>JBBMFX010000141.1:11755031-11766333 GCA_037832545.1 Rhabdalestes septentrionalis
GGTATAACGGTATTGAAACTGATACCGTTGTTATTTTTAGATCCCGCGGTATACCATATTACCGTGTTACCGCCCAAACCTATCTCCCAGGTTGTAGATCATAAATAAAGATGGTGGATGCTGTGTCATGTAGTAGGATATAAATATTAAACTTGTATATAATTTTGAGACACTGAATATCGATTTATGTCAAAATGTCATTATATGTTTTTAAACTAATTTGCCCATACTAAAACGTGCAGGGGTTTTGAAACAGACATTGAAAACTGACTGAAAACTGTACAATTTCACTATATATATTTTTGCCCTAAAAATTGCTTTTCAGTGGGTAAAACAAGTAAAACTCTATTTTCTGGGGGTGGAAAAAAGCTTTTGGACTGAGTGAGTTTTGAAAATGTGTTTTTCAATTGGGATATATGTGTTTACTGCAGATTTAAAACATTTGAATTCATAACATTTGCTTTAAAAGTTTTAATTTCAGAAGAATAACTACTACATTATAGCCCATTTTGAATTCACTCAGAGTATTTTAAGGGAAGAAACACCACAGCTTACCCCAGCTAAGGAGTTATTCTTAGTTCTTATCCTTTGGATGTTGTGACAGCCTGAGGTCTATGGTTTACTGTAAACACATTTCTCAAAGCTGAGTTTGATGCTCACCCAGAACACAAACCAGTCTGATGAATTTCCAAGGAAACCAATTTTGCTGATATACTCAAATGATGACTGGTAAAGTGCCAACTAACACCACTAACAGGAAAATGTATAACATATTTAGGATGTTATGTGTGTTTAGATGCATTAGAAGTAGATTACAATTTAAATCTTTGTGCTTTATTTACACATTATCAATTATTTAATGTTTCATTTCAGTGAGAAATAAAAGCCATGTTGTTTATTTTTTATTATACATGAGTTATTTGACCTTTTTCAGGCAGTTTGTCAGCACGGGATATAGTATCTCAGACTTAAAAGGGAGTGTTTCTATTTTCATCATATGTGAATGGATGTCCCAGGACTGAGCAAAACAGCATCTTCTTTCTGGGGTTACAACAGAAGCATGACTAAGTGCCATAGGCTAACAGTACAGCAGAAATGTCTTCATTCTGGAGTATAATTAAACATATTAAAGACACAAATTACAGAAGGGTTTTGGGTTCAATCATACACCCCCAGATGCTCCACCCCATTCATTTTCATTAATCAGTGGTTTGACAGCAGGCCTTCTCTTGGCAAGCCTTCTCAATAGTTGTTGGCAAAGCCACGGGGCAAGACAGCAACTCCCCCTGGGTTAAATTTCTGCTTCTCTCGCTTTCTCTTTCTCCAAATTTCTGTATCCATACTGCTCTTTATTACAGTGGAAAAATAGAGTCAGGCTCCATTCCTGACATGCCAAACCAGAAGTGGTTTTGTTATTTGGCCTTTCAGATGTCATTGAATGGTTAAATAAATATAATATATTAAACCTCCCACTATGCCAATTTTAGATGACCTCCTCCTTAGAGCTTTAGTCACAAAACCTCCCCATGGCTTACCCCACAGCAATGCGACTATTTTTACTATTCCCTCCACTTTCTGGCCCCCTGGCAGCTGTGCCCCTAAAGGTCTCTGCACAAATTCCCATTTGCCATTTTAACAGTCCTTCAAGTACTTCATCCTGGAGCCAGGCCTGATCTAACTGTGGTTAAAACTAAAGCTGTGCAGAGACCTATTGAGGGGCCTCAAAAGGAAAGTGGGGGTGAAGGTTTGGGAGGAGAGATCTCAAAAAACTTTGTCAACAGTGGTATGGAAACATTTTTTAAAAGGGATTAGAAAAAATGCGTTGAAATCGGGAAGGAGCTTTTGAAAAAAAAAAAAAGTCCACTGGGGTGAATGTGGCCTATGCCAGCTACAAAATCCTGAAATTATTTAATTGTAATCCCTGGAGTTTTTTAAATATCCATTCCCCCACTGTGTGTCTCTGTTGACTTAATACTGGAGCTGGGTATCTGCAGATGGCTGTATTTTAGGATCCAATGTTTACTTTTTCAAGTTAATCAAATTTTGTCTCAATTGGTCTATTTCCATATGTTCCTGAATAACCCGGGAGTTTAGCCTGAGTATCAGATTGTATTTAAACACAAGTGAACCAGGAAATCAACAATGAAGCTAACATAGCTTTCCTATGTTAGCTTCTAAGTTAGCTTCATTGTTGATTTCCAGGTTCACTGGTGTGTAAATACATAAAATAATTATATCGATATTTTATTAAAAGAAAAATTCAGTACTTGAATCCTGCACCGTCATAACAATACAACAATTCCTCAATAAAACAAAGCCATGTTACCATTACTGTAGTAATACACTATTTAATTTTTAAACTTTGACTTTAAAGGAAAATGAAAAACAATTACTTATGATGGAAATATGACATTGTTAGCTTGTTAGACTTTTTCTGTAATGATTTATAACTGTGTTTAACTTCTGCCATCCTATGTTTGCGATATGATTGTATCAATATTATATTGCAGAGCTCATGTAAAGTGTCAAAAATCCTTGAGATGCCAAAAAATGAGGTGCATAAATGTTTTTCAGTTGAACTGAAAAAATAGATTTACACATATGGTCATATTTTCAGTGCAATATCAAGCTGGTAAACAAGAAGGTTTTTCCTTAAATTGCTTTTACCAAGCATGCCAGTATATCCTGGTAGGTTTAGTGGTATTGCAAGATCTTGCTTGTGCTATTTGTCTTCCAGCCATTTCTGTGTCTATAGTTAATGTTCCAAGTCCTGTTCTCTTCCAGGCTCTGTGTTCTACATAATCTATCAATTTCAAAATTTGAAAATGGCCTGAAATGGTCATACTGTTTATTGGCAATTTTATTCTTTTGTCGTCTGATGTTGCAGAACTAATGCACATAATGATACTTATTTATGCTTTTTAATTTGCCCCCCCTCTGTTTGCACTGAACTGACAGCAGATAATACATAATGCAAAAAGACCCAAACACTATAAACACCAGCAAACATAGCATTTCCCACTTAGATAATGCTTTTCTTTTTACTTTGTGCTTATGCTTAAACAGATGCGGGAGATAACACAAAGGCCACCGTCATGTTTTAGACAAATAAGGCAGCACAAAATTATAAACACTACAATAAAATGCTCTTTGGATTTGCATAATGTGCTAAGCAGAAATGATCAAACTACTGGGCCGTGATGATATTAGCTTGGGGCTTTAGGGTGTCAAAAATATTACAACAGTGTGCATATGAGCACAACACCTGAACAGCATTTTCACTGCTGTGTTTGAACAAGTGCAGGGGAATGTTTGTTATGAGTTTGACACACTTGTGTTTGGCAGCAGAATATGTTGGGCTTTGTGTGTTAGTTATATCCTTTTATGTGTGTGTGTGTGTGTGTGTACACATGCAGGGGTAATAGGCTTGAAGAGAAAAGAGGGCCTGTTGTTGCACATAAAAAGACTAGCTTAGATTCTCTTGTAATGTCATTCCCATACATGTAATATACATGTTATATGTAAAATGTCATATGTAATCATGAATATCTTTAAAAAAAAACACTGTATACCACAGCACCAGTAGTAAATATCTACATTCACAACCATAAGGCCACAGCATTAATGATTGAGATGCTTTATTTGATTCAGGTGATTCACATTATCTAATATAACATACTTTTTAAACTCCTTTTTTAAAGTAATGAATGACATTGAGTTAATAAAAAATTTGATTTCCCAGTGATGGTCGAAAGGCAATTAGGATATAACAATAAAAACAAACCATCCAGGAGCTTGTGAAAGGTGTCACGGCTTGGTTTCGGTTTGTTCAACCTACTCTGAATGATTCCATAGTTCAACTGATGTAAGACTCAAATTACTAATTTTGCTTAACCAGAGTAAAGCTTTTACAGACTTTTGTCATGGACAAATTCCGGTGAGCAATTCAAATTCATTTGATTTCTCTGCCTGTATAATCACACGGGACCCAACAGACAATGAGGGATATCTATTAGAGTTTCCTGGAGAGTGATGAAGTAAATATACTCCAAAGGTGACCTGTGAAAATATTATTAGACAAAAAGTTATTATTTATCACTCAGTCAATGAATGGGCAAAAAATATAAATAAGGAAGAAAACAACAAACAGAAATGAATTGAAATGGGCCCATTTCTAAGAAAAGAATATATGTCTACAATCTGATAAACCATCACTAGTAATAAATTACAGCTATTATCTCAACAATTCCAATTTACAGCAAATCAGCTTTGGTACTTACAGAACAAACAGTATAATTTGTGATTTAATGAAGATCATTTAACATATAATTTTAGATTTACATTACATAAGATTAACAATTTGATGTGTGGATAGAATAAACCTATTACATTTAATTTACCTTCCCACTTCTGCATTCAGACAGAGACTTGAGAGGCTCCTGGGTCCTAGTGCCAGAACTCTGATCTATTCCAATCATCTGGCAACGATCACATCTGCCTGTCACCTTTACCAAGTACAGGAAGAAGCAACATCCAATTAGTGGGTCGACTTGCATGTGTGATTTACCTCTGATCCTCAGCATCACCTGTTCGTTTTACATGCTTTTTTTGTTTGGGCTCACTTATGTTTAAGGATTTTCATATGATTTAACCTAACCTGAAACAGTGCGCCTCCTATTTTCACATCAGACCAGTTCTCTTCTTCAAAAGGCTCTAAGCCTGAGACAATCAGATTGGCCCGGAAACGGTGAATTAGCTGTAGCATGTCGAATGATGCGGCATTATTTGCACTGTCCTGTCTGTGGCAAGCCAAATGAGAAAGAACCACAGAAGATCCAGCTTTCAGATTGTGTAAAAGTGACTATAAAATTATTATTGTAAAATATTAGTGCATAAACCCATTCTGGCAAACAACATTTAGGCATGTATTAACAGTATATAGCGGACGTTACTTGTTGACAACATGATCCAGCAGAAGTGCCACACTGGCTCGGTTAATCAGCAGAAACTGGGCCTCATTCACCAGAGAGAGGGTTGGGGCGTAGATTCCTATGTGATACACATCATATGATACCACTCAGACTTCTAGTCTTTCCTGTCTCCTTTTCACAAAAAGCGATCGCTGAAAAATCAAATAGACATTAATCTTAAGAAACGGATCTGATTCAGATCATAGGAAGAAATGATAGGCTGTACCTTTGTCTTGGCCTATTTTCATATCCCGGGAGAATTCGGCACACTGTCTAATGAGACAGCAAGGTTTTCCTAAAAACTTAGAAAGCCAAACTGACACTCTCTCCCCACAGTCAACTGCTTCAACTCTACAAATAGGGAGGAAAAACCCCCATTGATTATTTTATTTTGGATTTCACAAGCAACCTTGAGTTAAAAGTTTAAAAGCGCCAGTGAAACACTGAGGAAGGTTTGATTATGCTGAGACAGAGCAGGATCATTTTTGTGTTTGCAGCCATGAGACCATGGCACAGGCCGAATGCGTTATCAATGTGAAACATATAAATCAAGTCTGAAATGAGTCAAACTAATCGCACCGTATGTCAATGAATATAAGTTTTATGAGTTGTTGTGTCAAACAGAAATATCTATCAGTAAAATTAAGAGGAATAAACCTCAAAGAAGAAAAATCTCAGACAAAAAAAAAACCTCAGAAGCAATTCCTGTAAAATGTGTTTTTCTGCTTACCTGTCACCACAGACTTTGCTTTGACATTTTCGTAGAGCAGAATTTCTTTCACTGGCCTCCAGGGGAATAGAGATGGGATCCATACCTGAAACAGCATGGGGTACCCGATATTATTATTCTGTTAGGTTTATCCATGGTTTCAAAGTAAAACACATGGCAGGTCTCTCACAAGGAAAATCTCATGGTTACTATCACATTTTAATTTCTAGAAAATATTTTTCATGTATTTCATGACACTTTGTTGAAATATTGTACACCCAAGTTCCACAAATATGACCCATGCCAATACAAGTAAGAAATACTCCTTGTTATTGATTTAAAAAAGGGTGATACTGAAAATAGCAGCTTTAACTGTAATTTTCCAGTAAGCATTAACATGTGAAAACATGTCTAGTCTTGAGTCTGAGGCGGCATAAGCTGTGTAATTGTATCTAGGTTTTGTGCATATTCACTGTAGAAATGAGCAGAGCTAAATTCAATTGGTTGCACATGCCATGCACAAAGAGAAAAAGAAGTAAATCCCACCTGACTGTGGTCATTTGATTTGCTAAAAGAAAATGACCAGTTTGTTTTTGGCTCTGACTGATTCAACAGCAAGAGCTAATGGCTTTCTGTAGGTGATAATATAGCCTGGACATCGAGGCTAAGGTGTTTCTGACCTGAGGCCTGAAGCCGCAAGGCGTTGGAGGCGAGGCAGATTTGGGGATGGATGAGACACAGCTTTGGCTCTCTCTTCTGGCTCAGACACACTCCATTCTCATTCACTACCATCCATGAGCGGTCATACAAAAGCCCCTGAGGCCCCAAGAGCCACTCTGTCACCTGTGAACAAAACAGCATAAACTGACAGTGCGTGACTGCAATTAAAAATGATACCACAAGACGTGTAATAATGGTACTTTTTACTGTGAATATTTCATTTCAGTGTGGTCACAGTTACATCAAAGCTGAGCCAGATCCCTTTAACATTACATAAATATTTCATGATGAATGGATCAATATAATCAGTCCAAAATAATTTGAATTTACTTAAGAACTTTTTCTCCTAAAAAATCTTTTTGGATAAACAATGTTTTGTTATCAGATTGAGAAAATACACCGTGTAAACAGTGTTACATATTTACTGGAAATATTCTGTCTGAAACCAATTCTTACTGTACCTCAAATGCAGCACATGATTTAACAGGATATATAAAGATATTGGTCAAGGTGTGGGCCTTCCCAGTGTTCGCCTCCGCCTTTGGAAAATGCTCAGTTGACAGGACCTTGCTCACAGGAGAGATATGCAGAGTTGTTTCCTCAGGTTTCCCATTGGACACTGAGGTCCCCTCATCTGAAGCTGAAGCTTCTGCTGGTGCAGCTGATCTTAACCTGGCCAGTCTCTCTTGATCCAGCCTTAGTGGTTTCTCCACAAAGCAGTTAACTACAAACTTCAGAAAATTCTGACAATCCTCAAAAGTTGACATGTAGCCAAAGGATATGCGGACTGACCCAGTCGGTCGCCCATTGACCAGGTCAATATTGTCCCCACAGACGTGACCAGCCTTTGAAGAAGAACATAATCACAATAAAGAATCCATTCTTTCAGATGCAAACTTCGATTCAGCAAACAATAATATTTATTTTACAAAAATAATATTTTAGTATTATATAATCGATTAATTTCACTGACCTGTAAATTCCCCTTCACTTCTTGTTTGGTGATGCCAAGCTTGGCTTGACAGGCCCCTGTGTTACAGAAACATCCTGTTCGCATATGAATATTGAATAGACTGGCCATTTTGTCCACCTGAGGAAACAGAACTGAGCATCTTAAAAATGCCAATGCAGCCTGGTGGAAGGTAACAACTAATAAATATGATAAAACCTTCCAATAAAAGTTCACTGTAGCCTGACAACATGTTATTCTTACCTGTGAATATCCAACCACTTGGCCCTGGCAGTCCAGCAGGTTGAAGTTGAGGACAGCTCCCTGCACAGCTGCACTCTCAAATTCATTGTCACAGTAGATGCGGGCCACAGGTTGCCCGTTGCTATGGCACAGGCAAGAAAACATCATGTATGTGTAACGAGCCAAACCAAATGTGTGCAGCTGGATGTTCACCATGCCACCTTTGGGAAAAAAAAGAAATACTATTAATGCGGTTTGTTATAATAAAGAGCAATTCACATGAGAATGTTTGCAAGATCAAAATAATTTTCAAAATTATATAAATGTTTATACCTGTGAGTTTCTGCAGGGCATCAAAACCATGATGGAGGGAAATAATATCAAGGAAGGAAATGGTGCCATCTTCAAATCTAATGAATCATGACAGCACAAAACAGGAAATAAGTATTCGACCAACTTCCTTTCTAATCTTCTATAAACAGAAATCATGAATGGTACTGTACCTGCTAGCTGCATTCGACTTTGGCACAAAATAGTCTTCTCCCACTAGATAAGCTGCTGCTGTTCCTCCACCAAAATAGCCTTTTCTCAACAGCTCTGCAGCCTCGTTCCTTACCAGCAAGGCCCCAAGTCCCGTCGGGAACCCAAACATTTTATAAAAAGAGATGGGCACAAAATCGGCAGGGTGCTGCTTCAGGTCAAGTGGTGAGCAGCCAACAAAACAGGCAGCGTCCAGCAGAACGAACCACTGGCCACTGTGCTCACACGCCGGGTAGAGCTGCCGAGACTGAATCCCTCTCACATAGCTCAGCGGATACTTCCTCCCAGAGAAGTTACTCTGGGCAGGGTAACAGAAAAGATGGGGTACTGAGCATTCATGCAACGTCCTGACAGTCGCATGATACTTTTTGGCCCTTGTTTCTACTTCCTGAGGTGAGACTGGCACTGTCACAGCTCCTTTAGGGCCAGTCACCCCGCGGATGCCCACCACAGACGTATGGTTGTCAGTGAGGTAGCAGAAGCGACTTCCTGAGCTTTCACCAGAGGCAGACACCCAGGGGAAAGAGTCAGCCACTAGTTTAAGTGCAGCAGTGCATCCAGCAGTAAAGATTACAGAGTACTCCTCAGGGGTCGCGTTAAAGTGTTCCAGTATCCTACAGGGCAAAATAACCAGGAGTAGAAAAGAAAGAATCCTTAAAAGCACACATCAGCAGAGTCAAACTCAAATCCTTAAGGACCTAAACAGAGTGTACATCTTTCTCTAAACACCTAATTCAACAGGTGTTAAAATGCATTAAACCATCAAAGCCTTTAATTGCTATGTCACGTAAGCACTGTGCACTTTATTGCTATTTCTCCATTTTTCTGTGTTTTTTTGTTGTTGTCTATTTTATTATACAGTTTGCTTTTTTGAAGGTTTCTTTTGCTTGATATGATTCACTAAAGAATCCTTGTTGAAACTGATGGAACCACTTAGGCCTTCACTTGCCCATCGAGCTCCTACTAAAAGCCATTGCAATCATGCATTTGAAAATAGATTAAAAGGTTATTTTCACAATTATAATCAGAATATTTAGTCATTTTCAACAGTGTAAAAATAACAGGCCTTTAATATATGAGTTTAAATAATAGCTTCTGGAATTCCTTTTCAATGCTTTGTGACTCAGTACTATGATTCTTCATTTGTTACCTAGAACAGGACTCAATAATATTGAATTCCTTAAGTGGATCTATACTGTACAATTAAGCAGAGGAAAAATGCAGTAGATCTTGCAAGATAATATTTTCACAAGCATGTGTGGAAGTTAGTACCTGTATCGAACACTTTCCACCGTGTCATGTGTCAGCCTGCTGCTGGTATTGTGACTGTGAGGGTTGCCTTAGATAAAGTTAGAAACAAAAATATCCTGATCATATATGTTGGACCATTTAAAACATTACTAATCATGCACAGATACATTAACCGAACAGTGAACTACTAGCTATGACAGTGACTAACCATACACATTCCTGGATAAATCCTCATAAAATGTCTTGATCTGGGAGTCGGGAAACAGCGTTGTCCCTGCATGATCAAGGTACGTGATATCTGTGAAAGAGAGAAGAAAAAGATCAATTTAATTTTGTTCTAGTTAAATATGAGAGCTGCATACTTCACTAAATGGGGCAGATTCACCAACTGGAGCAGCTGGTGGCCTATTGGTTAGGGAATTGCCCCTGAGACCAGACGGTTATGTGTTCGAATCCCATGATTGTTGGTGGCACCACTGATGTACCCTTGAGCGAGGTAGAATAGAATAAAATTTCTTTATTGTCATTGCAATACACAGGAATGTACAGTGCAATGAGATATGATTTGCAGCTATATTTGCAGTGTAAAATGTCCATTCTTTTTTATTTTTTAATCCTTCAAATACCACTTGTTTATAAGAAAACAACCTCAAAAGTGTCAATTTCCTATATTCTCAGTGCTACTGGATTTTCTTGTGTTACTAATAGAACAGTCTGTGATATGTAACTGATTAACAACAACACTGATTATTATGCATTGTTAATTTTTTGCAGGGAAAGCAAAGTTCATAAAACTCACACTCAGCGTCCTCGTGGCCAAAAATGGCCACCTCCTGTTTACACTCCCAAAATGTTATAAAATGAATATATATTTAAATATTTTTCAGCTTTCACTAACTTGATTTCTTAAATTAGCATCAGTCCTTGTCATGAACAGCAAAAATTCATTTCAATCAAGAATTTTAACCCTTTAAATGCCAGTTAGATAACCTAATCCTAATGGTTTATGAAGGGAGAAAATCATTTAAAAAAAATTTTTTTTACCAAGTAATACATGCAACCTGATTTCTTTTTTAAGCTTCATGTCAGCTAAAGATGTATCAATACTTAGCAGTATCAGTGATTTTTATGCATTGTTATTTTTTTATGCAGTGACAGAAAAAACTGAAAAAATCACACTCAGCGTCCTGGTGGTCAAAAATGGCCACCTCTTGTTTACACTCCCAAAATGTTATCAAATAAATATATATTACAATATTTTTTCAACTTTCATCAATGTGATTTCTTAAATTAGCATCAGTCCTTGTCATGAAAAGCAAAAATTCATTCAAATTATGAATTTTAGGCACTGACACCTGCATAAACTCCAGGACAGATTTACAAACAGTGCCAGAGTTTGTTGTTGATGCCCTGTGATTTCCTTTTTTGGAAAGTAGATATTTGGGTTTTGCAGTTTGTTTATGAAAAGTTCAAAGCTATAGCTGCGTTTTGCATGCGCATCAAAGCTAGGTTTGCCTGGGAAACTCAAAGCTCAAAAGCCTGACAAAAGAAAGTCATTGTAACTTGAAGGTATGATCAATTCATTTCACTCTATCTTGCAAATCTTACATATATGTGCTGCAATTTCACACGGGCACATTTTTTTCTCACACAAACC
Organism: Rhabdalestes septentrionalis; assembly: GCA_037832545.1. Classification (NCBI taxonomy): domain Eukaryota; kingdom Metazoa; phylum Chordata; class Actinopteri; order Characiformes; family Alestidae; genus Rhabdalestes; species Rhabdalestes septentrionalis. The sequence continues at coordinate 11,766,071 of JBBMFX010000141.1, forward strand.
ATTATAGTTTTAATGGGTTTCAATTGGCCAAAAATGCCACGAGGGCGCTGAGTGTTACAATTTGATGTATGGAGTTTATTATTGATTTTTTTTTACTGAGTTGAAGTTAAAAATGTAAAGATCTAAAATAACTCCAGACCCGTAGGAAGTCTCATTCCATTTGCATTAACACAGCTAAAATGGTAAACAAAAAAAGAGTGAAGTGGCCAAAAATGGCCAGAGGACGCTCAGAGGGTTAATTGCGTGCTATGACGACAGAGGGC
>JBBMFX010000141.1:11766433-11778444 GCA_037832545.1 Rhabdalestes septentrionalis
GCTAACCCTCTCCAAAATTAATGCTGGTAAATTGTGAAAATAACGTACATGATGTTTGAATATTATTATAGATGATTTTTTAAAATAAGATTCTCGTCTCTGTCTTTGCAGTCATTACATCAGCAATTTTCTCTGGGCACAACACATTTTCCTGATTCTTACACTGAAATCCTTATCGTTAATTTCCATCTTTCATCCAGAATTTAGACGATTTGTCCAGTTTGGTTTACTGCAGCACTAAGCCAGTGCAAAATGTAAAAGACTGTTTGTAGAGTGGCAAGGTTACATTTGTTTCTTCCTGTTGTCTGTTAGCATAGAATGCTAACCTGAGGTAAAATTCTAGAAATATCAAAGGATCCATTCAGCTCAAAACAACAAGATTTACTCACCAAACTCTCCGCCATCCAACTCCTGATTTTCCCCTAAAACAGTGGGTTTTATTACTTAGGGTTTAGTTTTTAATCTTGTTTCTTTGTGTTTTAAAGTCTTTTAGTAAAATTCTTAGATGCTGATTGACTGAATACATTTTCCAAACAGAGGACTGGTTTAAAAAGTAAAAAAAATGTAACACTAATGAATGATGAAAACAAAATTTAAAAAAAAATCTTACAGTAAACACATGTAAAATTACAAAAATGTTCAGGTCCTTAAACCAAAACCCTCAGATATACATGTACAAAAATATAAAAATACACATAATTTATGTAACCATGAGCAATTACAGACATCAGATATGGAGCACAGCCACCTGTGAACAGTGGGAAAAAAATTAGAGTGCAAAGTGAATAAAAAAACAGACTAGGGACAACGTATTACAAAGAAAACTAAAATGCATTTCTGCAAGAAAATTCAAAGTCTGATTGCAATTTTTAAAGACCAAATAAAACGTGACACGTCTTTCTTCTCCTTACTGACCAGAGATTAAAGTCTGACGTCACAGTGCTTGCTCAGAGACTCTCGCTCCCTGGTGCACCGTTGAGGTAACTCACCCCTCGGCTCTCGAAAACCAATACGTCCCTTCACCACAAAAACTGAATCTCTAAACTATCAATACTCCGCCCTGATCTTCCGCACGATAAGCAACACACAAGTGCAATTTAAGTTGGAAACATGCCAATTTTAAAACAGCCTTGGAGAAAACGCCTCCTGGAAATTCGGCTGTGAAAATAAATTCTGAATTTTTCTGGTGAACAAAACTCCACAAATGTCTTAAAAAAACCAACATCAAAACACAGCCCCTTCACTGACGCTCCAGACACCCATGGAAGAGGAAATGGATCAGCCAGGGCTGGTGGACCTGAAATAGATGTTCTCCAGAGTACAGTGTTTTCCTGGCTGAGGGTTCTACACCGCGAGCCGGGGGTTGGTGCCTGGCTCCACCCCCTGCAGCTCCGCCCCCTGCGTCTGCAGCGTCACCCAGGCCACGGCCAGGCGGTCCCGGTTCCCGCTGCTGGGGGTCCCTCGCCTCCTCAGGAGGATCAGTTTGGGGTTCTTCAGCAGCGTGTAGGCGAGGAGCCAGCGGACGCGGCCTCTGACACTTACAGGACCTTCCCAGAAGAAAGAAGTCCAAGCGTGATTATTTATTTATTTTCATTCACAAATAAAAATATGTGTGTGTGTGTGTGTGTATTTGTGTGTGTGTGTGTGTGTATGTATGGGTGTGTGTATGTGTGTATATGTGTGTGTGTGTGTGTGTGTGTGTGTGTGTGTGGTTTACCCGGGGTGCTGTTTAGACGTGTGTAGGTTCTGAGAGCTGGCTGGTTCTCCACGGTGTGTTTGAGCAGAATGTGGCAGAAACAGACCATAACTGGGTTGCTATGGTAATTGTCTGCCATTATCATTGCTGTGTAGATTCCGTAGCCTGTGGACGCAAAACAAACAAAAAGAAATATGAACAGCTTTACCTTTCCTTTTTAAATATATTAAATATGTAAATTAATTTATACATTGGATAATTAGTAAGCAGTGTAAGTGCTAATGTACAATAAAAAATGATGTCACTTTTTTTTCCCTCAATCTAGTTTTAAGGCGTTTATCTTTCAAGTTGCTGCTTAAGTGTAAAGTTTGTGTGTAAAAGGACCATTCGGTCATACGAGAACGTCCCACAGCACCCAGTGTGAACAGCAAAAAATTCCTCTGTGTGGGCATGATTCCTCAGGGTACCTCAGTGGTGCCACTAGCAATCTTTGGATTCGAATCTGACAGTAGGATGATCGACCTAACCTCTAGGTCACCAGATGCTCCAGTAGAGAAAATGCACTCTAGCCATTTCCTCCAGAGAGCAAGAATCAGGAGATGAGCTAACGTTAGTTAGTAGTATTAGCTAGAGTCAGGTATTTCAGTTAGCTGAGTTTGGTTGTCTGAGCATCAGGTCGTTTTCATTTGGCTATCTCACATTAGCTTTTTTCAGCTTGTAGAATTGTTGAACAGTGTTAGCTGGTGTTAGCTGCTTTAGCTAGCATTAGCTTCTTTCAGCTAGCAGAGATAACTATTGTTAGCTATTTACAGTGGTCAAATTATACTGAGAGGAAAAAACTCTGGAAAAGTTTCTGGTAGTACTGAAATATGATTTAGTATTAAAATCAAAATATAACAAAGAAAAATATGAACTGCAGGGGGATTTCTGGCCCAGTCTGTTTTCAAAGAGAGGATTTATACCTCTATCAAAGAGCTCGAAGCCTTTTGGCATGATGGTTCTGTTGATGCGTGACACCAGCAGCAGACTGACGAAGGCGCTGCTAAACAGCCGCAGGAAGCAGTTCATGAAACCCAAGACCACGTTGTAGAAGAAGAAGAAGTAGTTGAAGTTGTGGAAGGCCTTCCTGGAGAAACAAGACAAATAAGGGAAACAGGATGAGGCAAACTGTCTTTCTTATTCAGGTCCTCAAAAAACTGACCGTGTTTGGACAATTTATTAGAAACATGTTTCACTCCAACACCCTGGTTACTTTATTAGGAACATGGACCTTGTTCTTCCACTCAGTGACCAATCTATTGGAAGATATGTACCAATATCTAAGAGCTCGAAGTCTTTTGGATTGATGGGTCTGTTGATGCGTGACACCAACAACAGACTCACAGTTTGGAAGAAATACCTAGTGCAGCGGTCCCCAACCCCCGGGACACGGACCGGTACCGGGCCGTGGGTCACGTGGTACCGGTCCACGGGCTGCACGGAAAAATTACAGTATTTCCTTTTTATTTACTATCAGAGACTAAACGATGTTTTATTTTGAAAAAATGACCGGATTTCTTATATTAAACTGGGCCGTGATGAGATAAAATTTGGGGACCACTGATCTATGTATCAACAATCACCAGGGACCACTGATCTATGTATCAACAATCACCACCCCCCGGTCTGCGGTAAAATTGTCAAGCGTTGAACGGTCCGCGGGGATAAAAAGGTTGGGGACCGCCACTCTAATTGACTGTCGCAAAAGCCAGGTTATGAGATTTGTAATGTTGTTTTAAGAAAAATGAACAAAACTCATAGGAATCAGCAAAAAGGGCACATATGTATAAATGCAGTAAAAACTGTGTAACTCTTTTTGTGAAAAGATTGGTGTGAGCAGTTTGGCAGATTAAAACAGACTCCTCCAGTAAGCTTAAAGTTACATAAGTTTTAAATAACAATTCACTGAAAAAAAACTGCTGCATACAAAATGAATATAGTAATGCTTGAATGTTAAAAGCTTTATATATTGCTGTTCAAGCTATTGGTGTTAAACCCAGTGTGAAATCTGACAAGCAGAAAACCCCACTGAAAACAAGTTTACAAGCAGGTACCTACTATTATTTAACATATGTCTTAGTCATTGGTAGGGTGCTCAGAACTAGGGATGGGTATCGTTAAGGTTATACGCTTTTACTACTTTTATCGATACTGCTTATTGATTCAGTACTTTATCTGTACTTTTATCGTGTTTATTTTTATAAAAACTAATGGAAAACAGAATAACAACACTTTAACCCTAATTCTAACCCGAATCAAAAAAAGTTGGCCTCACTACAAACGAACATTTAGGTAAGCTCTGCTTTATAATTTCTTAGTTTATAATTATTTATAAATGCAGCACTATAGCAGAACAGGTCATTTTAATGTTTAATATTTATTTAGGCTACTGCATAATATGCTCTAAATATTTAGCCTATGTGTAGGCTTTTTGTAACTGAATGTGTGTTTATTAAATTGTTAACACTGATTTAGAGCCCTTATGTGATGTTTATGTCGTTATTTTAACATAGCATACATACCTGAGGAGGTGGATAATGCATTTCTGTATATGCACATAATGCACTTTGGCTGGATGTTTTGATAAATTTCCTGTGTTTCCGCCGTAACAAGCAAAAATCTTGTTGCACTTGTTGCAGCAAGCATAGTCCGAGTCCACACAGGTGAATTGTAGCTGTACTTTGGATTTTTAGGCTCTCTCCACCATCGTCACTCCATAAGCACGATGTCTCTCGTCTTGTGTGTGCGTGAGCCCTCTCGTCTCTCGTCTTGTGTGTGTGTGAGCCCTTTCGTCTCTCCCTTTGTGTGCGCATGCTCCCTTTTTCCAGTACCGACAGCAGAACCGTTACTGTTAAAGCTTAGTAAGAACCGGGTTTCGGTACCCATGCCTACTCAGAACAACACAGGTCTGATAACCTATGGAAATGAACAGGCCCTAATGACTGAAATCAAACTATTCTCAGAAAGTTAAAGTGAACTTTGTCATCTCAACCATCTACCAGTGTACAGAGAGATGGTGCAGCTCAGAGTTTACAGTGAACACCTACACATGGTGCAAATAATAAAACAAATAACAGAACATGTAGTGCAATAAACAAGATTGTGCTAAGACATACCGGACAGTGCAATATGAAAAGTAAGCATGAGTAAATATAAAATACACTTTATATCCTGAGCATGTGGGCAGCACTGTTAAATATATGTTAAATATGTAAAACAGTCGAATTTAGCAAATTGGACTTAAGTATCAGCAAGAACCTGAGTCAAATTATGCATTTACAGTTCATCCTGTTCTCTGTCTCACTTTCCCCAAGCTGTGAATAAACAGCAGACAAACAGTCAAAAAAGAGGCTTATTGGTTTGGGCAGATTACTTGCAACGCTGCTCATGTTAAAAATATCTATACTGTTCTAAGCAGATTTTCAGTTTTTGGGAGCTATGGTAACAGCATGAGCCAAATACGAGTTGGGGTTTGAAGTAAGTGCTCAAGTGAGTTATAGCACACTGTATTTGAAGTTCCTGCTGCTCAGGACTTTTTTACATTAATTTCTTTTTAAATGAATCAAACACAATTCTTGAAGGGAACCATCTGTACTATTTTTGTGTTTACAGTGTACCAACACTTTAATAGGGACTCACTTCTCTTTCTGCTCACCCTCTTAAAGCTGAATTATAAGTAATGTGGTTCACTTATTGTGTATATAGTCTGATGGACTAAAATCATGAAACACCATAGTGACGTTGTGCGGTCGCTAGAGGCCGCCAGGGTTTTATGCTGTTTAATTCCTGAGCACACCGGGTTTGTGTTTTGTGAACATTTGTTTCAGCTGCCAGTGTGCTCAGGAGAGAAAGCTTCTTTAGGGACCAACATTATTTGTCAGTCCATCGTTATCCAGGCTTTTGTTTTTGAACATTTCTCCAGTCTCCTTTTGTTAGCATTCTGAGTCCTTCTTTCTGGCCCTTATGCATTGGTTTTGGAGATTTAAACAAAGAGATAACTGTGGAAGTAATTTTGGGGAAGTCATGGTGGACCCATACAGTTGTTCATAAAATAAAATTGAATTTATATTTAAGCTTAATAATAACGAAACATGTTTCATTACCATTACACCTTTTATTGGACACTGTATTGATTATGCAGTAAATGATAGTGTATTGTGAAGTTTGCATACCGCTGGTGAAATTACTGTGCGTATGCAACTGTTAATTAACCACAAAATAAATGCGAATCGCACTGCGGCTCTTAGGTTTTCAAAATGCACAAATAAATCAAAACACAAAACAAAATACAAACACACCTTACTAAAACCACAATGAATAGTGAGATTTAGACAGTTTAGAAGGATCTGACCTCATTTAACATGTTCATAAATAAACAGAAAACAATGCTCAGTAGTCCGAGAGCACTAGAAACACTGGGCCTGTTCACACGTGGCTTTAACTGGCGTCCCTGTGTGATCTGATCCCAAACAGACATCAAAAGTACATCATTTCACATCCAGCACTTGTGTGTCAAGTGACCACTTGTGACTGGCTCTCATTTATCTGCTCTGTATGAAAAATAAACATGTACATCATTTTAGTTTGCAAATGCCAAATTTGTTGCTTTTGGCAACAAAGCATGTTCTATGTTTGGTCTGCAGGAAATGTAAAGAAAATAATGAAGTGTGGCAATATGTATCCCTGTTGCCACACTTCATAACGACACAGTTGGTGCGTGAAAGAGTACATACTCGTGCTCACACAGAGGACGTCACATGAGTAGGTGGTACTTCTTTGTGACCCATGAAACATTTGTGTGTGTGGCAAAAGGCGGCCTAATTCATGAATCTGGCCTGAGCGATTGTATCTCAATGCATCTTGAGTGCGTTCACACCCCTACTTAGAGCTGTCCTAGGACTGGATCACCCAAGATTTATGTAATGATGTAAACAGGGGTACTGAAACACTCCAATTCTGAAACTGTCTTTAAATTTCAGTACAGAAATATGTTCAAAGAAAACAATGATGTGCATGTTATCACAAAAATGATATAATTTGTAAGTGTGATTGTGTGAATATTGATAGCTGAATAAGTGGATGTATGAAAATATGTAGCTGCTGTGACATGTCAAAACATTTGCACTCAAAATAGACTGAATGGAATAAACGTGTTCATGTCTACATGCCACATTCATCTCTTTTGCTTAGAAAATGGTGAGGAAAATCAAGTTTTTCTTTTTTGTTGACATTTTCTTTTTTGTTGACATCCGTTGTTATATCGCTGTCAAATTTATTACAGCAAGAATAAGATGAGGCATTTGGAAGTACTGTGTTAAGTTATGTTTGAAACAAATACAAAATTTAGCCTTTTAAAATGTATCCAGATCAGCATTTCATTATGCACTCAGTCTTATACAATGGACATAAGAGTTTAAAGTGAGAGGGAGGGAGATACAAAGTGACCATCGTTCATAGCCGTCCCAAACTGCTGGCAGTAATTAAATATGCCACTTCTGCTCCAGTGATTCACTCACTTCATAATCTGGCTGCTGAACTGAATGCATCTCTTTCTGTTAAAGGCCCACATTGTTTTCACAGAGCTTTGGCCTCATTAGCAGAAGTAGATGCTGGGGTTTGGGGGAGGGGGTGACAGACTGCCAGAGCTCTGTGTCTTCCCATCCATAATGATGTGACACAATCAGTTTGGAGATGCTCATGGAGATTGGAGAATCAAACTTTAACATGCTTGTATTTGTATTTTATTTTCCTGTCCTAAACTGTCATATATTTTGCCATTGTTTCTAAAACAATGATTTAGTGTGTCCAAATGGAAGGCCTATTTCAATGTAGTCATGTGTTTTGGTGTTGACAAGCATAACTTTGGACATTGCAGATGTATCTGAGCTACCAATCCTGTGGGTCTCCTTTCATCAGAGAGAATGCATTCTTGCGCGCCTAAGAGCTACACACGTCTCTCAGGGTGAAGAACCTGTCACGAACTATGTGAGTATTAGGCAAAGCAAGGGACTCCAAGCTTGCCCTGCTGTATGGGCTTATCAGAGGCTAAGCCAGAGGGAGAAAAAAACAGTAAAGCTAGTCTCAGTCGGGCAGAGCTACGGGCACAAGGCCATCTGTCCATTCTCTGAACACTACTGACAACAAAGGAGGGCAATTCTTCATTACCAGGACCCTACAGCCACTGGAGACTCACTCACTCCCATTGTTGGACAGACAGTGAGGACAAGACGGGAAAAAACAACTGACCGACACCAACCTTCTGCCTCAACCTCTATCAATCCAGCAGGTCAGTCTTCTAACTTGCAGGAAAGCTACTTGTCACGATTGCAGTCTGGAACAAATAGGCTTATTTACGAATGTAACCTGTCTGGACCACACTCTAATTGGGAATGTGATTCTCAGAAAATATATTCTAAAGTTTTATGGAAGAATTTCTTTCAGTCAGTTGTTGAATGTAATTTTTGTGTAGACTACACAAATTTCGGGTAAATGCGTACGGGGTGGTTTATACATGTCTGACCCTCTCAGTCCTTTGTTTTTTGCTTTTGGACATGTGGGGATTATCCAGTGTTACATGTACTCATCAACCATCTGCATGTCTGACTTAAAATAACTGAACTGTCTAGTAATGGCTATGAAAATAAGTGGCATTTCAAAATAGTCACCATTGTAAGCAAATATGTAAATAACATTCAAAAGTAGAACTCATGTCCACTTACTTAAGACTGCTTTGAAAAGTATTCAATATCACCAATCTTAATAAACTCTGCATCGTAATTGTGATTGCTTTTGGTTGAGTAATTTCCCAAAGTTAACACTATAGCAATTCAGGTTTGACTGTCTATCTCAAGCAGAAACAGGGACACCAATATTATTTTGATGGAAATCTTTTGGCTGGGATTGTCTTTGTTTTCACAATTTGGAAATATCTGTGAGTAAATATACACAGTGCATATGCGATGGCTATATCTAGGCTTGTTAGTGTTGTGCTGAAACGTGACAGAGTGGTTCTAAAGACCTGGGGTCCTGCTGACAAGCTTGAGGAGACAGAAATGGGTCAAAAGGGTTTTAGCATTAGCCAAATAAATCCTGGCCTATAGGATTAGGCAAAAGCAGTTGTTGTTTGTTTGATGCATTTACCTGATGAAACAACAGAGAATAATAGTCCAATAAAAGACCAGACGTTTGACTCCATCGCAGACGTCTCATCATTGATTAGATCTACTGTTATCCTTGTTATTTATATTGATCTGGTTCAAGTGAATATTGATCAGCTTCCCTTTATTAACTCACCATTTGACTCTAGTTTGTGACATTTAGAACCTGAATTAATTAAACATCCCCCCCCCCATTTGTTATTGAGATCAGATCATAATTGTTTAAGCAAATGCGTAAACACACCTTTATGTTGAACATTCATTCAACCCTTCTGCCTTTTTTTCCACTGTCCTCAGTGTATTTGCTGCATCCCTGCTGTTCCTGAAGTGCAATGGCGTCAAAGGGAGCTCATGTAAGTATCTGAAAAACAGAGAAATAGAGGTTGGATATTGTTGAAAGAAGAGAGCGAAGGCAAAGAAGAGTGGAATTGTTATTCTGTGTCACCTAGAATTCCTAATGAAACTCATTGTGTGAGCTGCAGGGCCTCATTAGGCAAAGATCAGGCCCAGTACCCATTATCAGAGCAAAACTGCACAATAACTACAACTGCATTAGATATTCACAAAAGACCTTCAAAGGAGCAGACGCGTCTGGAGAGCTAACACGAGTCCTTTTTTATATTTTCACCCAGCACATATCCCTTGACCTCGCAATTCTTATCACGGTCTCAGAAATGGAAAATGCTATAATGCTTGGCCGAACTGACATGGAGCGACAGAGGGATGGAAGGAACAGTCTGGCATTGTGCTTACTTACAGATAAATTAGCAAGATCCTGTTAGATACAGTCACAGAGACATCACTTGATTTTCAGAGCCAGCGGAGAACAAGTGGCTCCTGTTGAGTCTTATCAAACACTGTCGCAACAGTTTTATTAAAGTAGAACCAATAGAAGGCGCCTGCATGTGGCTCCTTTTGGTTGCAGCACTGAACGCTCATATCCTTACCCATTTCCAACAGGAACGAAAATGAAATAACAGCCAGGACAAAATTGGAAACGTGTGTCTTCACGAGAATTAAATGAACACTTTTTGCAGATTGTCTTTGTAGTTGGGGTTATTGAAGTAATAAAGTATGTAGAGCTCGGAAATGCCGTGACCTGCACGACTGCTTATTGAATTCCATTCGGTACTCTGTATTCTGCATTGAATTCCTAACATCCTTATCTGTTTGTCCGTGCAGAGCGAGTCTGTCTGAAAGCGCGAAGTGTCCGGATCATCAAGAAGTATGAATATGAATGAGAAGGAGGGCTGCGTGTCTGAGGGAGGGCTAAATGTCACCCTCACCATCCGCCTGCTAATGCACGGGAAGGTGAGACTGCTAAACCCTTACATCATAAATGTTCATGAGCTGTTTCTGTTTTGGGGCTTCCATAATAAACACTCAGCCAACAATATAGATCAATTTATAAACATTGTAGTTTAGACATTAGTCAGTATATTGTAATGTGATATCAATGTAGTAAACAGATGTTTCAAAGTTCATATCGAACTATATCATACAAAACATAGGACTGAGACACTTATACAACATCTACTAGGATATAATGGAGAAACCGGCCTTAAAGGGATCTTTGTGTATTTTTATTCATCTTTTCAAGAGAGCACATTTGTTTCACACTGGAGGACCACTGCTTTAAGAACACTTACATATAATCAAGGTTGTAGGAGGAACACTTAATTTAGTATTATGCTTTTACACTCTAAACAATAAGGGCAACTATAAAAGAAATATTCTGAATGGCCTCAAAGAACCATGTTTGTAAATAAGATGTGAGTGCAAAGAACTGTCTTAAAGAACCTTCATATAATGTAAACTTCTAGGTTCTTTCAAGAAAATTGAAAAATCTAGAAGTTGGTAAACTACCTTTATACCGGAATACTCATAAATCTGATTTTCAGACCTGGTTAGACAACCAAAATAGGTTTCACTGTGGGTTCATGTTTTTCATGTTAATTGCATTCCCCGTGCCCAAGGCTAGTCAATCTTATGACAATATTAAATGAAATAGCAACATCCCAATTCACAAGTTCAGTTGGGGGAAATAGATATTCAGCCACTTTTTGTTACTTAATATACTGTCTTGTTGTGTATATCCACTTCAGACTCAATTGGTGGAGAAAATAGAAAAAATAGACACAGTAGAGTAAAACATCCAAAGGCAGAAAGCAAAAATTCTGTTATTGTGGAATTTCCACCAGATGAAGTTACAAAAGTTAGGAAGCAGGTTTCTAAAGCTCTCAGACAAAACATTACTAAAGGCTGAGAAAGACACATAACCCTAGAAAAGACTTAATCATCCTTTTTAGAACAACAAGAAAATAATAAGCAATTTGTACATCCCATATAAAAATTAAAACACAGTCAGTTGAAATTCAGTGCATCTATAATTTGCTCATGAACATTTGGATAGTTCGCAACAAACAATGTACGTTTTTGTCAAAAATTCAGCTTATCATATTTAGAAAAAGGAGTGTTCTGCGTATGATCCCTAGACACTCACTATGCCCACAGTATAGAGGTGGGATCATCATGATGTGGGACTGATGCTCTATAAATGATATGGGGAATCACATGCCACTGAAAGAACCATGAATGAAGCATTGTACCAGGCGATATTTGATTAGAATTAAATCACATGGGCTAAGAAATTGTTACAAGACTGTTTTTTAAATGATGAAGGTGCTGGCATGGCCTAGCTAATCCTCCGAAAGAGACAGTGAGTCCAATATAACTCTAAGGGATTGAAGACAGTTTGACAAGAAGAGACTGCCAAAACTGAACCGCAATGCTGCAAGAAGCTAATTACATCCTATCATAAATGTCTCAATGGTGTAATTGCCAAAAAAAATTACAACAAAGAACTAATGTTATTTTTAGCGTCTGAATGCTTTTTTAATATTATAATATATGTATAGAATATATGGAATATATATCTTCATCTGTTTCATATATGTGTATGTATGTATGTATATATAAATAAATAAAATAATAATTAAAAAATATATATATATATATATAAATATATATATATATATATAACCAACATACAAATGCAGAAGACTGTATATACGTCTACAGCCATACAAATGTATATCTATATCTATCAATCTGTCTAT
>JBBMFX010000141.1:11778544-11789690 GCA_037832545.1 Rhabdalestes septentrionalis
AACAGTCTTGTAACAATTTCTTAGCCCATGTAATTTAATTGTATATATATATATATATATATATATATATAGACATATCCATAGTGTTATACATAGTGCATTTGTTACATGTTGTTTGCTACATCCTTAAACGATTTACTGCCTTACATTATGAAGCTGATAAAAGAATTAAGTAATATATGTATATAAATATATATTGAGTACTTTATTTTGTGTTATTTTATTATTTTGCAGGAAGTGGGCAGCATCATTGGGAAGGTAGGTATACTGTGAAATGCACAGTGATATAACCTCTACACTGTAATACAACAATGTTGCTTTGTAATGCTTTATATTCTGAACATGTTTTCCTGTCAGTAACAACATCTGTTTCATTCTCAGAAAGGGGAAACAGTCAAGAAAATGAGAGAAGAAGTAAGTAGTACAAGAAATATTCATTTAAAATATGCTATTTACTACAGTTTATTGAATGCTTAGTATAGCGAGTGCATTACGTACAGAAAAAGAAATGAGGTCCACCACTCCAGCCCGACTGAAGTGTATACGTGTCAAGCACAAGCTCTTAATAGGCTTGCTTGCAATGCAATGAATAAAAGCATGAATAACGGAGCTAGAATGAGGCCCAAACTCATGTATGTTCTTTTTTTCTGTGTAATTGTAGAGCGGAGCTCGCATTAACATTTCAGATGGCTCCAGCCCGGAGCGCATCGTCACCATCACTGGCCCTTCTGAGGTCATCTTCAAAGCTTTTGCCATGATTGCGGAGAAGTTTGAGGAGGTTTGTCATGTTATGTGGAAAAAACATCATTACACGCAATTAAGTTCATTCTGCTGTAAAACTTTGATAATCCTTACACCAAGGATTCAATGCTTTTTGAAAGAGGAAACTATTAAGACTTATTGTGGCGCGCTTGGAAGCTTTTGGTATATTGTAAAATACACGGCATGCTGGTCTCTGTGGTTTCAAGCTGCAGTTTGAATTTTCTCTCTTCGTCACCTCGTGCAGCTCCCCAGTCGTTTGAGAATGAATATCTGTTTTAATTAGTTGCCTGCTTTAACTTTAGATACTACTGCATTGTGCAAAGTGAAGCAAATGATTTTTAATGAAGGCCTTGTGACATTCTTGCCTCCCTATTGCAGGATATCCTGGCGTCCATGGTGAACAGCACTGTGACGAGTAGACCCCCCGTGACGCTGCGCCTCGTGTTCCCTGCCAGTCAGTGTGGCTCACTTATCGGCAAAGGAGGTTCCAAGATTAAAGAGATCAGAGAGGTAGATAAAAGCTTTAATCTGGTACCAAACAGATTAAAGAGACTGAGAGTTATGAAGGTCTGTGGGAGTCCCGAATGATTCATAGCATGGTGATTCGTTTAACACTTGGTGTTCTTTGTTTGCATGCCCAGCACAAACGTTCTGGCTCCGTGTGATTAATTGTTCTCATCAGCGCAGGACTTTTGTATTCATGAGCTAAGAGCTGCTCCGTTTTGTCTCCAGCACAGACACACGCCATCCCCTTTGGCTCACATTCCAAAACACCAGACAGATCTTTTTTCTACAGTTATCTGCCCACTGTATTTATTTTTTATCAGAGAGGGAACACAACTACAGAAATAGGAAGAACTCGGGAGGCTGCGTGATTTTCTTCACTTTGTTAACGTCTGACAGCTGGACAGTGGACTTTGTTGAAAGAATTCTGCTTCTGCTTTGTGGAGTAAATTTAGCTGTCCTCTATATTCAAGGCTGTGGCGGGTGAACTGGTTGGTTGAATTCCCGGTTGCTGTGAATGTCTAGGACAGGATGACCCTCCAAGGCCCAAATAGATTCATATTTATATACAGTATCCAAATAGGTTGGCCTAAATAGCTGTTCATGTCATAACAATGTCAATTCAAAACTTGTACCGAGCTTTTATTTTCAATGGTATAATGTGGTGCTCTGAAAAATGGAAAAGGCATAGAGCTGTAATGCTGTTGCATTAGTGTAATAATATATTACTTATATAACTGCTGAATGGAACAGCAAATTAAGCCATTATTTGTTTTGTTTGTAGAAAATGCTAATTTTCTTAGTCATTTCCGTTCCATGGCCAGTTCTCCAGCTCCTTTGCATTAGCAGTTGTGTGTGTGTGTGTGTGTGTGTGTGTGTGTGTGTGTGTGTCAGACCACAGGCGCACAGGTGCAGGTGGCTGGAGACTTACTGCCAGAGTCGACTGAGAGAGCTGTGACCATCTCCGGCACTCCTCATGCCATCACTCAGTGTGTGAGACACATCTGTACTGTAATGCTGGAGGTGTGTATTTGTGTGTGTGTGTGTCGGGAGGGGAGATGGGATTTAATTACTACAGCTTAGAAATGAATATGGATAATTTCCCCAGTGCTTCACAGCATTATCACAGTGTGGGATGTATGTAATATATTGTAAATTTTCACCTACATGCTTCATTGGAATTCCATTTCATTATGTTCAGCTTATTTCTGAGGTTTCTGTCCTGCTTAATTCATGTACCAGCGCTCTGGGCCTCCCAGCAGCTTAGTCACTTTTCAGTCTTGACTTTTAAGGCATTGTCTAGGCTTTGTACTGTAAAAGCTGACTTAGGAGAGAAAGTAAGAAAGTGTTCTCTCTTTTACACACTGAATAACATCCATTCTTTTTCATCCTCTATATGCAGTCACCGCCTAAGGGAGCGACGATTCCTTATCGGCCCAAACCTTCCCCTGGTGGCAACCCCACAATCTTATCCCAACCACATACGGCTCCTGTGAGTACCTCAACCATCCTCAGAGAAGCAGTCATGTTAGGTTATGAAAGCAGTGTGGTTGGGGATTCAGCGACTCCACTTAAACATTAATGATTGCATAGCTGCACTCCCACTGGGGAGCTATGAGTGTGGATATTTAGGCTAATGATTGCATTGAGATCAGTGTGGCTGAATAAATCTTGCTTTCAGATCTCATCAGTAATACAGTCACCACACAGTCCAGCGGAGTGCTTCAGTGCTTTCACACATGCAGATAAGACTTGCTCTGTGTGGTTTGACTGAATTACTGAATTATTTTGATCAGAATAGTGAAGAATGTTGACAGTGCTTCTCAGCTGGTGGAGAGTGTCCTATGTCCTATTTATTTTGTTCTATTCATTTAGTAGACTTATTTTGTTAGGGACCATGTACAAATATTGCTCTAAAGGGAGAATATCTAGAATCTATTTAGAATCCACCTGCTCAACGTGTAAATATAAAATTGCATCCGTCTCTTTTCAAATCAAGCCAGAAAATATGTGTGCATTCATTATGCTTTGACCTTTCTTTTTAACATCTTCTCTGGTCCTAAAATTGTATGAGAAGCTGCCTGTGTGATAAAGCAATCTTGACCTTTAGATGGACTCAGCTGTGTGGAAGGTTGTGAGGGCACAATTGTCAAGAATGAGAGTCCCCCGTAGATTCTTACATTTTTCATTTGAGACCCTGAGACCTTTCTAAACCACACATACTAAAATTTTCAAGTGTGGCAGGCACCCAAAATATTTATCTCGGGCCAGGATATATATTCATATATTCATGCAGTGACCCCTTGTGGTCACTTATGGAAATGGTGAATGGCCGGCTCACTCTCCATTGCCTCAATGCTTGTATGTGCAAAAGCAATGACCGCCAAGAATAATAATTCAGGGTAAATGTGCATTCATTTAATTCCATCCAGCCTAAAGGCATTCTCTTTTATGCAGGCCTTTGCCATTCCAGGACAGTACGCCATTCCACCTCAAGACGTGAGTGCCAATGCTGCTGCCTTATCAGAGCCTTTGGTCATCTGTTCCATACGGTCACTGCCTCACTCCCTCCAGTCACCTCCTGCCCTCTCCACCACCACCACAACTCCCCCACTGCAACCCACCACACATCTCAATGCCCTTTTCCTTAAAACACAAGCACTGGAGCCAATACTAATACAGCCGGTTTGTCTGTGAACGCACACATCGGTGATAAAACACTCTTTTGTCATCCAGGACAGTTCATTGCATTTGAATGACTAATGCCTAGTGTTTACTAACACCTTTTCCTCCTTTGTTTCTTCACTCCCCCGCCCCCACCCCCAAGTGTATCACAAACAAATGTGTTAATAGAATCAGATAAGAGTACTGTCGTTATGCAAGCTTATTCTGGGGTGAGTGCTAACAATCCCCAATAACAGATCTAATTGTGAGTCTTAAAGTCAGGCTGTATAATGTCTGTAGATGTCAGTTTTCCTCTGAAATAATTCCATTTGATTGGATAGTTCTAACGTCCCTTCCTGCCCCGCAGTTGACCAAGCTTCACCAGTTGGCTATGCAGCATATTCCCTTTACCTCCCTTGGGCAGAGCAACCCTACCTTCCCTGGTACGTACCCAACAACTCCCCAGGGAAGTCTGTCTCTACCCTCCATCAACTCTGTCTGTCTTTGTCTACATCTTTGTGCCTGTCTCTTTTTCTCTCTCTCTGTCCATCAATCTCTCTCTATCTATCTATCTCTCTCTCTCTCTCTTTCTCACTCTCTCTCTCTCTCTCTCCCATTTTCCTTTCTTTCCTATCCGCTCTCTCTCCTCATGTGTCCACCATCACTGAGCTCTACTTATGCATTCTGAGGAAAGGGAAGGAAAATCAATGTCATGGTAAGGCAACCGAAGACATAATACCGTATGTGTCCAAAAGCCTACCTTATGCTGCTCTGACACTGGCTGACAGCTCAGGTGACTTTATGCTTATTGTCATCTGTCTGGAGGGCTTTCGTCCACATTGTAACGGGTGAATGACAGCATTGTGGAGGCTTTGCGATACGTACCACCATGCCTTTGTATGTTAACTCAGCATAAAGAGGATCTGCCTTACCCAGCTTTTGTTCGTTCGACTCATTTCCTTTTTTTAATCTCCTCCCGTGTTACTCCATGCGTACCTCCACACCATCCCTAACCTGTTCAGTTCCACCAGCATGCCCTCCAGCCCACAACCCTCGCACACCACTGCACACATTCTCAGCAGTGAAGCCACATACACTGCAGCAGGCTGAGATGGTAGACAGGTGGTATGCTTTTTCTCAGAAGGTGTTCTAATGCAGTCACAAATTAATTTAATCAAAACTCATTCATGATTCATCTAGCACAGCCCTGCTGCCTTTATGCATAAAAAACCTTTTGGGGGTTATTGATTGAGTTTTACCAGAGTAGAGACTACTGAACCTGAGTTTTTCATTCAGTTAGCTGAAAGCCCTGATCAATGTTATGTTGAGTTGTTTCCTCCTTATTTCCCTGCATAGGTCTGGATGCCTCTGTTGCAACAAGTTCTCATGAGCTGACCATACCTAATGATGTAAGTCTTCTCGTCGCGGTTACATAAAATGCATGCATTACCCTTTAAACTTGTCAGAAGCATATCGTGACTAATTGTCAGTATAATGGAAGTTCTCATTACAGTAATGTCCTCAGTGACGTGTTAAGATCTGCCGGGACCCAGCGGGGCTTCAGCTGATGCTGAGGCTTCATCCATTGTCCATTTTTCCTGCTGCTGTCATCGCTGTCAGTGCACCTTTCATTACTCATACGAAATTAGCAATCAGTGAAATTGACACTGTGGCACAGCAATGACAGTAGTAGGAACCTAATGCAGGGAGAGTGATTTTAATTAACAGCACATGCTTTTAGCACATAAAGGCCGACACGTTTCCAACTCTGCCTATTTCTTTAGGTTGCTGGAAGGGAAGTTCTGTATACCTTTAATTAAGATCATATTTCAGCCTGTTTAGAATTGCGACTTGCCTGCTAAATCATACAGATGCTGTCTGATGTTCACCCTGTCATCTCCTCTCAGCTCATAGGCTGCATTATTGGCAGACAGGGCACTAAGATCAATGAGATTCGCCAGATGTCTGGAGCCCAGATCAAGATAGCTGGGGCCACAGATGGTTCGGCTGTGCGCCACGTCACCATCAACGGCTCCCCGGCCAGTATCAGCGTGGCCCAGTACCTCATCAGTGCCAGGTAAGAAACAAGCTAAACACAACCCAGCTACTTTTACAAGTGTCGCTGGTTTAATGGACCAGATTTAACATAACAGAGGAATTTCATGCTGTGTCCTTTTTTTTAATCCCACTCCTCAGCTTTATTAATACTCATCGAGGCATGTGAAACCCTTTCTTTAATGGTTTATACCTTGTAACACGTAACATTTTCCTTAATTGATTTTTCTTTTTTTTATTTCTCTCACCTTCCTCGTCATGCTCCCCTAACTGTTCTATTAACCCCATCCTCCCTCCCTCCCCCCCTCTTCCCTTTCCTGTGGTGTTGGTATGAATGTGTATGTGTGTCGGTGAGTGTGTTTGCAGTTTAGAGATGGCTAAACTCAGCATCCAGGCCGCATCCTCCTCCTCCGGCAACCCCGTCGACCTCAGCCTGAGTTTTCCCCAGTCTGCCTCTCCCGCCTCCATCTCTACCCCTTCCTCCATGGCCGTGCTGGCCGCACCCCCTTCTGCCATTAACGTCCACTCTCCCCAGGCCATGCCCTCCATCCCCAGCGCCCACTACGCCCTCCCAGTCTCCAGTCTGCTTGGAATGAAAACATTGCCGCTGCTGGCTGTGCACACCGCCACCTCGGGCCTCGCTCCCTACACCGCAAAGATCTCAACCTCTGCTGGCATCAAGAAATCTGAGCGTCAGAAGTTCGCCCCCTACTGACCACCAGACTAGGCGACCTTTTATTCTTTCACTTCCATCTGTGCTTTGTGTGCTGTTTGTGTTTTTGCATCTCTGAAGACTTTGAACGTTTGTTCCCTCCTCGCCCTCTTTTTTTGGTACATCTTCATGCAGTATTATGCAAATGGAAACTGACAGAGTGACAAGACGAATTGCTCCTCAAATCGTCCTCCATTTTCTTTGGCATTTCATTCGGAAATGTTTGAGATAGCAATCTCAAGCCATATATTTTATCTGACACTCCATTCTTTTCCCTTTTCAAACTACCCCCAGCCACTGAGACTATGGGGTATTGCACTTGAAATATTGCTCAAGCTCTTTATTTGCTTTTTATGACTTCTGTCAGGTACACGCATCCATGTGGTAAACAGGGTGTTTGAGAATGCCCAGCTCTAATCTTCATTTTGTCTCTTTTATTTAGCTGAGTTTTTCTAAATTAGTCATTTTTGAGTCATATTTGGCTAATTATGTCTCTTGTGCTTGTTTTCATCTTTCATCTTTATGGCATTAATGCAGGGAAATGGAATATGCTGTAGTTCAGGCTTGGGACAAATTCCATGTTAAACTAACTAATCGTCCTGCAACATAGTTCCTTGCAAAATGAGTTCAAAGTCATACTGACATGAGTAAATACAGTATGGAAGCTACAGTAAAACGTAGGTAAATGACACTGTATTTGAGGCCAAGTTTGTGTTTTGTTTTTTCTTTTTCCATTGTAACTGTATCATGAAACAGATGCACTATTCTCCACTGGCAGAAGAGGAGTTTTATCCATGTCATGACTGTTATGAACTGTGGACTGTGTTATTGTCCTTTGGAGCTGATGGTGTGCTTCTCTCCTAGGCTGTATGGCGTGCTAGCTGGCCTGGGGCCTCTTTAGCCATGCAGGCTCTCATTAAAACACTGACTGGATTACCCCAAAGCCATATGGGATTCTTAAGAACACAGTGTTATTCAGGAGAGCCAGGGTACATGATATGCAAATTCACACAGTGTTTCACTAAACTTTTTACCAACAAACTGTAGGGTTGACTCATTTGGTGATACATTTTTTTTGTTTTGTTTTGTAATCCACAATAGTGTCTATTCAGTAAAAGTAATGTGCTTGTATTTGTACTTCTAGGTTGTTTTTTAAGTCACTGTTCTTGTTTTCTGTTTCATGTGTGATAAATGTTCTTTTGCTCTGTAGAACTTAACGCATATTCCTGAAATAAATTTTGGCAGCTTTTTATTAGAATAATGTGTCTTTTGGTTGAGGTTTGACATAGAAAAAACTTCTTTTAAAATCACTTTAACAAAGGACAATTCTTCATGAAAAAAAAATCAGTAATTGCATAGCTAAGCAATATTGCACACCTTACGTTTCATATATTCTGGGAGTTCTACAATATGGGCAATGGCTTCTGCTGATGCTGCAGTTGCGTTTCTGCATTACGGTAGCCCTTTTCAATAATACATAGTGCGCTAAAGTATGGGTTATTTTGGTAGGAGGACGCTGGTGCTTTCAGCAATCAAAGCTTATGGAGTAGGCCAGTGCACTCCGGAGGGAGAATTAGTTTCAATGCACAGCAACTGTGATTCAAATACAATTGCATTTATATAAAAAAGGGGTCTCTATTGATTCCCAGTTTTGTAATTAGCTGTGTGTAATGCTGAATTTTTGATATGCAACAGAAAATCCATCTAATTCAGTTCTGTGAGGGAATTCACTCGTGGGACCCAGCATTCATCCCCTTGTCCTCAGTATTCATTTATTTGTTGTGTCCTGGTATTTATCCTTGCACAAAGCAGAATACATCATGTTAACAGCTGCAATACTGCTAGAAAGAAGCGTTAACTACTTAAACAGCATTAAAAGTGGTGGCATGTTTTTCAGTCAGTTCCATTCTTGTTATGGCATTCAAATGCAGTGCAACGTGTTTCATGGATGGCCTGCCTTTAAAGGCCTTTTGACAAATTCCTTTGCCCTGTCAGAGATGAACTTTACTTCACCTCCTCCTCCACCTGGACATGAAGCAGCCGCCTTTTCACAGGTGCTGCATGAACAAATTTCCTAGACGGTTGCTCATTCGGGCATTTGCTCCAAGCTGAACATTATCACACTGTCACTCACTGACTTTAGGCCCCTTGTCCTCTACTCAACAAGCAGCGACCCCATTCAACATTGATGAAACAACTTCGCCTTTGAGTGATACACACACACACACACACACACACACACACACACACACATCAGCAATTCGCAGCCAAGTGGCCAGGACACAACCCTAACCCGGAGTGCTCCTATTTCAGAATCCTGTCTGCATGCTAACTGCAAAGCCTGAACATTGTCAAGCTGGATCAATACTTCTAATAGGCCGGTGTTGGAAGAAGAGAAGCTGTTCCCTTTGAGGGGTTGAAGCCAGAGCCAACAGCCTGGGCTCCGTTGGAACGTTGCAGGCATCTCTGTGTACCTTTTTTTTTTTTTTGGTTAATGCTGAATTAATGATTTTCCCCTCTCACCCCGTCAAAGCAGCCCTGATGGAAATGGCTCGAATCTGAATAATCAATTATATTAATGCAGGCCTGCGCTAGATATGAAGTGCATTTCTTTAAAGGATGTAATCACCTCGCCGCAGGCATGGTGGTCTTGCTGTATGAAAGAGCGTGTGACATCCAGCTTCACCCCAGCACACTGTTCACATGCATTCAGTACTTTGGACACATAGCCACTCTGTAGTGTTAAAAATCAGCAGATGCTATCTATAGCCCCACAATCAGCGGATTGTCGAGGCACTTTTATTTCCAGCAAATGTATTCATGGAGGATCTTGTGCATCTGATACCAGACTTTTGGCTCGATGCACTTCTTCATGTCACTAGTGCTGGAAACATCCATTCTTTCCTTTAGCGAATGCCAGATATTTTTTACATTTGCATTTTGTTTATTTCAGATGAGTTTCAAAGATACAAGTCCGAAACGCAAGGCGCTCAATAAAATTAATTTCAATGCCATGATTCTCTAAAAGATCCTTTTGGTGGTATAGAGCCTAATTGTAAAATGCAGTAATAACTACAAAATCATTCATTCTAGCAGGTGGCAGTGAGATAGAGCTTTATATCCTGTAAATCTACGAGTTTTACATCAGTGGGTGTACATTATCACTTCCAGAAAGAAAGTCTTTACCTGCATTTGTGGGTTGTTTTTTTTAATCTTAGGATAGTTTCATTGTCAGAAATATATAATTCATAATTAAAGTCATGATAAAAACATGGCTCTGTTCTAATTTGCATTTCATTAAAAAAAAACATCAGGCTATCATTCATGCCATTACTCATCCAAGTTCCTTCAGCACTGTGAAGCCTAATGGCATCGTGCAAGAATGCGTGCCGCAAAGTCTTTCATTCTAGCAGGTGGCAGTGAGATGCCGATTCTGTCTGGTGGGAGGTGTCAGTGTTCATATCAAATCAGTGGGTGTTCTGAGTTCATCATCACTTTCAAAAAGGAAACAGAAGTTTCTTTACTTTGTTCCTAAATTAAAGCTCCAGTTTACTAAAAGATAAAAAGTACACAGACATACATAGTTCCCCTCACACTTAATGCAGCTGCTCTGCTCAGACATTTTTGGTATCCAAAGCTTCCATTGCCTGTTAGCTATGTTAGCCTTGTAGCTCCAGCACAAAACCTACAAATGAAATGACTACAAACTGTGGAACTACTCCCTTAAATAAGAATTTATTTAGCAAACCTGCTAACTACAAAAAGGTATAGTGTTTTGGTGTAATGTGCTTAATTCTAGAAAATGTAACCAATCCTTGCAATGGGAAACATGGGCAGCGTACATGAAACTTTTCAGAGCAGGAATGCTGTTTTGCGTTCTGTTTCTGTTAATGAGTAAGAGAGGAATATGATCCTAGATCTGATTCGATTAGATGTCAAAGTAACATCCACATGAATGCCATGACCCAAGGTTTCCCAGCAGAACATAGCCTGGAGCATGACACTGCCTCTGGCTTCTTAATTGCCATATGTGTCCTGGTGCCATCTCTTCTCCAGTTAAGTGACACACACACCTTGCTGGCAACATGATGTAAAAGAAAAAAGATGCTTACATGCCCTTATAGGCCCTTTTGGCAGCTCACAGGGGTCCAGCATGGGCACCAGATACACAGACCCATTTGCAGCAAGCTGTGTTCTGTCTACTTTATCTTTGCCATGTATATATGGGTGTTTCAAGATTACAATGCTCACGTGGGCGAACTAGTTTAGTAGCACACATCAGAAGAACTTTTTGGCCTTTATCATGGCTTTTAACCATATTTTTTGTTATTTTTTCCTTAAATGTGTTTTTTACAACTGTGTTTGGATTGGTTATTAATTAGGCTAGTGTGTTGTAGTAACAGATTTCCATTGTAACTATCTATCTATGTATCTATGTATCTATGTATC
>JBBMFX010000141.1:11789704-11802661 GCA_037832545.1 Rhabdalestes septentrionalis
ACATACATAATAATACGTATGTACCAGTATGTTTAACAGGTCATTTTGTATTTTAAATATAAAGAAAATGGCTATTTTTTGTTGTTGTTGCATTGTGAAAACAAACAAAATAGGTCAGTTTATCTACTACAGTGTACCTCAAAGCACTCAGAATCAATGGAATTCCCTTGTAAGAACTGAAACAGGACGGAGCGGGTGTACTGGCGATGATTTTTAAGACGGAGAGCTGCATGCTTTGCTTTCATTACTCTTCAGTCCCTCACGGCTGTACTAGTGTTTTATCTACAGACTGAAAGCAACAAGAGGAAGTGAACTACACTATAAGGACAAAAGTATTGGGATACACCTCTAAATAAAAGTTATTTCAATTGTACCTATTGCCCGGGATATATAAAAATCAAGACTTTCAGCAGGTAGCAGTGAGACCATGCCTCCAAATTTGTGAACACAGTTTGGGAAGAACCTGTTCTATTTCAGCAAGACTGCCTCAGTGCCCAAAGCAAGCTCCATAAAGACATGGCTGAGTGAGTTTTGTCCGTATAGTCTATAGGTTACCCATTAGTTGCTGGTGTGAAGGGCTGCGCCCCCTGGTGGTCGGTCGCTTCTCATTCTCCTTGTTCTGTTCACAAGTCCTCGCTATGTGACGTCAGCGTGCTGTTTTTTTCTGGCACCGAAGCAAAAGTGAGCGCTTTTGGCCACTCGGCCACTCCTCGCAGCTCGTCGGAGCGGAGCGGGGCAGGAGCGGGCAGCTGTCGCGGCCGGGGAGGTTATGGAGATCCGTCAGGGACACCTGGTCTCCAGAGTGAGCGACTAAACCTCTCCTTTCGGATTTCAGCCGTGCGCTCTTTGGAGAACCAGGAGAACTTTGGGACCGCGGTGGAACCTTTCAGGTACGCCTGTGGAAAGACCCTGATGTCGCGGCGTGGGGGTCGTGGGGGGGTATTTTGTCGCGTTTCTTAAAGCCATCATAAAGTTCATAATGCTATGGCCGCCTGACGCGGCGAACTGCATAAGTAACAGAAACAGATCGATCAGAAAACACAGGGGACTCCGAAAATGCCAAGATCACACCGACATCTAGGTTTTAGTTAGGATTATTTTTGTATACTATTTCAGCACGCCCCCTGAGTGAGGGCTGAATACAGATGCAGGAGCAACAGCCCTGTGTGTTCCCAGGAATAAAAAAAAAATCTTTTGGAGCCTATCAGAGACACTACTGCATCAGGAACTAGCACACTAATACTGTTTGCATATAAAGTCTGTTTGGTAAGCCTCCCAAAGTAAAACAGCAGAATAACACAATTGTGGGCTTATTCATAAGGTTATTTAATGTCTCTGCAATTGTCAATTTATTGTTCTATTCACAGCCTCTGTTCACTAAATATAATATTTGTGTGAGATGTTTTTGAGGTTCTCTGCTGAAGACCTGTGTTTAATGCTGCTCTGATGTGCTGGAAGTGATTAGGCAATGCTCTAGAGCCTCTTTGCACCTGTGTGCTGCATCAACAGGCTCTGCATAAGTGTCCTCATTCTTTAATTTATCTAGAAACTTTTATTAAGGTCTGAATGTATACGGTCTCTGATTAGAGAAATATCCAATCACAATTTATGAAATGATGTCCGGTCTCTTCCACCTGCAAGACATCCTAATTTCCTACCTTCTCTTTTTTTTGACGCCTTTGGCTGAGCTTGAATCAGATCAATTTCCAGATTAACCTCGTTTAAGAGATTTTAATGTAATGGATTGACTGCGCATGACTGACCAGGGATGAGGGGAGGTAATTGGTGTGAGAGTTTCAGGCGCTGATGATTCGACCCTCAATCCTTGAAGCAATTTGCTCCTGTGTCCATCATTGATGTGCATAGGTGCAACTGGAAGATTGCTGTCTTTGTCGCTTTCGCCATGTGCGGCTGCACTCGATGCCATGGGGTTTCACGCTTTTCCAGCTGCTCCCAAGTTGTGTTTGCCTACAGAGAAAGAAACGGGCCAAACGAAAACCCAGACAGCCCGGGCACAATCATCCTGAAGTGGACGGTGAAATCGATGAAAGGTGTTTTTGAATAAGGACACTAAATTAGTTCTTGAGTGCTCTTTAAAGTTGGTTAATGCTTTAGTCTTCATGCATTTGCTGTTATTGATTCTGGCCCAGCGTTTTTGCTGTGCTTGCTGAATAATGCTGTAGCAGACCTGTTGAAATTCCATTAGCGTAGGTACTGTCCATGGTTCTGGATCACCCACATGTTTCATTCTGAATGATTGCTTTAAAATGGAGACTAGCTGAAGTCTTTATCTTGCTGCAGATGGGCCTGGACGTTGCTTGTCATGTGAGGGGTGTTATGTGAGCCCAGGTGCCATCCCACCGTGCAGGTGGTGGGGAGGAGAGATGCTGTGCTCCATTGCCATGACAACAGGACATATCTTCATAACCTGGCTCCTGCTGACGAGTGCATGGGGCAGTCCCATCATGCCCGTGCCCGAGGCCGGGGAGAGGGAGCGTCTGGAGCGGGTCCTGACCCATGCTAAGGAGGGTGTACTGAACCCCAGCACCCTGCAGCGCCTTGAGGAGATCAATAATCTGGGACTGGACGGGGTGAGAGGAGGCAACAGGACCAGTGGCAGCAAAACGAAACCCAGCTGGAGCCCCCTACGGCGAGGAGCCAAACCTCAGGGAAAGACACAAGAGGTCTGGGGTGAGCAGGACTCAGTGAAGCAGACTGATGAAGGGCCCACAGGAGAGGCCAATGCCTCGCTGGATGCCATGGACGAGTATGCGTACCCTGACTACAGGGGTAAGGGCTGCATGGACGAGACAGGGTTTGTGTTTGCCATCGGGGAGAAGTTCACCCCAGGACCCTCCACTTGCCCCTGCCTGTGCACAGACGAAGGACCCATGTGCGACCAGCCAGAGTGTCCAAAAGTCCACCCACGCTGCCTCCGCGTGGACACCAGCCAGTGCTGCCCTCAGTGCAAGGAGAAGAAGAACTACTGTGAATTCCGAGGAAAGACCTACGCCTCCCTGGAGGAGTTCAAGGTTAGGCTCTAATAAATGCTATATAATTTATATTATTGTATGTTTTTTATGGTTTTCACTCATTTTATTACCACTGACTTTTATCTACATATTGCATGAGCTACAATTTTGAAAACATTCAGTATAACTGGCCAATTTTTGTTTATTGTGAGGAAACTTTTTCAGGTTTCGAGCACCTTCTCATAATTAACAATTGGAAGGTTCTACATTACTAAAACTGTATGTGCAAGCATACATAAACTATTAATGAACCTTTATTTCTAAGAGTCTAGGGTTGTATGAATGTGCAATTATTGTTAGTAGTGCTAAGTATTATGGACTGAAATTGTGCATTGCTATGTATCATGTTATGTATCATGTGGTTCTACCAGTAGCCTGGGGTTTCATTTTATGACAGCTGGAGTTGCCATCCAGTTTGGACCTCTGTTCCTTGAGCCTTCTGTTCATCACATAGTTGAATTGAATTTTTGTGCTCTAGTGGACTCTTCTGTCAAGTCGAAGTAATCTAATATGTGCACACCATATCTTGATTCTCTATTGATTGCAGTAGGGCAAGCAAAAAAAAATGGGTTGCATTTTTTTCTTCCCCGTTCATAACTTTTTTGGCCTCAATCACAAGGTCCATCATAATCTCTGAGGCTGTTCCCCTCCACTGGGAGTAGCCACATGACAGAGATCCACATTATTCTGCTTGGTGTTCTGTGATCCAAAGGTGCCTGTTCTGTGATGCTGAGCTGCAGCTCAGATGCAAATAACACTCTTTTTTCTACCGTTGATCATTACAACATTGATCGTTGATTAGTCACAAGCCTTCTTCCGGTGCACAACTTGCCGAGAAGCAGCAGCGAGTTTACAAATAATTCTTGTTGAACTATGGCTCTCACTGTACTGCACTGCCGGCGAGCCATTTGTTGTTTTTACCTATTGTGATTCCGCTGCTTATGTTCATGCCTCAGTTTTGCATGCATGCCTCTGCTTTCCCTTTTGTCATTGGAGACCAATACCCCACCACAGCTCTGCGGCAAGCGAAGACATTTATTATCGCCAAAGTCAGCATTAGCGCTATTTACTGAGAGTAGTAATGGCTAGAGGCGGGATTTAGTGCTCCTGCTCAGCTGAAACTAATGCATATGCAGAAGGCAACCTGAACAATTAGAGTCTTGGCAGTGGGTACTAAGTCCAGCATAATATCTGTTGAAAACCTGCAGGGCTGGCTTCTGAGGGAAGCGGGGGGTGTTGGGGGGGGATGTTTTATGGGCTGAAGAGGTTGTGGTGATAGAGCTTCTCACCTCTATGCCTAAGTTTTCATGATAGAGGAGGCCCAGCCTTTTCCAAAGAGTTCTTTGAGACTGAATGCTGTTTATTTAGTCAGAAATAGAGTGCCATTCTGCGCTCTGTTCTGAAAGATACTCTCCTGAGAGCTCTCAAGGCAGGATGCTGTGAGAATTCAATTTTTGGGGGTTTTCTTTTCGTGTGTTGCGTCTGGAAACCAAGAGGAGGCAGTGAGCATTACCTTACAGTATGCATGCTTGCTGCTTTCTGGGGCATTTAGTCGTGGCGTCGTGCCACACGAACGCATCAGCAAACCTCTGCGTGACAGGGAGCCTCCGGATTTGCCATGCAGGCAGAATAAGGGACTTTGTCATGGAGGACCATTGGCGTGGCAGGCCAGCTGCAAAGGTGTGTGTACACTCTTAAAAATAATAGTGCCAAAAAGGGTTCCATGGAAAAGAACCAGCTCTAATTCCCCCAAAGATGCTTTTGGTAAACCAGTTTTCTAACTGAGATGTGTGCATGCAAAGAAACTTTAGAGTACTTGCATTTAATGTATAGAGAACCTCTGGACAATGCAAATATTCATAACCATTTTTAGATCTGTTGAGGAACCTAAGAATGTGCATCTAATTATTTTAATTGGATTATTTTTCATTGTCTTTGTTTTTAAATGGGGTAACCGTTTTTGTTCATGTATTTATCTCTATGTGTGTGCCTGTGTGTGTGTGTGTGTGTGTGTGTGTGTGTGTATCTGGTTGTCTGTCCAGGTGTCTCCATGTGAGAAGTGTCGGTGTGAACCCAGTGGGGAGGTTTTGTGCTCTGTCTCGGCCTGCCCACAGACAGAGTGTGTGGATCCGGAGTACGAGCCTGACCAATGCTGCCCAGTGTGCAAGAGTGGTGAGTCACATCTCTCCTTCTGTCTCTCTCTTTCTCTTTTTATCTCCCTC
The DNA here is from genome assembly GCA_037832545.1 of Rhabdalestes septentrionalis. Classification (NCBI taxonomy): domain Eukaryota; kingdom Metazoa; phylum Chordata; class Actinopteri; order Characiformes; family Alestidae; genus Rhabdalestes; species Rhabdalestes septentrionalis. The sequence goes on from JBBMFX010000141.1 coordinate 11,794,959, forward strand.
CTGCTCGTCTCTGGGCCCACTCTCAAAAGGGCACCTAAATGGTGCTAAAACGTTACATCATACCGATGTTTTGAAAATGTTGTTTAAAAGAACCATCTATCAAAAGGTTCTTTAGGGAAAAAAAACAAGTTTCCCCACATATAGTTTCTTGTAAGGATTCACAATGTTCTCAGAATAATACTGAAGCTGCTTTAAAAAATAGCTGCTTTACATCAAATTTGGCTACTGTACTGAAACTTGTGCATAATACTCATGCGTTCTCTCCAATTCTATGGATTTAGTAACATTTTCTACATTTTACTGATGTTAATCAGTAGACACATCCATGAACAACATCAGATATCGACCCACAATCCCCATATCAGTTCATCCCTACATCTTGATGTCTTTATTTTTAAGAGTGTGTGCCTCTTGGAGCATATAGAACCCCATCTCTGCCTCCACCTGTATTTCCCTCTTTTCCTTTCACAGTCCTCTCTGAGCCACCCGCCTCCTATAAGCAAACTGGAAATCAGTTCTCAGAATTGACTGCAGTGACTTGCCTGCAGTATGTTCAATTACAGTCTCCTCCCTGTTCTCCGGAAAGTCAGCATGATAAAAACATTACTAAGCACCACATGTGAGCTTTGCATGTGTTTTTTCCTTACTGGCCTGCTGATGGTCTGAAATGTCAAATTAAATTTGTATGCCATAAGAGGTAATGATTTTACATCAATAAAATATTTTTTGTGAACTAATTATGTTATCATGGAATTGCTAAATCCTTCGTTCAATTTGTCTGCTAGGTCATTTTCCTGTGGGGATTAGTGAAGCAGGCAGGCAGCTGTCAGCATGTCAGTCGATTCAAAGTTCAACCCTTCTTTTACCAGGAATAGGACTATTGTGATAAGCACCCTCTATATATTTAATGATATATATTAATATATATATATTAGGGCTGGGAATGTAATGCGTTAATTAGATTAATTAATCACAGGAAAAAATACCGCGTTAGTATATTTTTTTAAATTAACGCTTTACGTCATCTTCCCGTTCAAAGTGTCGAGTAAACAGCAGGAAATCTGAGTCCCAGATCAATGCTGCGTGAGCGGCCAGAGAGCGCAGCTCAGTTCACTGAGCTTTGGAAGAAAAAAACGCCAAAATGGCAAATAAATAATGTCTTGTGAAGTCTTGTGAATGTTTTTTGCCGATTCTGACTCTGAAGGGAAATATTTGCCTTTTGGAAAAGATACTCGCGCATCTCCCGGTTCACCTCTGAAGCGCAGCTGCACGACCATGCAAAGCGAAAGTGAACATGAAGCACAAACACATGTTTATTTCAACACTTTGCCAATCGGGAAAGTGTTTGGAAGGGGTTACAGTAGTTGTAATGTCTGTAGGAGAGCTGTTGGTCGAGCCAGAGGCAGCAGGAGAGGAGGGAAAATGGTCTGGAAGTAGCCGCATTAACTTTCTCCATCCAGACCTCTAGAGGGGCGGAGTCTCAGCGCTGTGGCCGGAGTTTGTATGTGCGATTAAATGCGATTAATTAGATTAAGTAATCGCCACACCATGTAATTAATTAGATCAAACATTTTTATCACTTGACAGCACTTATATATTTCCCCCATGGAGCATCTCGAGTGTTCTCGTGTTTTTCATTTTGTTCTTCTTAAAGAAACAACATCGCATACCAAAGAAAATGCCTGAATTACAGGACAGTTTAAACAGAGGTAACTTTGGTATTTACATTCCAGCACTGCAGGAGTTCAGTGTAAACTGTACAGTTCAAATATCGGTTTACCTTTATATTTTCTTTCAGGGTGATGTATTGGAATGTTTACATGAAATTAAAGTGTTTTAGGAGAATTTGGGACATTTATAGGCTTTAGATCATAAAAATAGGCATTTTTAGGCTTTTTTACAACATTGCAGTTTTTCACTATTCATGGGTGCTCTTGGAATGTAATATATGTATTTCTATTCATTTACTATATATATTTACATACAGTGAACCCTCATAGAACCCCCCACAAATTTGCAGAAACACAAATATCCTAAATATTTTTTTGCTTTTTTTGTGGCAATGTATAATTTTTCATGCACTTGAGTGCTAAATTTTTACGAAAAATCTAATTTACTAATTTTGTAATGTAAATATTAACATACATTCAGATGCATTTAAATGCAAAATAAAATAAAACATTTTTTTAGTACTGTCGAGAGAACACTTAGCAACCTTATATACCAGCAAGATTCATTATTGGTGAGTAGCCATACATTTTACAGCCTTTTTTTTTTACTGTAAATTAAATTATTACTGTATTTAGCTGTAATTCCAAAGAAAAAACAGCCCAAGGCAAAAAAAAGCGGTTGCATAAATTACATTAACGAAAATACACATGAGTAAAATCGGTATTTAACATTCTAGGACTGCGAGAGACAGCAGTTCAGTGTACATATTTGGGGGCATATTTAGCATTTACACTATAAAAATAGGCATTTATAGATTATTGTGCTTATTGTGTAATATTTTCCACACGGATAGATGAGAAGAACACTGATTATGTGAAACCATCAATTTTCTGCTTAGTGACTTCTTTTAGGCCAATTTATTTTTCAAAATCTGTTGCCTTATTCATGGATAAGAGTTGGTTTGGCCCCAGAGATTTAGTTCTGCATGTTCAGATTTGATCTTCCATTCATTTGAAGGTCTGGGTCAAAGTTTGAATGGTAGGAAATGTGCAGTCGAAAAATCACTATCAAAAGCGCCTCACCCATATTGAAAGTACCTCATTGAAAGCACCCCATTCATAATGAGTCACCTTTGCCTCTGCCGTTTGTGTCACTTGTAACCTGACAGTGCTTGGAAATGTGGAGAAGGATTTGTTGTAAGCTGTCATTTCTTACCATGTCAGTGAATAACTCAAATAGCACCAATATCTGCAGATACATGAAGCTTCGTATTCGCCTGAAGTTGTTTTCCATTAGCAGCACTGACAGTGTGGAGACATTATTCAGCCACCACTTGTATTCATGAACTGGGAAAGTTTCCTGGTTTGTGGAGGTGAGATGAGGTGATTAACACAAGCAGATGTTGCAGTGCCTGCTTTCACCGAGCCCAAATACGCTGATGATTAAACAAAAAAAAACAATGTTCTCACTTCATTTGCCTGAGACAACAGTAGAGTGGGCTGTTGAAAAGCTCTTGTTCAGCTAACAGCTCTGAATCGAGGGATGGTGGCTGATGAGTGCAAATGAAAAATTCTCCTCCACACTTTCATTTTTATTCTTGCTGGGCCCACTAATGCAATGTGCTGTAAAGCATAAAAAAGGCCTAGACCTAGGGTAAGCCTGTGTGTTTATAGATAGCATTGGAACACATTACAGTGTCTTGGGAGAAGTTTGCTGGATCAGGCTGGATTATAAGGAGCCATCTGAGATCATTTCAGACAGCACGTCCTAGACTATGGCTCCTTGTGCTTCTTCACTGATCTTAATCTAACATGGCACCGTCAGCTACGTTGCCTCCTTCAGCAAAAAGGAATGATGACTCGGGATATGGATCTGAGACTTGGCAGCTATAGCTCCTCACTGTGTTGACTAAGGGAAGAAAGGCAATTATTTTCTAAAGAATAATGTTTCGAAATGAATTATAGAGGCATTTTGTCAGGGCCGGTCGCGTTGATCAGACCGAATATCTCATTGGGTGAAACCTGACACAGAAATGGATGGAGTCGGTGAGAACAAGAGCAGGGGGGCATTAAGACTAAAGCATCGGAAGCGGCGCATGGATTTCAGGATGCATAACAAATGCATGTGTGCACTCGAGCAGTCGGGCTTTCTGCTTTTTAAGATGGATTGGAAGCATTTGGACTCAAGAGATTACAATCACTGGTGTTTTACAATATTCCACAATTTCGCTTCAATCCGCAGCCTAAGTGGTTCATGTGCATTGCCAGGTGGTGCTCAAGTGTGATTGTGGTCGCAAATTGCTGTTTGTCTGTTTGCCTGTAATTTTCACAATGGTTCTTTTTTTCCGTGACTCGATTTCCGTGACTTATTTGTGTTTCCTTGTGCGTGGAGTGTGTTGTGAGGCGGTTATGAATAGCGAGGCTTAGCAAGGTAAGTGCGATGGCACCTCTGTGGTTTTGGCTGCAGGTGTCTGAGGTACAAAGGCTCCGGCGCAGATGCGGTGGGAGAGGCAGGCAGATGCTCGGACCCCCTGAGATTTGCACACATCAGAAGTAAGACTTCAAAGCCTTCGCACGGTGACACCGCGGGATGGGTGTCGGGTAAGCCTGCTCTAACTTAGCCTGCGCCTGATAATGATCACCTGGGCTCGAGCTGTGTGCCATCCCAACTTCGACGTGTTCAAAGAGTAATTGCCAAAACTTTATTGATCACTTGCAACTTTTTCATTTGCACTTGATACAGTTCTCAGACTTAGGCAGACTGTGAATGATTGTTTAATTGGGGCCATTACGAGTCCATTATCATTTGATTGACTGGGTCGTTTGTCCTCCAGTTACATGAAAGAGAGAGTCCTCGGCCCAGCGCCTTTAGAAGACTGTGGTGTCACTTTCAGTGAAATGAAATGATAATAGCTGTTGAAGAAAAGAAGAAATTGGAGGTGTCATCTCCATTTTGGATTGTAGACTTGACGCAAAAATGGGAAGGCGGTGTGGAGAATCGATGTATAAATAGGATGCTAGCGGTTCTCTCATAACCATAATCATACACTCAGTCAGTGCTGAGCACACTGTGCCCAGTGGGGGCTGCAGTCTGCCTGGCTTATCTCAGGTCTCACAGAAAGCCCGTGACTCAAAGGAGCTACATATCTATAATTTGTCCAAAGTCATTAGGCCATTTTATAATTTCCTTAAATTCACTCCCGGCTAATCTGGTGAAAAAATGGAGAACTGGGCCATCTTAAACACAACTGAAGCCTTCTGAAAACATCCACAGTGGCAGTGCACGTTTCGTTCTATTAGCCTAAATGCTTTTATTTTAAGAGGGCGTTAGGACATGAAAAGCTCAAAGATTTCTCAAAGCCGTCCGTGGGACTGATGTCTCCATTTGTTGCCCACGAAGAAGTGAGGTTCAGGCCTTTTTCAGGGCTGCTGAATGGAGCATTATGTTCCTGTTCCGTGCGCTGCCTGGGATCTGTTGTTGGAGCGGTATGCCGGGAGACACTTGAGGAAGTGCCATGGGGGGGAGATGAAAGTGAGTGCTATTGCTAACATCCACCACAGGCAGTTGTTCATGAATATCAAAGAACATCTGCGAGCGGCAGTGTCGCTGGGAATCGAAGCGAGGGGAGAAAAACATACTCACAGTCATTTCCAACATACAGGCCATGCTTTCAGTCAGTCCTGGGCTGCCAATATATAAGACGTGTCAACACGTTGCTTTTTTACCCGTGTTTTGCTTATTTATGCCTCAGTGCTAGAAATGTCATTGAGACTTTGAAAAAAGTAGTGCAAAAAAAATCATTCAAAGGTGTACCATCATGGCAGGCACATCGCAAGTTTACAAGTGTCACGCAGGCACAAATAGGATTATTTTGAATCGGCTGCTGCCACACTTCTCACCCCGGTGGCCACACAGGCAGAACATGCCTTTATCCCGCAGCATAACTGGGACTCACAGCGTGGTGCTTCAGGAGCTTTTTAAGAGCAAAGACTCGCTGCTTATTTCCCCACTGTGCTCTCTGTCTTGGTGACCCTGCCTCGTGCAGGCCATCGCCTTGGCAACACACGGGGAAAAAAACAGGCGCTCTTCTTGAAGGGCTGAGGCACCGGGGTCGCCACTAATCTTAGGAGGTTGCAGTAAACAGTCTGAACGAGAGCCGAGAGCACTTCAAGCTGCAGAATGATGTTCAGAGTGTGTACAATGCCATACACATGCTGCAGGGAATGGCCGTCCTAATGTTCCCAAATGGGATAAATGATTGGGGGGGGGTATTCATGGCAGCTGGAGGGAATCTATTCATAGTTTACATTAAAGGCTTGATTTTAAATGCTGTTTCTCACAACACTTGAGGAGGAATATGTACATGCACTTGTAGTTTCAGCATTCTTAATGCCTTTTTCTCTGATTTTGACGGGGAGAGAAATAATGGTTGTCAGTTTCGCACACACAGCACCTCCAGCGACTCTCAGTAGTTCAGTAGATGAGACTCTCTGCTCAATATTCCTTTGAATACTTCACACTTAGTGGCATACTGAATCCAGGGAGACAGTTACGATATTATTCATGCACACCCTGTGTAGTCCTGTCCTGTCTGCACTTGTGTTGCTTTATGTTGCACCATGATCCTGGAGGAATGTTGCTTCATTGCACTGTGTGCTGGGTAATTGGTTAAAATGACAATAAACACCTACTTGACTTGCTGAATGAAGTATTACTGCTTATTATAGCAGGAACAACAATTAATAGGATGTTTTATTGAAAGGGTATATTTTCTGCCAAACTCACTTTAGTTATAATAGGTCTGTGGGCTATAAATAACATGTTCATGACGTTCTTTGCACAAAATCATTGTCATATAAAGAGATCTCACCAGCTTTATTCTTGACAGATTCACTCCATTTCAAAATGAACTCTTTAAGGGCTCTGTGGCTTTTATGCAAATAGGTTGTTGCTGGCCACGCCCCAACTATTCCATGCTTATAAAAGGAAACAAAATGAATAAGCTAGATCATACTTAACAGAACACTTCATGAGTGACTTGCCTTTGCCTGTAGCCATAGCGCTCAGTGTCTTATGCTTGCTTGTAAAACCAGCAGACCAAATGTTGGATCTTCAACTTGCCTAGTTTTATGTCACAACGGGCTCGCCATCCAAACGGCTTACTTTGAAAGGGACTGAAACTGTGAAGAATAAAGCTGGTGAGATCAATTTATGTGACATTTATTTTGTGCAAAGAGTTCATGAACATGTTTTGTGCAGCCCATAGACCTATTATAACTTGTTGAAAAAGTGACCCCTTTAAAAATGAGGAGGTATAACCCATTCCCCAACACACACACAACTCTCCCTAAACCACCCTCCCAACCACTGGCCCGCCCTGCCACCCCTGTCCTCAGTACTGGGCTGTTCAGCAGTGGTCCTCCAATACTTCTGGGGCGAGTTAGGCTGACATTGGTGTTCCAGAACTAATCACTCAATTTCAGTACCTTACTTACCTCACTAAAGCTATTATGTCTAAATACAGTCAAATCCTCACAGCCATGTTAAATGTTTCAGATGAGAAACATTTATTATTCCACAAGTGGGATATTTGAGTTGCTACAGCAGAAAATGGATGGCACAAAGGTACATTTTTAAAAAGCAGATAAAAAAACTTTTACAAAGTACATGTGTACATGTGTATGTGTGTGTGTGTATATATATAACCTGTAGTTGTATGTGTGTATGTATGGAGTGGTCCTCAAGTTACGACACAGATCTGTTCCTGTGATGTTAAAGGATTTTGGTGTTAGTCGAAACTCACCCTAGCCTTAATTAGTTACTGATCCTGTTGTAACATCATAAAAACACAACTAAGCCACATAAAAAGAAGAGCAAATCTTCCTCACTCATGCGCCACGTTACTGCGTATTCTTTTGCTGCACGCATCCAAACTAGTTCGCCCACGTAGTAGTTGATGGTGTAAGCCAAGAGGGAGCGTGAATGTGAGCGAGTTTGAAATGTCGTATGTCGAAACTGTTATAACCTGAGGA
>JBBMFX010000141.1:11810311-11822272 GCA_037832545.1 Rhabdalestes septentrionalis
CTCTCTCTCTCTCTCTCTCTCTCTCTCTCTCTCTCTCTCTCTCTCTCTCTCTCTCTCTCTCTCTCTCTTCTCTCTCTGATGAGCAGTAAGTGTCATGAGAGTAAATATGGATTATCAACATGCGTTCTCTGATGCCTCATCTTGTAGACTCTGACCCCCCAAGTGGGTGTACATAATAGGCATTAATGTGTTTTCATTCTCCTTCATGCTCTCTCTTTATTTCTTACCACCCACTTACCGCCACACTCTTTTCTCTTTCCCACACTATAATGAACAATGTTCAGTGGACAATATAAAAAGGAGAAAAGCAAGATCAGCCTTGGCTGGTCAGGTTAGCTGCATTCACTGACTTGCCAATTTATTGGGATATCCAGCCAGCAATAGTCGCCCGTTCACAAAGCGACCATTGAAGAAGTGTTGGAGAATATAAATTGTTATTGTAAAAAGAGAAGCATAGACCCTAGCTGTGCCAATAAGGCAGCTGTCTCTAACAAATTGGACAGAGGTGGTACAGTGTTTAAAAACAACATCACTGTGCCCAATATGCTCATACACAGCACACACAGCCTCGCTGGTGTGCTGAGAATGGTCTACAGCAGCAGTCCCCAAACATTTTTGCACCACGGACAAGTTTCGTGTAAAATAATATTTTCAAGGACTAGGGTATATATACAACTAAAAACAAAGTGCATTTGTTTATTACTCATGTTTGCTAGCTTGTGGGCTAAATTTGTGATGCACCATATCACATGATGGAGATATTTTTTCAAAATAAAAGATATTTCAGGTAATCAATAAAATATTTTTAATTCTGTCTTTCTGTGCAACCCGATAGAAAATTACATATGAACTGATACCACTCTATGGTCTGGTGTTTGGGGAACTCTGGTCTACAGGGATAATATCACGTCGGTAGTGGACCTGTGTTACATGTAGTACGTCTCCACCATGCTCACAAAAAAGCGAGTCGCCCGAATATTAGGGGATATACAGCTCTGGGCATGAAAGTATGTGTGGTATGATTGTTCACTAGGTGTTTAGGCAACTCAGGTGTAGTAGTGGAACCTCATTCACCTGGGTTGCTAGGTATATCACGACATGTCCATCTGATTTGTGTTTGCATTAAGTAATACCTGCTTAGCAGTTCATTGTCCCTCTTGTGTGATTGGCTGTGTGATGGAGGTGTGAGGATAGTTATAGCCAGCCAAGCCTCAGAATCTTTGTGTGGTCACCCCATTCCATATCATTGTGTGTGTAGGTTGAATAAGTGTGGCAAGTCAGAAGGCAAGACAGAGGGCTTCCTGCAGCAGCGTCCCTCATGTGTGTTTATAAATCAAGGTCCTCTGATATTTTGTGCTGTAAATTTCCACTTCAACTCGGTCTCAGGGAACTATGTCCCCATGGTACAACATGACAACCTGTGGGGATCCTGGTTTATTGGTCGAAGGTCACTGATGAATTATTCCAGTGACATGAGATATAGTCAATATTTGAGTTACAGTCAATATATGTTAACCTGCATAGGCATATATTAAGGTGTGGGCAATATCATTTTGGTAATTGATCATGAATTTTTTCAGTGTAATACTGGTGTTATCCACAATATGCTCATAAAAGCATATTGTGACATACTGTTGCAAAATGAATAACAACAGTGACTGTCATTGTATTGCCAAGACATGGTATTCGTACATTGTGAGTTGGCCAGTGAGTGAAGCTACAAGCTAGGTGTACAAAAACTGGCAAATCAATGTATTACACATATTTAACAAATTAAACTGTGGAAGCTATTAAAATTTTTTTTAAATAAACAACTCATGAGCATCTGTTAAAAGACTTTGTTCTCTGATCTGTTTAGCCTTAAAATATGCATTATCGCTTTAAAAAATATATAAATGTTCTGAGCCTTAACTTGACAGTTTTACTGTTCGTGTATGCTTGGTTTCCTTTGCAGCAAGAGCCCAATTATGAAAGCTTACTCTAATGACTACATATACTGGAAGATACCCTAAATTAGTCTTCCTCTTTGAAATGGAATTCCCCAAAGTGTCTTAATACCCAGCTAGCCTCAGCTTCCTTCAAAAGGAGCTTTTAATGAAGAAAATCTGTTGCACAAGCCCAAAACTATTACCCTGTCCTGCTTCAAGAAGAACCCACCCACCCCCCTCCACCCCTCTCCATCCCTACCCCCAATCATTCAAATGATATCAGAGGCTTTGCACTTAACAAGCAATGACATTCATTTCTGGCTTGTAGCCACATTAGTTCCTACAAGACTGATGTGCTCCTGCATATGTCCGTCAGTTTCTCCACAAGTTTTTCTAAGCAACCAGCCTTTATTCAAACACCCGCCTGCAATCCCGCTGGTTTTAATGATCCAGAGAAGACTTTATAGATTTTGACAGTAAAGTGAACTTCCTCAGATGGCTCCATGAGCGATTTCCTTAATAGCCATAGTACTACTGAATGCATAGAATGAAGAATGGGAAAAGTACTTCTGCATGTATTTCATTCTTTCTCATCGCTTATAACTTGCCAGGAGGAAGTAATGCCCTCAGTGGGGAAAAAAAATCATTACTGACCCAGACCTGTTCCCTCTACGCTCAATTAAATGATAGCAGGGCCTGAAAATTAGCAAGAACCCGAAACACAGCACAGGCTGGAGTTATCAATGACTTTACTCATTACGGAGAGAAACGCTGAGGCAGATAATAGTAGAATGGATATAATTTTTAGTACAGTTCCTTTTGTCTTAAGACATAATGCTTTAAGATGAAAAGATAGCTGCATAGTCTTTGCTTTTAATAATACTCTATTGAATTTTTACGTAAAAATAAAAGAGCTCTTGAGTGCACTCAATGTTACTCATCTCGCCAGGTTCCTACCTCATTTTTCTGCAATAAAACTGTCCTATATGTAGGCACCTTTATGTAATACGAGTGAAAAATGAGGTATGTTTACTCAGCAAATAAAGGAAAGCTACAAACTCTATATAAGCCCATTACCCTGAAAAGCATAGGTCATCATCAAATACATTTTATTGTCATAATAATTGGGAGCACTGAACCCCCTTTAATATTTTATGTGAGGCCCCTTTTGCCAACACAACAAATTCTTTCCTTGTAGTGTTTTATAACACAGACTAAGGATTTCCCACCATTCCTCAATGCAGAATCCACCCAGATTTTGCAGATCCCTAGATTTTGTATTGTGTATGCTCTTCCTGAGCTCAATCTACAGATTTGGGTTTAGGTCAGGGGACTATGATGACCGTACCAAAAGCTTGATTGTGTTAATGTAACATTTTTTGAGTGGACATTAGATGAGTGAACTGGATCACTGTTTTCTAGAAGATGACCAAGTTTTAGCTTCGGAATAAGCCAGGTTTTGATTGAAAATCTCCTGGTATTCTTGGAACCCCTAATGCCACATATGCAAACAACTCTGCCAGAGACTTTGGAAGAAAACAGCCCCACATTATCAAATACTCTGCAGCAAGTTTAAGGCTTGATATTAGGAGCTATTCTCTAGCTGTCTTTATTTCTATGCCAAAGCCACCTTGGGCAATGAGTTCGTTTTTGTTACGTCTGACCACAGCACCTTGTCCCATTTAAAATCCCAGTGGCGTCTGGCAAAATGCTTTTGCTCGTGGTGAAAAGAAAGAATAGGTTTCTTTGTGGCGTGCCTTATAAATTGTTGGTTGGCATGGAGGTAATGCCTTGTGGAAGATTTGGAGAAATGGATTGGAGTATCAATGATACTACCAAACTATTTTTAAATCTCTGGTTTTGGGAGATTCTTTTACTTCCTCTTTACTGTGCTACTGACAAAATGTCTCGCATCCTTAAACAGGCAAGTTCTTGACAGTTTTGAATTTCATAAGCTTCTTCGGGATTTCCCTAATGGATATTGACATGGATATATCAAATCGCTGTTTTCTTGCATGCATTCCCTGATTTGTGCAAGTCAACAATTTTGCCGTATTACAATGGGAACTTTCATAAGGTAATGGATGACAAGTGATTGGGTCCCTGTATTGTTGCATTTTAATGAGCAGTGAGTGAAGCAGGGAATGATTGGTGATTGCTGAAAAGATCTCAAATATGTAGGCAACATTAAAAAGATTTAAATAATTTTTTGTGGTGCCAATCAATTATGACAATTTTGTTTACTTATGGTTGCTAATGGCATTCTCTCAAATTAAGGAACGATTATTCTATTTTCACTAATAACTAATGAACTGATTTTTTTCTAAACCTTTTCAAGTATCTTTAGCAAGGGTGGGAGTAATTCCGGAGAACACTGCATTGCCTACAGTGAAAAAAAAAATACAGCTGCTTGTCTTCAATTTCTTAATAAAATAAACATCATAGCTCACCCACAAAAGCTTTATTGTTAGGGGGATTTACACCACATTAAAGGAATATTCCAATGCACTCATAGTCGATGTAAACATGTTTGGAATTGCAATTTGCTTTTTTATTTAGCACTGGACCTCTGGGGCTGATAGCTGTAGGTTTAATAAAGCTACATTCTAAAAGTCAATATTCATTCATAAAATAACCAAGACATCACTTAATGTGGCACAGAATTGTCATTGTAGGTCTGGTCAATGTGGAGAATGATTAAATATAAGCTATGAAAATATACAAAATAATCACCATGGTTTGGATTCAGAAAGTTTTCTTAAGAGGGACTGATCTCACAATAGATTAATGATCCATAAAGGTCCAGATTAATGGTCATTTGACAAACCCTGGCTCAAATCAGCTCTCCTGAGGTGATTTGTGAAATCAGACTCTGTTGTCTGTAAAGCCTTATTGTACTGTCTGGCTATGTGGACATTTTAGTGACATTATTAAAGGCCCCAGCAGGTCATAATGTGCCCTAAACCACATTTACAAGTCTGAATGAAGGGCTGGACCAGGTTTTAGTACATTTTTAGGGATGTATTAATGAGAAGCATTTAGACATAAATTGCACACCAAAATGTCTCTGTGTAAATGGAAAATTATGTACATTTTTATCAAACTATTCATTTAAGAGTGCAGTGATATAATGGGTTTGACTGAAGCAGACATGGTTTATTCTTCTCAATATCACATTTTGTCTGGTCCAGCAAATCCAGCTGCGTGTCTCTGCTTGCCGGCTGTTATTGACACCACCCCGGCAGCATGCTCGGCAGATGGAACCACTGCATTCAGAAGGTGTGATCTCATCTGAGATGAGACCGTCTCGCTCTCTGCCTCCAACCCCCCCCACCCCCCAACACTTCCTTCCTCTGCACCTCACAGCTAATGAATAGAGTGATTAAAAGGGAGAAAACATGGCACAGAGTCGCTTTAAGCAGAAGCAGGGGAGCTGGTAGCTATTGACGATTCACTTTTGCAACTTGGGGTGACCTGTTGCGGCTCCCTGTGTGTGTGTTATTGATTGGTGTGTGGCTCTGTCGGGGAGTGATTGGGCAGGAAGGCTAATCCTGCACATCCTCCTCCTCTCCAGAGTAAGTGTGTGTGTGCTTGGGGAGAAGCCTCCTTTTCCTCTCCGCTCCGCTGTGACCTGAATACAGAATGTGCTTCAGCGAGGTTCAGCCTGGGAGAGAGAGCATTGTTTTGATACGGATGCCTGCATAACTAGATGTCAAGCTGTCTGAGCGTGAGGTCATGTTAACATAAAGAAACCTGCTCTTCTCTCTTTGCTCAGAGGAACATTACAATCTAGGTATTTACATCGCTGTGCTCGCAACAGAGGCTTCTTCCACCCTTGCTTTCTTACTAAAGATTGTCCCATGTGTTTCCTTATTTCTTGGAAGTGTGCCATAACAAGTCCCCTCCCTATGAACTTTACATGACCTTAATGCTTCTAGAGACGCCAGTTAAGGAGCGTATTTTGGAACTGACAACTGTTGGTCCTCTTACTCGAGTGCAAACCAGAGGCCCAGAGGATTGTGTGTATGTCAGGAGGAAAGGGGAGCCACATCTGACACGTTTTAAATGAGGCACCGTTAAAGCTCCCCGGTAGCTGACAGCAATTAAGGGGCTAAGAGAATGGCATTCGCTCGAGAGCGGCTCCTTTAGACGCATTTAAGGTGTTCTGGCCCAGGTAATTTCGGACACACCATACAAGGGAATGAAAGCAGCTTGTCTGGGCAATTGTGTGGCAGTTTAATAATGGAAACGTAAGGGTCTTGAGGGACAAGCCTATTCCTCCAAGCAACAGAAAATGCCCATTACCTTCTGTGTTGCCTACTTAATACTGCCTCTTATTCTTTAGCTGAAACTGTTGCCTGTATTACAACACAGATCTTAAAAATGCTGCAACAAAAGACATGGAAAAGAGGAAGTGGGAGCACATGTGCAGTCAAATTCAGAAGCTCTCTTTTCTTCGCCACCTCTGGCAATGACAGCTCTAAAAATATGTATCCGCAAGCAGCAATGAACATGATCTTTCCAGTGAGGACACACTACACCAAAAGCCACTCAACTCACACATTGAGGAGCATGGAATAATTAATAACTAAAGACTTTTAAATGTGATTCTAAGACTTAGAATAATGTGTAATAATGTGAAATGTATTATTTAAAAGAAAGGCATTAGTGTGACCAGTCTCAGAGTGTTTGGGTAGACTTCCATAAGAATTTGAATTATTTGAAATGAGCACAGCATATTCAGAGGGCCCATAGAATTGAAAAAGAGTTTTTCCTTTTTTGTGCAGATTGTTATAGTATGTAAAATGATTACATTTTCTAAATGTCTAAAATTCTTGCCTGTCTATACAATCCATGTGCACTTTTACATATCCTCTTTTCAGCTTATGAGGGTTTAGACCACACTCATGCGAAAGAGATAATGAATATTTCAGTTTAAACTGCTTTCTGAATGAGCCACAAAGAGGGCAGCCAATCAGATACAATTTACATATATCAGGCTGAAAGGCAAACTGATTTAAGGGAGTAAAGAGAGGTTGGTAAATGGTCCTGTAAAGTTAATTAGGTCTTCTTTTGATACATACATCCATACAAACTTCGTAAGTGGACGTGGAAAGCAAATAACTACAATAAACATCAATAAGCATGGGAGAAATTGGCCCTTTAACTTTTTTTTCTACAAATTGCAGAGAGAAAGGTGAAGGACTTGATTGTGACAAAAACAGGGCATAGATTTACTGAGCCCGAGGTGTCCCTATACTACCTCTGGACTTTATTTACTTACAGCTTTATATAAAAACACTTCAGACAGCTCAATTACGTATAGAAAAGCAGTGCCACGTCAAATGATTGTCAAAGCCATTGCAAGCCACTATACATCAGTCTGAATGGAGTGTATAATCAGGGCAGTCATTACGAGGATGAGTAGAGGCTACAGATATAATTTGTTCAGACAGAATTAAATGCTTTATAAATAAGGCCGGTGATTGCCTACCGGTGGTTTATAAATGATAGCCTTGGGGTTTATTTTTTCATATTTGAGAGGGTTGATGGTTCATTGCAGCGGTGTGTGTTGTTTCAGGTTCAAGTCTGTCAAAGGCAGGGGTCACTCAGAAAAGGGTCTTCGGTTCTGCCCCCCACAGTGCAGAGCTGTAATGGGGTTTTAAATGTGTGTGGTTTAGTTGCTGCTCCAGGTTTTCTAAAAGCTTTTGTTTTGTATTTTTCATGTGCTGGCAGCTCACAAGTATCAAGCTGGATCTCCTCATGAATCGGTGCTTCAGATGCTGCGTGGCAGTGCTGAGCAGTCTCTTACAGAGAGCCGCACTGGCTCTGACTGTTCTTCATCCGAGCTGTCTATTCTCCGAATTGTATTCTTTCCCTGGGAGAGAGCAGAGTCATGAGTATGGTTTGCAGCAGTAGACCCCTCCGCTTGCAAACATCTCTATATTTGGTGGAGCTGACAGCTCACAGATATCTCTCTCCTTCCCCGGTCCCTAATGAAAAATATAGAGCGGCAGATTCATTACTTCATTCGGCTAATTGAGTGTGACAGGCTTTGAACGCGAAGCAGGGAGGGAGGGCAAAGAGAGCTGTACCCAAACACGGCCCAAGGCCAGACTGGCAGGACAAGCTTGCCCCAGGTGCCCATGGGAATTTCATGCGAGGACTTCTGCCTCAAAGTGTGCAAACCCTAAAGAGGGCGAGCAGAGGGAGAGAAGAAATGAAAACAGCAATGTGCTAACGCATGGCCTGCATGAAGCGCGATCATTAACGAGGCCACATCCAAGGGCTAGAACCCCTGGCATTGAGTTATAAATAATCCTTAAACATTTTTGTTCATTATGTAAACACATGGATGAATCTGAACTTTAACAGGATTAACACGTGGCAATGGACATCCAGTGTATCCACCATGAACTGTATACATCAGATTGGGGTGGGTTGGGATTTTTAAAGGATCATATCTCGCTTGGAATACTCTTGCTTTTGAAAATAAAAAACCCTCAGTGTGTAAACACTGCTGAAATGTTCAAATGTATGTAACATTCTCTCTCCATTCCATATGGTTCCACTGCATATTTGGAAATGAAGCAGCATAAAAAGCCTGTTTTGGATTCTGAATAGATTTTGGATCACACAAAAACCAACACATTTACTTACATCTATCTGTTCAGAATATAGCAGTTCAGTCCTGCTCATTCACACTAAACTTAAAAAAATATAGATTTCAGTTCAGAGTGCATTTGAATGAATCGAGGTACAAGGCAGCCATTTAGAAATATTTATTCATGTGACTTGACGGCACACTAACAAACCTAAAAAGCTACTTCAATTCAATGGGATTTAGAGAGGTTGGAAGGAGAAGTTAATGTAAAATCAGACATAACAATCAGTTAATCCGTTGTTTTTAGTACACAAACCCATTCAGTGGGCCTCAGGATTAAAAATAAAATACATGAAAGCTTTAGCATATAAACTCTAGCTGTGCAGATAATAGATGGACACAAAAAATGAAGAGGAAGCTCAAATGTAATTGAACACTGATGAAAGTAGCCGTACACCATCTCGCTTCCACCATTTCCGTGATCTTAAGTGTCACTTCAGCTAATTAAAGCCAGAACCAAAATAATCCTTTGCCGAGAGGAAAAGCAACACCAATCTCTCTTGACCACAGAAATAAAAAGCCATGACATAAATGTAATCTCTCTCTCTCTCTCTCTCTCTCTTTCTCTCTCTCTGTCTCTCTGACTCTCTGACTCTTTCTTAAATATCCAGCTGCATTCCTTTTTCCAGATGAATGAGGCCTGCCCATATTAGCTGCTGTGCTACTCTGGTGTGTGACTGGGCACCATGGGATGGATTTAGTGCTATTTAAATAATTTCAGATGCTGCAGAGAAAAGGAGGAGGGAAAGCAATGACTAATAATAACCAGAGCTTTTAGCAACATGACACTCTTTCTGTCTCTCTCTTTGGAGAAAATTATTACTTACTCTAAAAATATCCCCACTCCTGGCCAAAAAATTAGACATTCTAATTCATTAAGAGTTCTCCCTCTGAATGAACCTGCAGCACAAAGAGGGAGAGAGAGAGGGAGAGAGTAGAGAGAGTAGAAAGGAAGCAAATGAATTCTGGATTGAGCATTAATTGGAATGAGAAATAGCACAGCAGACATTACCACAATGCAGAGTGCATGCATGAGCAAATTCTATGCGTATTTCAGACAACAGTGCAAACAGCTATGCTGTACATCTTGCTGCAGCATTCCAGCTTTGCCAAGGGCATCTTCATGTGGACTGTGGTTCTACATTTCACTCAGAAGCCAAGACAGTGTGCAAAAATGTCAACACTACTTTTGGTCGAGGATGATGCTGTTAATTACATTGAATAACAAGTTCATTTACTTGAATATTTATGTTGGGTAGGATATGAACAATGCTGAATGTTAAAAAGAAAAAGGGCTTTGTATAATCATTCCATTTACTTTAGCCCTTTAAAACACACTGTTGAGTCATTTCATAAAGGTTCTTTGCGAAGAAGAATTGGTTTCTACCTGATGTTACATAACTCTATTCCCATTTCGACTACCACAGTCCTGCTGCACCATTCAATGCACTTATAATCATGAAATATGTTGTCCTTATATTCCCAAATAAACAACATTTATTGTCATATGTTTTCACTATATTGATTGCCGTATGAGACTGAATAAGCCACTGAGTGAGATCAAGTGATCAAGTCCTTATTGAGCAGAATTAGCCATTTTTAATCCAAAGAGCGGAAACATCTACACATTAAAAAAACTCTCTTGGAGGTTTCTTACATTAAGAAATCTTGGCCATATTGATTTTACACACAAACACTTCTCCCCCATTGATTTATACTGATCTATAACTGTTACACACTGATGAAGCACTTCATTAGTTATGTATATTTTGTGATATACTCGCTGTGATTTTATCAGCTCTATTTACCATAGAGGTGCAATTTGTAGTTTGCAGTTAAAACTGTAGTCTGAAATTCCTCTGTTTATCTATTAGCCCCCTTTAATCCATCCATCAATGTTTGGGACCACTAATGAGCAGGTATCATTTGGCTGGTGGGTCCTTATCAGCACAGCAACAACACTGCTGCTAATTGGTGTGTGTGTGTGTGTTTTTTTGTGCTTCAGCCCATTCACTTGTGCTCCCATACACTTCGTGTATTCGAAAGTCCATGCAACATACACACACACACACGCGCACACACATATTAACATGCTACTGCCATGTCAGTGTCACTGCTGAGTTGAGAATGACCCACCACCCTAATAATACCTCCTCACTGGTGGTCCTATGAGGGTCACATTCATTGATGAAGAGAGAAGGTGGCTAACAAATGATGCAGAGACCACAGTCTATAATTGTGTTCAACAAAGTGCACCTATGTGGTCAGTGAATCTGATAAAGTGGCTAATCAATATCGCAGGGGTCTTTAAAATGCAAAGAGCAATTCACTATCTAAAAGGTTTGTTGCGGTTTAAATACATAAATTGTCTGTAGGGATTTTTGAATAAAGAATCGGGTGATGTTATACAGCCCCCATTAGTGTGGCAATCTGTTTGTCTGGTGACCTGTCCAGTGTATTTCTCTGACTTTCTCCGCCCATGAGTGCTGGGACAGGCTCCAGCATACACCACAGCTCTGGGTCGAATTAGAGACTCAGTTAATGGATTGAGGGGTTGATGATAGTTATTGGGCAGATCTAAGCACCTCTTGTAAGCTCAAACATGGCACTTATTCTGACATGAAATTGTTCCCCATGCCTTCCATAAATCAAGAAGGTACAAAAAAATTGCATAGTAATGTAGTGTGTGTGTGTGTGTGTGTGTGTGTGTGTGTGTGCATTTGAGTTAAACAGAATGACCAATTAAAAGTATGTATGCCAGCCTACTCAACAATCTTCTAAAAACAAACATAATTACATTGTATTCAACTGTATTATAGGCCTGTTGCTCTGCAGATCTTTATTACATTATGCCGGTTTATTTGCATCTGTGCATATAGTCATATAGTGGTTCGGTAAAAGACAAAGGTTACACAGAAAATCAAGCGATAAATCAAACGATTTCTGTAATGACACTGACACTGAGGTATTCAGAACCATTTCAAACCCAGAAATTCATGAAAGCCATGAGGGGGTAATACTTTGTGCCACGTCTCACCACTGAAGTGTTTTAACTAATGACTCAAAAAATAGAAAATGTTGTTGATGTTTCTTTTGGAGTAAAAACAATGAATGTTCCTTTAAGACGAGTCAAACAAGGCTTAGGGTTTGTTGTGTGCAGTAACAAACATAGAGGTCAATCTGAGCCGCTATCTCCAGCGTTAAGCACAGTGCAGAAGCAGAATGAGGCCTGTGGAAGAGTGTAAATTATTCAAGTAAAAGTCTGAATATGGGCACCCAAAGAGAGAGAGAGGGAGCGAGAGAGAGAGAGAGAGAGAGAGAGAGAGAGAGAGAGAGAGAGAGAGAGAGCGAGAGAGAGAGAGAGAGAGA
>JBBMFX010000141.1:11830559-11843434 GCA_037832545.1 Rhabdalestes septentrionalis
GTCAAATAACCCTAATTGGGTTATTTTTAAACCAGCATTCAGAGATCAGACAACTCTGTGCATGTTTGTGGAGTACTTACGTTAAAGACAGCTCTGCTTTACCATCAGCCATCAACACTCATCATCATCAGCGTCACTTTGCTTTGCCCAGATGTACAATGAGCAATTTCTCCAAGGCAGCTAATATTCACACTTTAAACACACACACACACACACACACACACACACACACACACACACACACACACACACACGACACTTTCTTCCCCTGAACGAGTTTAAACATTTCCAGTGACTTTTATAATATTATTAAATCGAGCAAGCACAATCTCTAGCCACCGAGGCAGAATGGATGAGTTGCTCTCTGCATCACTGAACACAAAGAAACAAACCTTTTGCAGTCAGAGGAGGAATTTCATAAAATCAAGATTATTCTCTAATGAATATAAGGCAGAGGGGCTTGCTCACAGCTCGTCTTTTGAAAATGCAGCAGGCTTTTGAAATCATTCCTCCTGGGCAAATAGCCATCAAATATCTCAATTATCTCAACTGTTCTATAGAAGTCGAGCGAATCTCTTCATCACACACAGATTTATTCTGTTATTCTTTGAAGCGTAGATGGGGCATCTTGGTTTTAGGACAAAAATCTTTGAGCAGCTCCTTGGACGCTCCTTGATTTTTGAAGTTGTCTTTCATTATGTCCCTATACAAAGCACTAACCACGAGCCGTGATTATAAATAAACGTATTTACGTGTTTCGTCTATTTAAATCTACCTTCAGTGCGGCTCTTTTCCTTGTTCTTAGCACACGACCGCCACCTAGTGATTATAGTCTGCAATAGGCAGGTACCTGGCTACAAAGTTTGGGGTTTTTTTTGTTTTATCTCTACTTTTGAATTCAGAGTGTGCCGCCTGTTATCAGTTTTGAGGACGGGACGGAATTAAATAGTTTATCTGGCTTCACTTATCTGGAGCTTACAATGTCGCATGTCGGTCAGTGCTGTATTTTCCCATTACCCATCGTCCTGACATGTGATCAGTTTGTAGTTGATACGTTATATGAACAAAAGTATTCGGACACCTGACCATTACACCAATAGTATTCAAACACTTTTTCTTTAATACGGAATTGCAGCTATAACCGCTTCCATTCTTCTTGGAAGTACTACCACAAGGACTTCGGAGTGTTTCCGAGGGGAATTTGGCCATTTATTCTGTAGAGCATTTATGAGGTCAGGCACTGATGTTGCACGAGTAGGCCCGGCTCGCAATCGACGTTCTAGTTCATTCCAAAGGTGTTGGTTGGGTATGAGTTCAAGGCTTTGTGTGGGCCTGTCAAGTTCTTCCACACGGCCATGTCTTTATGGACCTTGCTTTGTGCACTGCTGGAATAGAAAATGGCCTTCACCAAACTGTCTCCACAAAGTTTGAAGCGTGTCGGTGTTCATAATGTATGCTGGAGCATTGAGATTACTCTTCACACTTAGCCCAAATTGCTAAAACAGGTGTGTCCCAATACTTTTGTTTAAGTCGTTTTTGTGAGAAGCCCCCCCTCCAGTTCCTGGCCAATCATAGCATTCGGAGGGCGGGGTTTGTCTAAATCCAAGAGGGGAAATACGAAAAAACCTGTCAATCATTCGAGTCCTGCAGTTGCGCGTTGCTAGGCAACGAGTGACGCTGAGAACAGGAACAGAGAGAGGCAGAATGTCCCCGGTGTAGAGAGGTCTGTGGAGACTGCAGAGGAAAAATAAGTTATTCGTTAAACACTCCCGTTCATCCGTGTGTTGTTATTTTGAGCTAGCTCTGATGAAGCTGGACGCTACCAGTCCTCCCAGAGTGACTCTCCTAACGCGGCCGTGCCAGACTGGCGAGGAGACGAGCAGATGGCTGTGCAGACATTTGAACCTGCCCTATGAAAGGGGTCAGTATGATTTTAAGAGCATGGCTGAGACCAACCAACCTGGCTTCATCAAATTTAACCCTCAGGCCCACCCTCCAGCCGACACTGCCCGCATGGCACCTTTGCGAGACCCCGTTCAACTAACAGAGCCCACGTCGGGCCTTCTGAGTGCAGGAGCCCGGACTGACCTGAGCCTGCCAGACAAATACAGGTTTATAGACAGAGTCTATGCTCGGTCTGATCTGTGGGCTCCTGCTGCTGCCAGAAATAGGCTTCAGACTCCCACAGGCAGACCTTCAAACGACCTGTCTGAGTACAAGCGCTGGAATTCAAGAATTAAGTCAGAGTCAGCAAAGCAAGCAAGCCTCCAAGGTAACTAATATTGAGGTTCTTCAGTTGCCTATGCCCTTTAATTGCACACTGAATTTGTAAAAGTAAAACGTACAGCAGCTGGGAGTTTACAAACCTGCTCCATGGTAGATTATTTTACTTTCTACGCTGCTATTGCCTTGATGCGTGAACCTTTTGTACATGTTGCAAATTTTTAAAAACGTCATTGAGTGCATTTAGTGATTGTATTAAAACGATTTATGAAATTGTTGATTTCTTACAGAAACTAATTCAAAGGCTTTTTTTCATGTGTCTGTCTTTTGGCTTTAACTAGGCCAGACAGATGTGGATGGAACTGAACCAAGTATCACCAAAACTCCTTGGTCTGTCAAATCTTCTGGCAGGGTAGATAACCCTCCCTCTCAGAGGAAGGTGAATTCTGTGGATACAAAGAACTTTAGCCACTGTTTTAGATGTTGTTCTATTTTTGTCTGGTAAAATAAAATTGTCTTTGCCATAGTGGACAATGAATTAGTAATCATCCTGTCTAAATTCAGTAATAAATGTTTTTAAAAGTAGGTAGCCTACGTGACTTAAGTTTAATTAGGTTAATTAGCTTTAATAAGTTAACAGAATACAAAGTACAGATTATTGTTCTGTTAATCAACAATTGCAATTTCAGTGATGCGTCAAGTTTACTGACTTTTTACATTTTCAAAGTGTGCTTAGCATTTATGTTTTCATTGTATTTAACCCAGTTAAGTGTGTCTCATCTGATATTTTTACAATGACTTCTTCGATTTGCTGTGCCCTTTTCAGTACTGACATATTTGACCTTACCTTTTTTCTTTTCTCATCCTGTTCTACCAATATAGGATGCTCGCTCCTCTGTTCTCTCAGAGTTTATAGACAAGGCAGCTCGGCGGTACATCTATACTTCAATGGCTCAAAGGTTAAGTCACGAAGGCTGATACTGTCTACCAGAGCATCCCTGTCTATTTCATCTGTCTAATTCCATTCTATAACGAGCACATGGATGCTCTAAGCAGTGTCAGTGTGAAGGAGTTAATGTACTGTCAATATTTCAGTAAAAATTATACTCACTTTTGCAGTAACTATGATCATTTTGAGGCAGTTTTTCATGACAATACTTAATTTGAGGCTCTGATATTTTCAGAGGTTATGAGGATGTTGACTGGGATTCTAAGTTACCTCATCGTCTCAAGCCTCCCATGACCACTCTGGAGAAAATGGCTGACCCTGTTGATCAGCACTTCACTCTGAAGAGATATCATGGCAAACCTGAAGTGTGGCAGGTTAGTCTTCTCTGCTGTGGACTCTCGGCTAAATATGGTGCTCTCAGTCTCTGTGCTCCGCCTGTATTATGCTTAGAAATCTATTATTTTCCTTCAAGGCTATTGGACCTCAATGGGACAAGCATCAACTTCGACCCTCTTACAATGTGAAGAAACCTATTAATTTGTAAGGGATTTGTATAACATTTACTTTGCTTATGCATGGTTTGCATTTGATGTTATATTATCATTGGTATGTTATGACATATTCTAGCTCCACAGTCTTTTCCAATAATGTAGACTTGACTATTCTAAGCAGCCAGTGGTAACTGCATGCTTCACTTTCCTTCGGCCATTTATTTTGCTGCCACCAGCCTGTTCTTGTGTGAATTTAAAATAAGATAAGCCTTTATTCGTCCCATAAGTGGGGAGTTTCCATTGTCATGGCAGAAAGTGGACAGTACAAAGGTAAGAGCAGCGGGAAGTTTAAAAGCAAGGTCTCTTGAAAACCTCACCACCTGCACATTTCTGTTGTATTTCACCTTCTAATACACTTGAGACAGGTAGCTAAGGAGTGAATTTATATGATATCATGTGTGTGGAGCTGCCATGACAAAATGTGGACTGACTGGGTAGATTGAAGTGCTGCTTTTACCTTTTTAATTAGCTCGATTAGATTTAACTTCATTAGAAACAAGGAGAAGTGTTAATGGCATGGTTTCACACTGTACAAGCATAAATCTGACACATTTAAATATAATAATCTTTTCCATTCCTTTTTTTCTCTTTTTTAAACAGCACCAGTCCATGTCTAAAATCGGGCCAAATTCCTTTATATAGGTAAGTAGTTACAGCAATCGACAGTTTTGGGAAATAGTCACTGACTGTTGTTATGTCTCAGTACCTACCAATCTTCTTTGAGGCACCTTGCCTCAGTATTTTAACAAAAGTGGAACCCTATGAAATGGCTTATTGAGAAACTGTCATTAAAAAAACACCTCAGAGTTATCAGTTTATTAGGTATGTCTATCTAGTTGGGAGCCATATCTTTCAGAACAGTTGGAACCAGTCTGTGGTAAAATGTTTAATTCGGCTGCATGTTGAAATTATTTAAGATCTGTGAGTGTTTGTGCTATGTTGTGATGATGTTAAATGCTATGGGGTCAAATTTATGTTTAAAATGTGTCTTCCTCTGCTACATAGTGGCGTGGTGGGCTCTGAGAACATGGACAACGTGGATAACCCAGAGCAAGACTTCAGACCTCTGACAGTGCTGCGAACTGTCTTGCCACCTTACACCCCTACAGCCCAGTAGGTGGCCAAGGCCTATTTATTCTGTTACTATTGGTGTTGTTGAAATGAAAAATTCCAAATGACTTCTCTCAGTTTATAATACTTTATGGGAATATTTTACTTATTACTTCCTGGAAAAGAACAATCTCACCAGTAATTACTCTTTACGTGTGTGTGTGTGTCATAGTTGATGTGATGTGTCTTTTGTTGCAGTCGTTTCACCATCCCTGGATACACTGGTAGAGCTCTGCACAATCGGCCGCACACATCAGCCATCATCCCGCTGAATTCACCGCTCACTCATCCAGCTACTGGGTAAGGCTCATAGACAAGCTCTTTATTTCATTTCATTTTAAATGTTCATCTAACTGTGGATTTGCTTTGGGATCATTCTTGTATGTGGAAAGTAAATTGTGGCTGTACACGTATGACAAAGATAACATGTTGCAACAATTTTGTAATGAATTTGACTAAGAAACAAGGATGGAAATGGATCGTTTACATTATGCTGATACCCACACTTTTTATAGAGCTCAGTATCAGAGCCACCAATCAGGTTGGTGCATGGCATGTAATTGTGTTTTTGGTGTACATCGTATGTTTTAATTTTCAAAACATTGTACAACATAAAATTAATGAATTTAGACTCAGTGTTATCAAGAAATTTGATCATCATTCACTTTTCATTTTCTGTCATTTGTTTTTTGTGTTGTCTGAATATGGAAAAACAAAATAAAACAAGGCGCAATCATATTGTATTTAGAGGTCAAAACGACTTGCTAAACTAAAACTAAAAGTAGAGGCTAGTGTGTGTGTGTGTGTGTGCGCGCGCGTGCATGTGTGTACAAGTGTCTATGTGTGTGGAGCCACTTTGATCAGCAGGTGGCAGTAATGTAGTGCATTTAGAAGTTTTGAACCATCCACGAAGGTCACAATATAGATTCTATCTAAGAATGTTTCCTGAAGTTCTCGTTAGCATTTGAATGAACCCACTCAGCAAAGAAAAAGAGGGAGAGAAACACTGAGCTATGGTTTAAAAAATAAGATTTTTTTCATGAAATTCTATTTATGTTAAGACTGAATAGCAAACATATAAAACTCACAGATCTTCTGTTTTTCGCCCTCTCTTTTTCTTTCTCTCCCTCTCTTTCTCTTTCTCTTTCTCTCTCTGTCATATATGCCAAACACACAATCTTGCAGCCTCTCACTCTATGCTGTCTATCTTACCTACATCAAAAAGTTTGTTTTCTTTTTCTACCCAGGGAAATACATGTAGGATGATAAACAATGACAGAACTGCCACTGTCTTCATCAAAGGCTCTTTTTATGTGTAACTCCCTCATGTTCCCTGTTCTGTCAAAAACACAATTCCTGCGCCTGGCCTAGATTTACAACTCCTCAATGCTCTGCAGCCTGTGGCTAGCTTCTCCCTAAAGTCAGAGATGTCACTCTGCAGACTTAAAACACCCAGGATGATTTAAGGCTAAGTGGCAAAATGGTCATTAATCCAAAAAGTAGACAGAAACGTGTGGGGAATAAGTTAAAGGAAGCTTGTAAATTACAGAATTCGGGAGCTGTAAAGAAAGTTTACTTTGTGTGGTTGTGCATTAAGCATTATTGTGAGCGTGGACTGTTAGGGGTGTGAGTCTTTCTATAGGAGCTAAGGATAGAAGTGTCTCAGTCAGGCAGCAGATGAGCTCAGAAACCGCCTACCGCCCTCACACTCAGAGGCAACGGTAAAACGTCCTCAGCTTTCAGAATGAGTAGGAATAGGGCATCTGCAGCTCAAGCAGAGAGGAAGGGGGAGGAGGAGGTGTCTGAAAGAGGCACTGGAGGAAAACCAAACTCCTCACCCAGGGACCGGGTTTTTTTTTTTTTTAAACGTGTTTCCTAGCCGGGTCTCAGAAGAGCTGGTTTACCGGCTTTTGGAGCAGCCTTCTCCAGATGGTCCTATCCAGAGCTGAGCTGCTCGAGCTGCCGGTGGTAATCGTGGTTTTTCGCTCGACCCAGATCCATTTTCCTGGAGCAACTGGCCCTCTCAAATCTGTTTCCTCTGCTGATAAAGCCGGCCTCCCTGCTTTTCCTTACAGCAGAAAAGAGGACCAGCTAGCACCTTAAGAACTTCCTCTAACTCTGTCCTTCCCCTCTCTGCTCACACAAGAATTTCGGTTATTGTTCCTCTTGCAGTGTTTTTCAAAACTTGCTAAAATACAACTAATTCTCTCATTGATTTATTCTACACACGTTTAATGCTTGGAGACCTCAGTGGGCTTCACATCATCAGTCATACCGCTGATAATTTGAACAATTATTGAGTCCCATTGTTTCCAGCATTTCCAGTAACTGCAGTATTATTTAACTATGACTGATTTGTGTCCTTTTTGTAGGAGCAGTTTTCCCCCCTCAGCATACAGTCGCAGAGCTCCACTATCCAGAATGGTCACCACCGTCCCACCCAGCAATCCTTATCTTTAACCTAAAGCTTCTGCACGTCCCATCTAACAGCTCCCATTTAAGACCGTGGGACTTTAGAGACGACAAACAGAGAAATAAAGAGGTGAAAAGGTGGGGAAAAAGATCAACCCTTTTCAAGAAATCCAATCTGTATTTGTGAATAGATCCGTAATGATGTGATGTCAGTGACTGATTCTCTGCGAGTTCAGATAATGAGATGCCTTATTAGCATAATTTCCTTTGATTCAGGTGAGACGTTCTGTGAATATAGAAAATACGTCTTTGTGTTACGCTTTGCATATGTGTGCAGTGAGTGTGTGTGTGTGTGTTTGCAAAATGTAATGTCTGTGTATTATTTTCACTCCGGTTCTGACCTGCACATGTCAATACGAAAGAGTTGGTCTTGAAACTTGACGCTGTGTCTTATGTTCTTACGGCAAGCCCGCAGAGTGAATTTTTGTCTGAGGAATTCGTGTAGCAGTAGGAAACCTAAAAAGAAAAGGCTGCTGTTTCTCGAAAAGTGTAGTTCAGATATGCTCTAGTTCTACACCCCAAGCACTGTGGTTTGGAGAATAAAAGAGAGAATGGCAAAGTTGCTTCACCTGTTGACAGGAAATAGGAACGTGCTGGTTTCCTGTTTCCCCCCGTAACCTTTGTGTCTGTTTAAGAAGCAACCCAGGATTACATTCAGCTAACATAACTTAATTTCATGCTCGAGTCTAAAGGTTGATTCACTTTTAGCAGTTAATTTCCCACATAGTGTATTAGCTAATCAGTTAATAATAAAGTGCTTATCATAAGCCCCTTTTTACGTGGGACAAATTAGTGAACTCATG
Source organism: Rhabdalestes septentrionalis (assembly GCA_037832545.1). Classification (NCBI taxonomy): domain Eukaryota; kingdom Metazoa; phylum Chordata; class Actinopteri; order Characiformes; family Alestidae; genus Rhabdalestes; species Rhabdalestes septentrionalis. Next base: position 11,838,668 of record JBBMFX010000141.1, read on the forward strand.
CACTCATCTTCATGAATATGGTACAATCATGTGAAGGTGCTAAAGACATTACCTTGAGCATAGCACTCCATTTATAACAATTTTTTTTTTGTTGTTGTTTTTTTGTTTTTTTTGAGGATGTATCATAAGAATTTAACTCCAGTTTTATTCATTGTGCTATGTGTCAGGTGCTATTAATGAGGCCAGCACAGTCTAGCAGCATGCTCGGCTTTTTGTTCCTGTCTGTAAAGTTAAGTTAATTCATAGCCATGGTGGGAATGGCCCTGTCCACAGCATGTCCAGAGATGGAGATGTGGTTACAGATAATGTAACGTCCACACTGGGGCCCTGGACGCTTTTACTGCCCTGACTTTGGGAGAGGCCCCATGCCTGCCGCTCCTATCACAAGCTCTCAGCTCTTTTTCCCCAAGCTTTAAAAGCTCTAAAAAGATCAAACAGCAAAGATAAGATGCAACAGATGTGCTAGGTGACAGAGCATGAAGATATATTCAGGTGGACTGCAGGTTTGGTATATTTAGCCACTAATGTAAAGGCAAGTTAAGTTGCAAAAAAAGACATTGGATATAAAATTCTACACTTTAATCTATACTGTGTCTTATGTCATGTTTGTCTCTGATAATGACCTGGTGAACTGGCATTGAATAATACCACCAAAGAACATTGTTGTGTTATTATTGTGCACTCAGTTTCAACTCAAAATATACGTAACTCATTTTATTGTGGTCTGTTTTTTTATTTTTTTATTCCTTGCAGTTCCATAGTATTACTCCCCTAAAATGCATGTGTGTCTCTCCTCCATAATCCCAAGGTGTTCCTTTTTTGTCCTGCTTGGTTTATGTCTTATTATGGGCTCAATTTTCATGTTGGGGTCACAAACATAATGGCTGATTCACCAGCAGTCCTTTAGGCTCTTTTCCAAACTCGCTCGGGCGAAAGATTAATTTCTCTCCCTCCTCTTGATTTTTTTCTCCTCATTTCTCCATAAAAAGGGGTAAATGTCAAGCATGCCTGATTCCTTCTAGTGACACATCCATTCCAGCAGATGATTACCATAAGGAAATTGACACTTTAGTGTGCACAGGGCAATTTAATTTAGCCTGACATCTTGCTGCATAATGCATTCCTGAAGAAAGTGAGATTTCTCAGCCCAGGATAGAAAATTTAAATAAATTTGACTATTAACATGATTATCAATCATGAACTAGTCAAACTTATTTACAGATTTGAATCAATTATGGATTACATGATATTTAAGTTCACAAAATGGGAGGATGTTTAAATAGCTATGATATAATAAAGGGCTGCTCTTGTTCAGTTAATTGATATGTAATGATGATGTAATTCAGCGAATTAATATTAATTACTACTTCGTGATGTGTTGAGTTTGATAAGACACTGATTAAATTTTTGTGAGTCAAAAATTTCAAGTTATTTTAAAAAATATGTATATGTAGCTTTTGGACATTTTCCCTAAAATGAATATATTACAGTGGTGGATAAAGTGCTTTTTCTTACCTTTACAGACATTATGTATTTTTAATATACAGTGAGACTGTGTCTAACAAACGGCATTCCCTAGAGTGTCTATGGCTTTTGTCAAAATGGTACACAAGAAGAAGAAGAAATAATAATCACAGTATGTAATTAGTAAAGATAAACAAGGTAATCAATTCATTGTTGTTCCCTGTTGGTTTATGATTGATTCATTAAATATGTTTGAAAAACAACATTGTTGAACAAAAAAAGAAATGAAAACAAACATTGCTGTATCTTCTTAGCCTGTAACCTGTAAATTGTGTGATTTGGTCCTTTCAATCCCTGCTGATGGGATTTTCTGTATAGTAACTGTTGCCTCTGCCTTGGACATTGCAAAATGTATCAACAGTAACTGCACTTGATTCACATGAAAAGCCCCTTCTGTGGTTGTGTCAGTGTGTCAATTACCTGAGCAGAAGGCTTACTGTTTGTAAGGCATCACATGTCCTGATATCATCCCATGCTCCTGGGCTCTGAGAGGTGGTAATTTTTTGCTGACTCACTGGGATTTTCCGGTATCTCTATGGTTAGGAAGCCCATGTGTAGCTCTGCAAGTCTTGATTGGAGACGGCACACAGTTTGCTGAGTCATGCTCCACGTTATTTTTCCCTCTGCTTGGCCTCTGGAGTGGGACTACACCACACCTCGGACTGCAGGGTCACCACAAAAATGTCATTCTTAGAAATCTTAGTTCATAAATGATCAATTATATGTGCAATGTTTTCAACTTGTAATTTGTATTCAGGTAAGACATATTTGGTGTCTGAAGTTTTCTTTAGTTTTGCACTAGAGATATAAGGCTAATGTAAAGTAAAGTCATGGCAGATTTAAACCACCAAATTTAGAATTTTGCAAGAGGCTGTTATCTATTATTATAAATAATGGTACATCACACATCTGAAAACAGGAATAGTATCTTGAGTCCCTCATTTTGTCCATTTTTAACAGTATGTCATACAGTCTCAGAAACCACACTGAGACTTGACTTAGCAACTTGGTTAGAAGTGTGATGCTGATTGGCTGAGTATAAGCTTCCATTACTTGTTAGCTACATTAGCCTCATACCTCCAGTGATAAACTTATGAAAAAAAGTTTGGATGTCGTTGGTGGATCATCTACTGAAGGGGAAAATTGTAAACATTTTTCACAAGAGTTTAAGGAGACAGAGATTATCCAGTACATTTTCACTGGACATAACGGACAGGTAGTCAAACAGACCATCATTATCCATGTTCCTTCTCTCACACCAAGACCAACTGCCTAAGAAAGTCCTCCTGGCTGGCTGGAGATAAGAGCAAACTCCTTCTATATACGTGACTCAGCAGCTAAAAGCCTGCACCAGCTGCTCCTGAGATATGGCACTCGGGGCAAATGCTAGGATCACTGGAAAAGAAAAGGCAAAATTCTCTTACTCTCTTATTACCTTACCAGAGCAACAATGAAGCAGTGTACCGGAAACATTGTTTAGAATATAATGACAAAATGCAGGAATGAAATGAGTCTATTTATTTTAACCACACTTGCTTTCTATCTCATTATTTATTGACAATTTCTATAAATATTAATGCAAAAAATTATATGTCTCTTTGGATGATTGGTGGCAGTATCATCTGCGCATCCATCCCGAGTCAAATGATTAGTTTTTATAGGAGAAATACTGAGCAGGTCAGACCAAAATGAAAAGTTAGATGTGCTTTTTAAAACTGAGTCCCTGAACATATCTGTATTCATTAATAGCTAAACAAACACTTAAAGGCTCATAAAGGGATCTTGCAGTGTTCTTGTGTTTTGCTGCAAATGTAAAAGCAGGAAAAAACACTTTGTGCAGGTTCTTTAGATTTAGTTGAGAAATCACTTTAATAAATTAACATTTTGAAGCTTTAGAAAATCCAACAATTCAAGGTCACAACCCTGAATTGAGGTCATGCCGGCTAAATAAACAGAATTGTGATATCTGTAGTTTGTAGGAAGAAATGAATAGATCCGGCATGGGAGGCCCTGTAGTTAGACACAACCTACTAGAGGATTTATTACCCTATTATATGACATAATTGTCAGTGGTCTGCAGGTTTACCATGCTGTTAACCACCCAGAATCATAAACTTTCCCCACCAAACAGTAAGTGTACAATCAGATGAATGCTTGGTAAGTTTGATACATGCAACAGGAGCGGAAATAACCAGAGAACAAAAGAACAAAAATGGAGTTGTCAAGCCAGCAGAATAAAAACAAGCAGTGAAGCCCCCCACACATGACAAGCCGCTCACGACACAGATGAAAACCAGGCTTACAGACAAGACAGCCACACAGAGTGTACTTTCAGTGAGCTCAGTGTAAATAGGGGTGACATGCAGGTTGACAGACAGGAGAGTAGATATAAAAAGGACAAATAAATAAATAAATGGATGGATGAATGACTAAATAAATACATAAATAGTAACAACAATCATGATATATGTTACTTATTTTAATGAAATAATAAATATTAAAAGAATTAGAATAATGATAAAGATAATGATAAATCTAGGGTGCTGTTTGGCTGAAAATATGCTGATTTTAAATAAAATGCATTTTTGTATAGCCAGGGTCTGTACAGACACATAGAAAAATAAAGGTCTCTGACTGGTTCTTGGCTTAAGTGTGCAGTTCTAGGAAAAGACGTAGAATTTCCTTAAGCACTTTACATTTTATTTTATTTAGAGAAAATGTTCTCTCAAGACTCCTGAATGGTTCTTTATGGGATTCTTGGAATAATGCCATAATGAAGTTATTTCATATTGTGGTCCACTATTACTATAATAATAATAATAATAATAACAATAATTATAAAAGCAGCACACAACAAAAATAATAATAACTATAATAAAAAGTTGTTATTATTGTTACAATAATAATAGAAATAATTTATAAAAACAATAATAATGATGATAATAATAATAACACATATTATTATTATTGTTATTATTATTATTACATATTCAGTAGTAGTACTAGTATCATTATTATTGTTGTTCTTGTTGTGATTGTTATAATAAAGAAGAAGAACAAGAAGAGGAGGAAGAAGAATAAGAATAAGAATACATTTGCAAGAAATGCTTGAAGAACCACAGTCTTGTGAGTGAGATCAGGTAACCAGAGAATAGCCCCCGTCGCCCCCACCCCCGTCCCACTGAGAGCGAGAAAGGAATAAATAAAAAATGAAGGAGTCCCGCTCGTCCTTCCCGCCCCATC
>JBBMFX010000141.1:11860725-11874915 GCA_037832545.1 Rhabdalestes septentrionalis
TATAGGGCCTTTTGTAGAGAGGCTCGTATTAAAGCGACTCTCCGAGAAATGCCAGAACACGCGGGCCGCCGGGATATTGGTTTATTCCAGAGGCGCTGATCAGGAAGACTGGCTCTCAAACACAAAGTGTTTCCTTCGCTTTATTTAAATGAGCACCGCATTTGCATTGTGATGGGCCGCTCTTACTTTAGAGCCGAAGAAGAGGAAAAAATGAGATTTTCAGATCAAATTGACCCAGGCAGTGGTGCATTACGAAACTGGCAGGCCGAGGCTGAAAAGCCTGTTGTTGGATGAGATCGCGAGCGGAGCGCGGGGGCCACGAGGAGGAGAGTGAGAGAGAGTGAGAGAGAGAGAGACGGGGGAGGGGGAAGGAGGGGTGGGGGGCTGGCTCGTGCCGCTCCGCTGTAACAGCGCTGTAGGCCAGTGACCCCCGCTCTCTCTGTAATAGTGCTGCTATAGAGCAGTGTCACCAGCACCCAGCCTGATCCATGTAGTGCAAATGAGTTACACGTGGCACTGCGTACATCTCAATGTGGTAGAATTACAGAATTACAGGTGGTAGCAGTACCGTCAGAGAGTTCAGGACACACGCGCTTCCCCTCAATATACACCTCCGCATACCTCGTTTAATTATGTTGATGAACAAGAAACTGTAATGATAAGTACAAGTACTGTTATTATGGATGATATAATAATTATGTTCATATCCACTATTATTATTATTATTATTATTATTATTAATAATAATAATAATAATAATAATAATAATAATATTGTTATTATCATTTTTATTATTTGTTTTATGATTATGATCATGGTTATTATTATTATTATTAAACACACTAAAATATGTAAAAGTCATATGGAATGCAGCCAAAAACAAATATCATAATGAATAATGAATAAAATGTGAGAACTGAAAAGATGTTTATAGTTTAAAAAAAAAGACAAAACATACAAATTCATATTAATTAGTTATTTTTCAAGTGTTGTAAATAAATGCTATAAATAATACTAGACATGGCTTACTTGTGTTACCCTGTGTCGTCTGATTCACCTTGTCGTGTTTTTCTCTCAGGTGAAAGGCCCTTCCAGTGCAGTCAGTGTGGTGCCTCCTTCACTCAAAAGGGTAACCTGTTACGGCACATCAAGCTTCACTCTGGAGAGAAACCTTTCAAATGTCACCTGTGTAATTATGCATGTCGCCGCAGAGACGCACTCACTGGCCACCTTCGCACTCACTCAGGTGATCAAAACATCCTGTTTAAGACTGCATTAAGATCTGAGAGCCTGTAATAAACTGGTATGAGAACCCAGGTTACCTATATGTCATTTGCATTGGACCATTATGTAATTTGGGTAAACGGATTAGTTTGAGGAAAACAATATAGAAGAGAAAAAATGTATAAGTATGTGTATAACAAATACTGAATAATAATGAATAAGTAAATTTTACCTCAAATGTGCATTTTGTGGCTACAAGTCAGTGCCGTCAGCTTTATCATGCCTTTGTGTTCATCAACCTCTCTTTTTTTCTTTTGAATTGGTAGTTGGAAAGCCCCACAAGTGTGCTTACTGTGGGCGCAGCTACAAGCAGCGAAGCTCACTAGAGGAGCATAAGGAGAGATGTCATAACTACCTGCAATGCATGGGCCTCCAGAACAGCCTCTACAGTGCAGGTCAGCACAGGGCAGAACACTGACATCCACTTTTCATGGATGCAGAGGCACGATAACCCAAACAAACTTAACCTATCACACGTAAAACTGGGCCGTATTCAAACAAGACTCTAGAATACTAGATTGTGAAAATAATGTATACACAGTAGTTGCATATGTTGTGTGGTTGTGGTTCTGTGCTTCATGGCTGGTGGCAAGTTTATTTTTGTTCACTTGGATGTGTAGTTAACTAGAAGATTGCAACAGAATTCTGAAACTCAGTAAAGGATGTTAACCTGCTGGAGAGCAAGTCTTTTATTGTATTCATCTCTGAAAATGCTACAACCTCCATAGCAAGTATGAAAAGAAAGAAGAAGTATGAAGTATGAAAAGAAAGAAAGCAGAAACTTGAGAATTTGCGTTTGCAAAGAGCTAAAGCATCATGCAGATAATCTCTGCCAGCCAGGTGTATTTGTGTATTTGCATCTTATACATGGTTTCTCTGTCTTGCTTTTTATAGTGAAGGAAGAGAACAGCCAGAGTGAGCAGAGGGAAGACATAAGCCTGGCTGCGTCTGAGAGAGCCTTGGTACTAGACAGAATAGCGAACAATGTAGCTAAGCGTAAGAGCTCTATGCCACAGAAGTTTGTGGGTAAGAGTTGCAGTCTACTTTCTTTATGTTTAAAGGAAGTTGACATATTTCATAAAATGAGGATAGCCTTACTGCATGAGCCCTGTCTTAACAAAAGCCCCAAGAGTGCACACAAGGCAAACGTTTAAGGTAGAAGTTTTTGCACAGTAATAAGCACATGTCTAATACACACTGACAATCAAAAGCTTGGCATCACTTGGCATGCAAATTCAGTTTAGTTACAGCCCCATTGATAAAATGCCTCTAATACTTTCCTAATGATCTGTTGGTTTTAAGCAGTCTGTTTGAAGATGAAAAATTAATAATGAACTGTAGATCATTTCATATTAATCAAGAAAGGTTTAACATAACATTACAATTAATTTCCAGAATGTCTCATATTAGGATTGCACTGGTCAAAAATGATAAAAAATGCATGAATAAAAAGAATTTTGTTTAAATATATTATGGTGTTTATCATTTAATAAGATCTACTGTATAAACACATAAGTTATTACTGTACTACTAGTAACACTACAAGTAATGGCAGACTTTAGAGCAGTAGAATGTATGTTAATTTAGAAAATCACAGATATTGTTTAATGCATTTTAATTATCTGAAAAAGATGGGGCATGTGTAACTATTCAAAATTGCTTTTTCATTACAGTCATTATTTGATGCCTTATTTATAGATGCATTGCCAAATTTTATATTATATTATATTACACACACATGCACATATACACACACCCAGGTGGGGTGTAAATTTTAAATAGAAAGAATGTGTTGAGTGGAAATATAATTATACATCCTCCTCAGAGAACTCTTTATTTAATTTATTAAACACGAAAAATAGATTGTGTGTTTTATATGTTTCCGACCTGCTAAATAAATCTTTTGAATGGGGGATCATAAGCTATAAAATATCATATTTAAAATGTGTTCCCTATAGAGGATGTGTTGACTTATTTTCACTTGGAAAATCAACAAAGCTTGACCGGTGGTGTTTACATTTTTGCAAATGACTGTTGACATGGTGGCTGTCTAAACAAAAAAACATGTAGCTCATGTATACCATTTGAATTCAGCAGTTATAAACATTAAATTATGAAAGGACCAACAGAAGTGTTCTAAAAGGACTTGGAATAAAATGTATTTACATAAATAATTTTCATAAATGTTTTTGCATTCTCATTTAACATTACATTTCTGGAGATATTTTTTATATGATGCATATATTGCTAAAGATAAAAAAGGATAAAATGTCCTGTAAAAAGATTTCATTCCACTAAAAAGGACAAATAATTGGTGTTCTGTGGACATCATCTCAATTCTGTCCCTCTCTCTCTCTTTTTGTCTCTTAGAGAAGCGCTTTGCTGACCTTCCGTTTGAGAGTGGCTCAGGGGAGATGATGCAGCCTCATGTGATCGATCAGGCCATCAACAGTGCCATAAACTACCTGGGGGCCGAGTCTCTGCGGCCGCTGGTCCAGACCCCGCCTGGCTCTGGCACAGACATGGTGGTCAGCCCTATCTACAACCTGCACAAGTCCCAGCCAGCTGAGGGCAATGGTATGTCAGCTAAAGACAGCGCTGCTGAGAACCTGCTGCTGCTTTCCAAGTCCAAGTCGGCATCCAGCGAAAAAGACGGCTCCCCCAGCCACAGCGGCCAGGACTCCACCGACACGGAGAGCAACAATGAGGAGCGGACGGGTGCCGGGGGAGGGGGCCAGACGTCTGCAACCGCTGCTGCAGCAGGAGGCCTCATCTATCTGACCAATCACATGGCCCCGGGCATTCGGAACGGAGCCCTGCCATTGGTGAAGGAGGAGCAACAGAGGCACTTTGAAGCACTACGGGCAGCTGGCATGGAGCTGGGAATGGGAGTGACCACTGAGGGCTTTAAGGTCCTGACCGCGGAAGGTGAAGAGGTCAGGGCCTACCGCTGCATCCACTGCAGAGTGCTCTTCCTGGACCATGTCATGTACACCATTCACATGGGCTGCCATGGCTTCAGAGATCCCTTTGAGTGCAACCTGTGCGGCTACCGAAGTCAAGACCGCTATGAGTTCTCCTCACACATCACACGTGGAGAACACCGTTACTGAGGGAGCGCACACACACACATACACACACACACACACTTACACTTACACACACACACACATACACACATACAATCGCACACAGAGACATTAATAAAAAGACACACAGTCATTTTTAATTGGAAAAAAGTCTAAACACTCTATGCATGTTGGAAGGTTAAATTGGACATTTCATTTCTTTACACACCAATTACCACAGGCAGATGTAAATATAATTCACTGTCTTGTCTATTTTTCTACTACTATGTGAGTTACCAATAAGTGTCAGTTAATATCTTTGAAAGAAGAAGATACTTTCCAAACACTGGGAATGGAAAAAAAGTAGAAACATTAATAAATCATTGTTTTGAAGTCATTGTTTGAATATCCGAATACATTCTTTTATGAGATTCGTCGTGGGCAGCCGGCTATAGTTCAGGAATCTCTATCACAAGAAAATCTTGCATGACCAAACCAACAACTATTTATTTCTCTGTAGTTTGGCCAAGATATGCTAAAATCTTCTGTGTAGTTTGGCCAAATTGTGTAAGCTTTTCTTGTGAAAGCAAAGATACATCGGAATAATGATTGTATGACTTTTCTCTATTAACAGTGTTGAGACCTCTCAGACTGTAAGCTTCTTACCTGTGTTATTTGTGAGCAGATGGTTTTTCACCACTGTATTTCTTTTTTATCTCCTTGTTTTTTTATTATTGTTATTTAACTGTAGATTTCGACAGTATTTTACACATATTTACATCAGAGGCTAAAGTAATACATGCTTGCAAAATATCAATAAAGATATTTTTCATTTGTGCAACATCTACCGGTCTGGAAGGCTTTTTCTAATTTGTTTTCAATAAAGGTCCATATCAGACAGCGATTTAACGGTTTAACCATTCATTTTCATGCAACTACCCGGGGAAATTATTAAGTTTAAGGAATTCAAAATTGCACTTTTTCTTTTGTTCATAATTGACCTAAAATGTCTATCAATCCTGCCTGTAGCTGCCAACTGTCAGTGAAAAACACTTGTAAGGAAGGTAAATGATTGACATCATATGAGCAAAAATGAATAAATTTAAGTTGGAAAGTTTTAAGTATATAGATCAGTGGTAAATGGGGAAATGAAAGAGCAGTCATAAGAGCAGTTCCGACATACAGCTTCAGGTAAAATGTAAAAAAAAATGCTTTATTTTGTAAGTCCTAAAATTCCTGTAAACTATGAGGAGGGAAAAGGAAACAGGCCATCCTAGTCAACATCATTTTGTAATAAAATTTTCTTGCCAATGTTTTAGGAATATCAGACACAGTTGACCAAACTGGAATTTTACCATGTGGCCAGTGCAATAGATGCATGATTTCAAAACACCTGCTATGGCCATATCAAACATCATACTGAGACTGAGCACTAGCTGCTAGGAGCAGAACTGGTACATCGGCACTACACACACACTTGCATCCAGATGGCTCCTGTGTGATTGGGCGGAAACGGGAAGCAGCTGTAGCCAGTGCGGAGTCCCCACGCTTCAGTGGGACCTAACGGTGGAGACAGTGCATTTGCATGAGAGGGATAATCTGGCCAGCACCCACCCACCCGCCCTCCCCATCAGTGTCTATCCAATATCTCACTTCTCCTTTCTACGCAAACTAACATATAAAAGGCATATCAGTCTGCTTATTGACCCCACACCTTTTCAACAGTATTATTAATAAAAACCTGAAATCAGCTTGAAGGGTTTCTTGGGACATGTTCTATGATAAGCCTTTAATTGATATATAAGCTGATGATGTGGGTGACCATGAAAAGGTTCTTCACACTCAAACATCTCTTTTACGAAAGTTCCTTAGGGAACTAAAGTTGTTATTCTGTGGCCTTGCTCCTAAGAACCCCAAATGTTCAAGTAAGATATCATGTTACACTTTATGAGGCACACTTAAGGAATGTATAAAAATGAGAGCTAGTGGCAGGAGAAGCTCCGGAGGAATTCTGGACGTCTTGTCCTCTCAGTCCGGCTGAGGGCTGCCCCTGCTGTTCTGACAGCTTTCCCTCGGTCCTCAGGGATGGGCTAACTACTTGCACTGCTGGCTAGTTTTACAAAGTTCCAACACTGTGGCCAACCACATGATCTTGAAATATTAATTAACCGACTTGACAAAAAAAGATGAAAAATAAATGAAACCCTTTTTTCATGAGCTTCCAGTTTTTCTAAGATTGTTTCATAAAAATTACATGACTGCTTCATTTCAAGTGAGTACAATCTATAATCAGTGTCGCTACGCCTGGCAAAATCAATCTACAAGTTTACAGACCAGCTAGATTCCCTAGATCCCCCCCACCCCACCCCCCCATCTCAGCCCTGAAGATATTTTGAAATTTGAGCTGAATTTTTATAAACAAAGAAGGTTTGATTTCAATGTGTTGACTGAATTTTCAATTCTTTTTCCAGACTTGCAGATGTAATACCAGCTTCAGAAGGCACATACCTCACCGCAGTAACATCTCTTGAGCCAATTTCTAAAAGGTTTTATAGAAATAAAATATAAATAGATATTTGGGGACAGCAGAAATCATATCTAAAATCAATCATTTAATGACAGTCATTTCGCAAAAGTATTTAAATAATTCTCAGCTTTTTAATACAAATACCTGCTGTTTCCGATAAGGCCGGTAAGCCACACCAACTTGTCTAACAACTTTGTCTGATGTTGAATCCATTCTCTGCTACACAGTTATAATAACATTATAACGAAGACACACATAAACAGTATTTAAGTCATTTTTAACCTTAGTGTCATTTTAAGTGTTATATTCTGTGATAATGAAGTCTGTTTTAGGAGCCTGAGGCAAGTTATCAGTGGTTGCATCTGTGAGACAATAGAACTCTTAGACAAAATATGGTCTTCCTCTGAACCCTTAGCTTTACCAGACAATTTCTGACAATAAAACATTTTTAACAAATGCAGGAAATATAATTTGAACCAAGGAAGCGTAAACAGATATGTACTGCAAAGAAAACAAGACCAAAATGTTAAATTCATGTGATTAGAATTGCTTTGTGGTTTGGCATAAGTCACAGTCTCTCCATCACTGGACCAGCAAACTCTATTTCTCAAACCATCTGCGGCCACAATAGAGCTCAAGGATGCTTCTCAACCTCACACTTACTCCCACTTATATCATCGCTTAATGAATCATCACTTAATGTGCAATGTGTGTAGTTTCTGTGAAACCTACAAATTTGTTCAAGTGCAAACGCACATCAGGGTATTAAAAAGAACGATCCCCTCGAAGAAACCACAGTGAGCATTGCTGATTTCTGAGCAGTGGCTGGGTTCAATAAAAATGATTGAAATCAATTTCTGTAGGAGATGAATAGAACACTTACAAATGATTTTGTAAGATGCGATGCAGGATGAGGAACAGCACGACACACTGAAAAATGAGAGAAGAATCTTGTGGAAGGTTCAAATTTCCTGATTTAAAAAAAAACTGAAACAGTGTATTAAACTCAGAATTTCCAGTTTCATTTTTAAAACAGGCTTAATTGGTGTTCAGGACACAATTCAATGATCCTCTGCTAAAAATGGTATATAAAGACATTAAATGATATACACTTACTTGGCTTGAAATTACTTAAATTCATCTGTGTTTTTTTCTGCCGCACTCCAGTGTACCTACTTTGATTTGATCTGACTCTAGAAGTTTGGACCATGTGACTTGTCCAGAGTGTTTCAGTCCAGTAAGCACATAGTTATTAGTCATAATCAGAAGCATAAAAAGGTTTTACTTTAAACTAGTTTACTTTATTTACAATTAGTATTCAACAAGTAATATTCAACTATGTATTTGCCCGTGTGTTTTTTTTTTTTTTACATTAAAATAATATAAAGCATTAGAATATTCAGAATAAACGTAAATACATTTTCTTTTTTAAGAAAATGATCAATGAAATGGTTAAATAAATAGAGGTAGGGTTTTTGCACACTCCCAACTATTAGATACGGGATATAATGATGGACTGATTAGCCTAACTCTGTCTTAAATAACGACTGTAAATACCGTTTATTATTCACAATGTTTGTTGATTTGTCTGTTTGTATTTATTCTAATATTAAAGCATTTGTTTTTGTTTTTTATACAAATGCATATGGCCCAGATAAATGCCTACATAACATTTCTCAGACTTTGTGACTAAAAGGAAGAAATTCTGAGGAGCAATACATCACAGTAAAGGATGAATAACAAGCCCCACTTTGCTCACCCACAGGGAATTCTGATCACAGTTATTACTCACATAGAAAGTTTGCAGTGAATGTGTGACCAATCATAAGAAAAAAAAAACTTTGAGGCTATGACCAACCAGGAAACTAACTTGCAGACAGACATCTGTGGCAACTGAGGAACTTGACTGCTGTGTCTATTAAACTGTCTGGGACATCTTTAAACCAATTGGGAAAACAGTCAACAGGCACTGCACCAGCCTAGATCATCTGAAGAGCTTCCAACTACAACAATCAGTCAGTAGCACTATTGCTGTAAAACCACATCATCTCAATCCTAATGGTTCAGTGCTATCTACTGGACTCAACATGCATACAGCCATAGGAGACTGCATCTTTTTTTCTGGCTATTGCTTGTGCAATTTGTGGGAGTGTGTCTGTGTAAAATGTGCATGTCACGATTGTTTGATACACTATTGAGCACACTTGATTCAAAATTTCAAACAAAACAAATGTTTGGAGAAAATTCCAAATGCGTATAAATCATTTATTGTACATTGGACATGTTAAACTACACTTGTACATTATTTTACAACTGCAACAATTAAAATAGTAATGTTAAGTGCAGTGTGTGCATGTGAGTTCTGTTTAATCCCATCAGAAACTGAATCAAGAGTGAAGCTGCAGGAACACAGCACTTAGAAAAGCTGCTCTACAACCACAGCACTCAACACATATGGAGGCATTTCTTATTTTTGTTTACACAGCTCACACTGTAATAGTTCAGAAAAGACTAGCAACCTGAGCATTTTACCAACACACACACTGCCGCAAATTGTACAAAAAGTGAATATACAGTGGCTGTATATTTTTGGTTTCTCTACTCCAGTTAACTCATAACATGCTTCATCAGCTGACGTCTTTTTTAAAGTGTGGGTCTGTAAGCAGAGACAGATTTTATTTTTCAGGAGCCCCAAAAGAGATTTGGTGTCAGTGCATATTTACCTATAAAAGGTTCTTAATTGCAGTCAGATTGGAACCATTCTGGTTTCACATTGCTAGGTGACTCTACACATCATGTTAACTGTTGTAGCAGTAATCTGATGCCCTAGAAAACTAGCTACAGCATCTCTTCTTAAGCATTTACTCCAATTTGCTTTCAGCTTTTGTATTTTAGTTTAGTTCACAGATAACCAAACAAAACAAAAAACAACACAAAAACAAAAAGGAGCTTATGTCAGCAGGGCCCCAAATACCTGATGAGGCAAGAGGGAAGGGGTGGGTGGTCCTTCCCACCTTAAGCTTGTGTTAAGATGCAGAATCTATAACTCGAGGCATTCAACTATGCTCTTCATGCTCAGCACACACATTGCCAAGGTCAACAGCGTTAACAATAAAACCACTAACACAACCATACAGACACACAACGATTGTGTCCTGTAACAGAACCCACACTGCACACACAGGTATGAACTGCAGATCTATTACAATTGAGTCACAGTAAACATAGCCTTAATTTTGAAATATGTTCTTTCTCACAAAAAAAATCCAGTCCTTCTTAAAGGAAGCTTTTGCTCAATTTGCAACTTTAAGTGAAAGCTCCATTTAACATCTAAATCTCTCAATTAATTTCACCCCTGCTCCTCCTGTGTCCGATTTGCATGCATTCACGAATTTCACATTGCATTCCATTAATGTTTTGTTATTTGAATCATGAAAACAGGACATACGGAGCCTTCATTTTTTTTTAAAATACACACATACACGTATGTTTATCTATGGTAATGCTATTATTGGAGCTATTATCAAATCCTTTGTCTTCTGCAGCTTTGACCGGTTCCAAACCGTGGTCTTGGAGGCTCAATGCTCTACATGTTTTTGTTTCCCCCTGCCCCTGACACACCTGCTCCATAGAAGCAGTTCATTAAGGACCATTTATTGAGCTTTTATTAAGTCCAAAATCATTTAACATCACAGGAACAGATCTGTATCGTAACTCGAGGACCACTAAGTACCGAGCGAATGCACAGAGTAAAGAATAAGCATTTGAATAATCCCTGAACTCATCCTCACAATCCCATTTCAAGTGTAAAATCATTTTTCTGATTTGACCAGTTCAGTCCCAACCGCACAGCAACAGCCAGAACAGGAAGAGCATTGCATGAGTTAGCCTGCGGGTAACTCTTATCATGAAAACAGAATGCCTGCAATATTACCCAACTTCCCCTGCCGGATCCACAAACAAAGACAGAACAGGAGAGGAGAGTTAAACCTGAACTGAACAAGAAAATTGTAATAAGAATTCTAGTCAAGTGTCAGTGTATAAAGAAACTGTGGGAATATGGGAAGTAACCAAGCCAACACATCATACTCAATTATCCTCCTTTGGATAATACACTCAAAGGGAAACGACACCCAGAGCCCCTGGTTCCTTTTTACCATGAACATGGCATGTTTCCTCTATTTTACTGGGAAAACATTGCAGCACCATTTAATTTAACAGGAAAAGTAATTTTCATATTTTTGGCTCACCCTACATATAACATTTTAAAGGTTAACTGAAAAGCTTTGAATAGAATCCTGGAGAAACAGGCCATTTAAAACTATGGAGTTTACAACATCAGGGCACATAGCAAATACTTTGTTTTATCGCCCCCACCTCTTTCTTTATGTTTTATACTTCTGTTACTGACTTTAAACCTGGTGTATGCAAAAGACTATTATTCTCCACTTTAAGTTCAAAAAAGTTATTTTTTATTTTTTACATTTAAAAGCTACAATGCCATAAAATGTGTCAAAATTATATTAAGAAATGCATTTATTCATTTTACAGCATGTTACAGCACAAATAATAGCTATACTGGGTAAGAAAGAAAAAATGGTACAAGAATACGGTTTAAGTTTCAAGGTGAACAGTTTCCAAATGTTATATGATGCCTTCAAATGCAAAACTGCACCGTTTAAGGCTTAGTGTTTATCGACCACAGCCGAAAGTCTTGTTCCACTCCTCATAGAGCTGAAGGTCTTTAGGAGACACGCTGGGGCGGACAGTCTTTAGGGCTTCCAGGAAGTCACAGTGGAGTATAGGGCGCACCTGCTCAGGTGTGATTGTGGCGATGTCGCTGAGCTGGATGCTTCGAATTGGGCCCAGTGCAGCCTCGCGGCATAGTTGCGTCATATCTGCCCCTGAAAAACCCTCCGTACTTGAGACCACATTCTCAAGTTCCTCAGCTCCCAACTGGCTTTTCTCCTGCGACATCAGATTTGTCACTATCTGCCGACGAGCGTCAGCCTCTGGAAGTGGAATATAAAGTCGCTTAGCAAGTCGGCGGCGAGCCGCTTCATCAATCTCCTGGGGCCGATTGGTGGCTCCCACCACCAGGATCCGATCCTCAGAAGAGGTGGCAGCTCCATCTAGTTGGACAAGGAACTCTGTTTTAATCCGCCGAGATGAGTCGTGTTCTCCATCAGTGCGCTGAGAAAGCAGAGAGTCAATCTCATCGATAAAAATGACTGCTGGCTGATGGCATCGGGCTATAGCAAAAAGTGCTCTCACCATCTTCTCGCCCTCCCCCACCCACTTAGACGTGAGTGAGGAGGCACTGATGCTAAAGAACGTAGCTCCAGACTGGCTAGCTATGCATTTGCCTATGAGTGTTTTTCCTGTACCTGGAGGTCCAAACAGAAGGATCCCCTTTGGTGGGCCTCTGAGACCAGTGAAAATATCTGGCCTCAGCATGGGCCACACCACAATCTCTTTTATGGTGCCTTTGGCAAACTCAAGGCCAGCAATATCATCCCAAGCCACAGGTGGGCCATGGTCCATAATTTCACTCATAATCAGCTCAATTATTTTGGGTTCAAAGTTCTTTAGACGCTCATCGATGGGCTGAGTGTCTTGTGGTGGGTCATTCCTTGCAATGCCTTCCTCCTCTTGTCTTGGCATTGGTGAAACAAACTTGGAGTTGGCCCCCCGTGACCGATTTGCCCCGAGGCATTTTTTTGTTATAGTGCCCACATTAGCCGACGCACACCGCTGGCCCTGATATGAATGCTTTTTCTGCTGGTCAACAATAAGCTGCTCTCGTGCTGTTTTAAAGTTTGATCCAGGACCTTCCTCCCTTCTTCGTCCACCACCTCCAGGTTCTTGGCCTCCTTGGTGTGGAAATGAGCCTCTGTTGCTTTCAGTTCCTGAACTATAGAAGTTCTTGCTCTTAGAGGGATTCGTTGTGGAGAAGAAAACAGATTGGTAATTGTTTGCACTGGACATGTCCGCATTACCAATGCTGGACTGTGGAAAAGAGCCAGAGCTGATAGGGGAATTATGAGTATTATGACTAAACAATGGTGTGATCCCTGCCTGACCCCTTGGGTTAATATGGGCTGAAGAAATGCCAGGAGGTGCTCCCTCTCTGTCTCTAGCTCTATCTACAGAGTTACTCACTGCATTTGCCAGTTCAGCATTGGGAGTATATGTAGGCAAAGACAAGTTATGATCTGATTTCGTTCCACTGGCAGACCCAGATTCCGCATAACCTTTGCCCTCACTCTTGCTGACTTGAATACCAACAATGATGTCAACATCGGCTGGATCCACAGGGAGCTCTTCCCTAGTCTGCAGCATCCTCTTTACGCACGGCAGGCTGAACATATTCTCAGTCGTTAGAGACGACTCCCATTTGTCACTGTGGTTTCTCTGATTGCGGGCCAGGTGAAGGGCGCCATCAGCGTAGTTGTTAAGCCCAGTGCGCTGGTCGTCTGAGTCCAGAATTGAAGCGTAGCGCTCGGAATAGGTCCTGAGCAGGCTGGCAGCTCCGGCCGGAGAGAGCTCGGCACTCGCCCATGCATACTGAATGGACAGGATGTGTGCCCGATAAGCATCGGCCGTCTGTTCAGGTGTGTATGTGCCAGATGAAATGTCAAAGGACCTCCTTTGCCACTCGTCCAGGTGTGTGCTGCTCATGCCTGGCCTGCTCCAGCCTGTTGAAGAAGAGGCCACAGGATCGATTAAATATGAATGGACTTTCAATTGTGTCACGCTGCTTAGGTTTTTCTTGGCAAACAGAGGCATGGAACAATGTACTGAAACCTTGAGTAATCGCTTGTAATATCTCTTAATAAGGAGTTAATTCACTGTTAAATTTTAACTTGACACAGTATATATTTAGTCTTTTTTAATCACATACGTTGGAAGATTAAACATATCACTTTACGTTCGGTTATGTAAACCTGCTAGTGTTGTTGTGTTCGGTCCATTCACATGAAATTGTTATCCACAGCCTGATCAACTATAATCACAGCTAAAAACAGACCAAAAAACGTATTGATTTGAGAAGCTGTCAACCCTATAAACACGACAGAGTGCATAGAGGGCCCCAACTGTGAACACATTTTTAAATAAAAGCTTTTGAGCCTTCTAAATTATGAACTGGCCATGTTATTAACCTTCGGAGTAACACCACCACCTAGCTACTTGCACTGTTAGCTGGCCGAGCTGCACAATAGTAATTCAACGGATTTTCCTCCGAATATATTATTTTGTTGACATTTCCCCACGTCTGGGGAAAAATAGCAGATTACCTCTTAAAGATAT
>JBBMFX010000141.1:11880581-11890831 GCA_037832545.1 Rhabdalestes septentrionalis
TGTGTGTGTGTGTCTGTGTGTATTTATACTGCCCTCATAGACTTCTCGGAGTGTAATGTCTTCATGTCTTCCACAGGTCATGAGCCAGGACTTATGCAGCTTGTAAACTATTACAGAGGGGCTGACAAGCTGTGTCGCAAGGCATCTCTAGTGAAGTATGTATTAACCCTTTGTTTTTACTAATTGCATAAAGGGTTCCACCTCAAGATATCTACCTGTAATGTTTACCAGGCATTGTGATCAGTCGCCATTGTTAATAATTTCACTAATAGCATACTATCAGCCCTTTTAGAATGTGCCGCAGTCTGCTGTTTCATGGTTTCATGATTTCCTTATTTCGGTATATATTTCTGTATAACAGCTACTGTTTCACTTGCTTTTCTCTTGTAGGTTAATAAAGACTAGTCCAGAGCTGAAAGACTCCTGCAGTTGGTTCCCAGAGTCTTACATTATATATCCAACTAATCTCAACACTCCTGTAGCTCCTGCTTCCAATGGCATCAGCCACCTGAAAAGCAACCCCAAGACAGATGAGCGTGAGGTCTTCCTTGCCTCCTATAACACCAAAAAAGAAAATGGAGATGGAACAGTGTGGATTGCAAAATCATCTGCTGGAGCAAAAGGTGACAGATTCGATTACATAACAAACTTAGTAAATGTAGGAGTGTATGTTTGAGCACCTTGAGTGATGGTGAAGATGACTATTATGAATTCTGTTGTGATCATCTTGAGTTGCTTCGTTTGTTTGATTTTTTTTAATATATATATATATACCTATTAGGGGCTGGAATTTTAATATCTCATGATGCAAACCAGTTGCTGGAGTTCATTGATAATCAGGGACAAGTCCATGTTATTCAGAAATATCTTGAGAGGCCACTGCTGTTGGAGCCAGGTCATCGCAAATTTGATATAAGGTCAGACCACTCTTCTGTCCATATGTGTGGTTTCATACCAGAGATTGTTGGGTGGGTTAAGACTTGATGCATTAATTCTGTGTTTAGGAGCTGGGTGCTTGTTGACCATCAGTACAACATCTACCTTTATCGCGAGGGTGTCTTGAGGACATCCTCTGAGCCCTATAATAGCTCGGACCTCCAGGATATGACCAGCCACCTGACCAATCATTGCATTCAGAAGGAGCATTCTCAAAACTATGGGCGCTATGAGGAGGGCAATGAGATGTTTTTTGATGAGTTCAGACAGTACCTGCTGAGTGTTCACAATGTTGCCATGGAGACCTCTATTTTACCTCAAATCAAGCAGATAATAAGGTATGATGGATAACACATGCAAGACAGTCACTGATTTGTTTACCCAAGCTGAAGACAGAGTTTTTCATAGATGTAATCACTGCAAAGCATCCTCCCAGCCACTCTGCAGTTTTTAATTAAAAGTAGAGCCAACTGTCAATATTTGCTTCTGCAAAGCTCTGTTTTTTCTAATGTTTCAACAGGAGCTGTCTCCTGTGCATTGAGCCAGCCATCAGCACTAAACACCTCTCCTACCAGAGCTTTCAGCTCTTCGGCTTTGACTTCATGCTGGACGAGAACTTTAAAGTGTGGCTGATCGAGATCAACGGAGCACCTGCCTGTGCACAGTCAGTACTTTCCCAACCCTTTAAACTGTCTATTTTTCCTTGATTCCGGAATTATCCATTGCTGTGTCCCCAAGTTTAATGTTTTGTTACCCAGTTTAAGTTGCTGGATACTTGCTCACTTCTACATTTTCCAAAGAGGTGTTTTCCGAACTTCGATTCAATTCTGTGTAAGTTGAAAGTTCTGTTAAATGAGAACTGCATTGAATTCAGACTTCCGTCCCATTGTGCTGTTTACTGAGAATAGAAATTCTTAGTAATTGTTCTTTTTGATGTTCAGATTTGGCAGGGATTCATAATGTTCAAGGTTAAACTAATAATAAATCTCTTAGTCTAGAGGGTTGTTCCAACATGGTTCATTTTCACATGCTGGGTTGCTCTTCTTGTTTTTCCTTTTGAATAGGATTGCATGAAAATGATAGAAAATGTTAACTCTGAGCTGTTATTCTCATCTCTCTTTTAGTAAACTCTACCCAGAACTTTGTCAAGGAATTGTGGATGTAGCCATTTCCACCGTCTTCTCTCTAAACGCAGATGCCCTCTCCTCCTCGCCTCCTTTCTCCACATCTCCATCTCTCAACTCAAACTCTTGCTCCTCTCCAAAACTTAGAGCACCACACCAAATTGGTCCATTCATCAAACTGTAAGCCAGGATACTGTGTCCCTGTGAACTCCACCCCTCCAAAGCACCTCCTGCCAGTGGTTTTCTTTGAGGAGGCCCTCTGTTCTTTTTTGATGAGTTTTTCCTTTCCTGATTCTTCTTGAGATGTCTGCAGCTGAGGGACACACTGTGTACGGAGTGCTGGGTGTAACATTGGCACTGAAAATAAATTGCTCCTCTGTCTGTCATTATGTGAAAACACATGTGAGTGTTGGAACGTAGGAGAGACGTCTGCACATTTTGCAACATAGCAGCGCACAAATTATTTGTTGGGCCGCCCGTCTATGGCATGACTATTTAGTAGCTTTCCAAGAAATGCTCCTTAGCCTGGCTGGCTACATCTATTGTCAAGGTTCACAGGAGAGTCTACAGAAGTAGAATGCAAAACCTGAGGAAATGACCTGTGCGTGGTGGGATGGGGATTTTTTCCCCCAAAGTAGAAGGCGTAAGTTTCAGCAGGATTCCTCAGGACTGTCAGTGGTACCTTGCTATAATGAAGGATGTTTGTATTTAGTTTTTGGAATTTTAGTGCCTTACATATCAACAAAATAAGTCCCTATTCAGCTCCAAGCAAGGATCTCTGAAACATCTTGCAACTCACTCTGAGTCTGCTGACAGCAAGCACTGTAAACATATTTATTAATGGTTCGGCTTCAAACAGGCAGATTCATCCTGTCTAGTTTTCACTCCTTGTAGGCCAGTGTCATTTCCTTTAGACAGCAAGAACTTTTGTGTTCTTGAGTTTGTTATTACTAATATAGTGCCAGTATAGTTTTTTTTTTATTTCATAGTAATATCTCCCTACGTTCAGAAAGTTATTTTTTACAGTGATAAAGCATTAATGTGCACTTTTAGCAAAGTATGTAGTGTTTACATAACAGTGTGTTTTAGATTTAGTGCATTATTTACAGTCAAACTGTGCCCTTGCTTGTTTTTTTTTTTCCTAATTTATTTACATTGTCCCCCAGAATGAATAACCCAATACTAAAATGGCTCAAGTCAAGAAGAGCAGGAAGCCGTGAACATTTTTGTGTGTTCTGTGATGTCTGCGATCCATCACATTTGAATTTTACCTCCCTGGTGATGAAAATTGAAAGGGGTGCTGAATTCACCTCATGATCTGATCTGACCTTGAAGACTTCCATTTTTTAATGCTTTTTTTCCCCCCACACATTCATATCAGTCCTTGTGGAAGAGTAAAGCTGCATTTTCATTTGTGGAAGCAGTGCATGTCTAATCAAAGCATGTTAAATGCTATGTAGTAGTAATGTAGTAAATAGCTAGTACCAGTTTTATATCTTTGGTTAAATGACTATTTTTATAAACTTGCATGTGATGTGAAATCTGTTCTTAGGCTGTTCTGTTTGTTTCTCTGTTTAAAGATCAGTCCTCATGCTTTGAGTGTTCGTTCTCAGTGTTTATTGTCCCCGCCAATGGAAGATGTCACATTTGCCGCTGATGTAACACAAACGTTTGACGATTTTGTTTTAGGATGTCTCAGCTGTAGTGGCCTTCTTAATGGTTATTGCACAAAAAAGCCATTGGTTTGACATGTTGCGTATTTTTTTAGCCGGTAGTTGGTGATGCCGATTCACTTATATTTGTGCAGTTGGCAAGAGAGAAGGTTAGCTTTTTTTTACCTTACAACAGGTTTTGCGGTAGCAGTGTTACAGACAGGAGACTTTTTATTGCACTTCCCTCTCTCTCTCCCTGCGCATTGTGGGATCAGATCATAAGCCACTGCTCTACATGTAGTTCATGTCTCTATGGCTCAGAATCTGTGCTGCAAGTAAAGGAAAAGGGCTTGAAGGAACACCTTTCGTGTGTGACACCTCCGTCAGAATGATAATGTGGTCGATGCTGCAAAGGTTTTGAGGAGTAAAATGATAATGTATGGACTTACAAAGTGGAAAGAAGTGTGTAGATGCATGGAGGAAAGGGAGCTACATAAATTGAAATGTTTTCTGCAATCATCATATCAGTGTTCGGTCACGACCAATTTGGGAACTGCTCAAATAGTTGATATCAGTATTCTCAACCAATGTCAATTCCTGGTTAAAAAAGTCTTTCCATGAAAGGGAAAGGGTGCCTTATAATAACCACCATGAAAATGTTTTAGAAGAAAATACACTGGGATTGTTAAGGACGTTCTTTATTATTTAATGTTCAGGTTCCCTTTGTGTCTTATTTATTGTCTTATCAATTATGTACTTTCATTTCTTACACAGACACGATACAGTCCTTCAACTTGACTGTAGAAAGATCAGTGATATAACAAAAAAAAATAAAGATGCATTTGCTGATCTCCCCCCTCCAACCAAAGAGAAATGGAACTGTCTGGATATTTATATTCAAAGGTTACTAGCATGCTTTCAGATTTGGCATGATGCTGTAATGTTTGCTGTTTTTGACTGGAGTGATGCATTGGGATGATTTCCTTGATCGTTTTGTATTACTTGTATATTGAGCAGTCATTTGTGTTTACCTCTCTGAGTGTCTTTATGCATACGTTTTATATTGTGTTCTTATGAGCAATGACAAGATTACATAGAAAGTTTTAGGTTATACCTTTAGCCTGCTTTGTGCTCAGCATGTCCACCAGTTCCCAGAAAAGGTCATCCGGGCCACTCCCCTCTTTCTTACAGTTAGCATCAATGAAAATCTAACCTCTGTGTACATTGCATCTGCATCATAACTGACATAAAAACATAATTTCCTATTTTTGTAAGGCTTTGTGCATGGCAAGTTTGGTGTCTGTGTTGGTTATATCATCAAAAATACAATTAGTTTTCAAAAATAAAGTTAGTTTAAAAAAAAATATTGTTGCTTTATTTGCCATCACAAAAAAAAATCTGAGATCTCCCTTCATGAACCAAATCTAAACCTTTAGATGTGAACTCACTTTTTTGTAGGGATTTCCACAGGTTATAATGTGTCTTTGTAGTTAAATCTTGATACAAACAGTCATGTAGTGGTTTGATATAAGAATGTGCGTAATGTTTACAAACTATCAATGAATAAATACTTTCTTTACATCGGTGGGAATGGGAATGGGGTTATGAATAAAATCCAAATACAGCTGTATAGAGAAGTCTAAACTGGCATTTGTCTTTTATGGCATGTGATTTGCGATTGGGCCCTCAGGGTGCCACTAGACGACCCACATATCAGACCCGTGTCTGGATTATATGCATCTGCATCTATCGCTTGTCACAGGAATTCTAATAAGTTCAGTACTCCACTAAAATTTTGTTATTAAAATTCCTTTAGAAAGTACATCCATTATTTCTTACTCTTTAAGGTTAACCATGCAAGGGTAGGCTACCTCATTCTGAAACTATATGGTCCAGCTGGACCCGTGCTTATATAATTATATTTACTATAAGCAGCAATGATTTCTAATATTTTCTTAATTTAAGGACGTGAAATTTAACAAAAATATTTTATTTCAGCATTCCCATTATGATACATGAAACAATTAGAAAAGGGATTCTGGATAATACAGGTTTTTAGACCATCCGTCTGAACTAACATCTGATACTGTGTTTTAATGCGTGAGCTTCGCAACTATTTTTTCAAAGTAGGGAAATGATTCCTAACAGCTGTCTATAGGACTGCAGCTATGTGGGAAAGGGCAGTGTTGTACAAATGTGTGTTTTTATTTAGAACAGAACAGAATATAACGGGATTGACACAGATGGTTGTTGTATGGGGGAAGATTTGTATATCACTCGACACAATCTGCATTACAATGACATGGATTCTTCCTAGAAAGCGTTCAAGATTTTGGAGTGTTTCAATGGGAATTTGTACCAATTCATTCTGTAGAGCATTTCTGAGGTACTGATGCTGGATATGAAGGCCTGGCTCAGAATCTCCATTCCAGTTCATCCCAAAGTTGCTGGATGTGGTTGGGGTCAGGTCTCTGTGTGGGCCAGTCAAGTTCTTCCATCCAGTCATGTCTATATGGAGCTTGTCCTACTGGAATAGAAAATCTTCTTCCCCAAATTGTGTCCAAGTTTGGTAGCATAGCCTTGTCCAAAATATCTTGGTATGATCAAGCATTACGACTGTCCTTCACTGGAAGTAAGGGGCCGAGCCCAAATCCTGAAAACCTGGTGTCCCAAAACTTTTGTTCATATACCTGTCAAGTCCTCTCATGAAGAATAAGAAAAATATCAGACTAGCCACCAGAGGGAAGCAGAGTCTATGAGAAGGCCACTGCATGGTTCTCTGGATGCTACTAGCAAACTGAGAAAACATAACTAATGCAATTTTATATAGAATATGAAACCAGATGCTGAACATTACTATTCAGTATAAAGAAGCATAGAGTAAATTAGCATTTCATGTATTTGAGTTTCATAAACAGTCTAGCACTCAGAAAGAAAAGTAAATGAATAAACAAAACCAGAAACGATTGCAAATGTGTGTTGAGAAAACTTATATTTTGGTGTACTTTATGGACATAACACTGCTATCTGCTTTACTTTACATTATTTTGTCTGTAGCAGTGGTTTATTTTACCACTCACTAATGTGGGAATACCATCAGTGTTTACTAAGACACAAAGCCCCGGTATGGTGTGGGTAATGATTATGTAATCCCTGGTTGTTATATTTAAATATCCAAATGCATGAATGCTAGCACATAATACTGCCTTCGCTATCTTCCCATATTGTATCCTGGCCATTGCAGTTTGTCCCTGCACTCACTCACTCACAATGTTAGATAATCAAATTCTCTTCACCTGTCAGAGATTTTCATATTGCACCTGATCAGTGTGGTATGCAGCAATAGCTCAAAACAGGAATCAAGTCCTTCAAGCATGTACAACAATTCAAACTGATTATTTTCAACACAAATTTAATCACAAAGACACCAAGCCAAGCATCTTTTGCCAGTGGGATGTGCTATATACGGTTGAACAAAACCAACACACAGAACAGCTACAGTATTGCACTTTATCATAATGCAGCCCAATGCACAGAAGATACATGCAGCTTAACCCCCCCCCCCCAGAAAATTCTGCATTAAATGTACTTACAAACACAAAATTACTCACACATTGCGCGAAATAAATTTGGACTCAAAAATGCTTTTGAGTTTGTCCACATATTCTTTGAAAAACAGGCTTAAAGATCTAGTATCATAATAGATGTTTTTTTTTTTTACTGTAATAAGTTACTTACCAATCAGTAAGCCACCTACATTCATCAGTAGCAACCTGATCACTTTCAAGGCACACTTTCTGCAACCTGCTCCACACAAAACCATTTAGGATATCATTTTCCTTACAGTGCATCTATATTTAGTGTAACAGTATTTCTAGTTTCATGTGGATCGTCGGAGCGGAGTTTATGAATAGAGACAAATGTGTCAGTCTGAGACAAACTGACAAATAGTCTGAGAAGCTAATCCAAAAAGTTGTCACTGGAGTTAAACAGAACCAGTCCATTCACTCCAAAGTCAATTTGATCTAACTTTATATTTTAATAAACTGTAACAGATAAAACTGAAAAAGAAAAAAGAAAAACTTTACTACCGTAACAGATAAAGGCTGCTGACCATAACATAATTCTATGAGATCAATCAAGTGCAGTTTTCCTTGGTGCTCCAAAATCCGCTTTTAGTCCTGAGAAATCCTTCATCCACATTCCTCTCGCTGGTACTAAAACTCTTCAAGGCTCCTTACGTCAACAGCTTCTGAGCACCACCACTCACCCAAGTCAAAAGTAAAACCTAACACAATAATGTGCATTATCCAATGTAAACAGAGATCTTCAGAAAATGATATATTGTGTGGTTCACAATACACCATGGGAATAAATTAGTGTAGGCATAGAGTTACACGGGGAAAAGTTACTGAAGCTGAACTTCTGATGTTACTAAAAAGGTAACCAAATGTAAATTCTTTTCCATGACCACACTGGGTAGAAACCAAAAAATGGAATAGAAATAGAGACTATTTCCATACCTACTAGCACATATGCAAATCACACAGTCACAAGTTACCATGTCCTTCGTAGAGACACATGGATAGTCCACAGGGGTGACATTTAAAGGTAATAAAAGAACATAGAAAAAGTCAAAAAGAGAGCCATTAACATCACTGGTTGAAAAGTGCAGTATGTCAATCAATCTTCAACCTGAGCGAGACAGGTTGCAAGTGCCAACATTTACAATATTCCTCAGGTTTTCTAATTGGTACATGGAGGTTTGACTGCAGCTGCATTTCGTCTCAGTCTTGTAAGCTTGGGAGTTGAGGACACATGATTGTTAGTTGCACATATTTGCCAGCAGTGTGTGTTACATTTGTATGCTGAATCTGTAAAGCAAAAGGATCAGTGGAAGCCGTCTTGTCTTTAAGACTGTGGGCTGGGAAAAAAGGCTGTAGAGGCCTCTAAAAATCCATGACCTGTCCGTAGCCTCTCCTTCACGATGTCCCACGCAGACCTTCAATGCGCCAGATCAGTGTGACTAGCACTCAGGTCCCGACTCTTCCTCAGACGATTATTTCGTTCCTGCCAATGATGAAGAGGTGAAAAGAGAATGGAGAATGTTCAACCTGGCCTACTTGAAGGTTATTGTGAGTAAAAGATCTCTAAAGCCTATCTATTATTTCTTTTTCAGTTTTTTTAAGCATGCTTAATTTTCAGGCCAACAGTAAATCATTCAATACATTCAACTACTCTGCGACACCAAACTGCTCTGAAAGTCATATTTTTAGTTGGGCTGAGATGAAAAAGAAGGCTTTTAGATCCTCGGGCCAATCACAAAGCTATTTCAGTAATGAGAGAATGTGATACCTGCAGGGAAAATAACACAACACATACTTACAAATAATTAAGTACAACCACACTAACCAGAGCTATTGATCAAAACTTTGTTCCAAATCACAGAATTCAACATGATCAGACCACAAATATAGTAGCTAATGTAGTATCAGAGCATCAGTTTACATCTCTTTATTAATGCAATTCTCTTTTCAGACATGTATGAATCAAAACACAGGAATGCATCAGAGGTTCCCGATCCCAGTCCTAAAATCTCCATGCCCTGCAGGTTTTTGGACTTTTTCTTCTCTGCACACTGGAAAAGAGGAGCTTGGTAATTGTGTGCTATATGAGATAAAGCAAAATATACTGCTACATTTTATATGGTCTTCTTGTGCAAATTATCTAGTGTGACTAACAGAGCACTCAACATCAGCAAATGGTGTGAACTTCAGTTATTAGTGTCACACAATTTCATGTTATTTGGGGTTAAAGTGGAGGTTAGTGGACAAAATGGGACATGACCCGTTAGTCTGTGACTGTGGTGCCGGGCTCTTACGCAAACAATCAATAGACAGTTACTGAGCACTTTGGCAACGTGGATTGTCGCTGACCTGGGTTGGCATCAGTGAAATA
Organism: Rhabdalestes septentrionalis; assembly: GCA_037832545.1. Classification (NCBI taxonomy): domain Eukaryota; kingdom Metazoa; phylum Chordata; class Actinopteri; order Characiformes; family Alestidae; genus Rhabdalestes; species Rhabdalestes septentrionalis. The sequence continues at coordinate 11,890,252 of JBBMFX010000141.1, forward strand.
GAGATGAGAGCAGAACTAAGAGAAATACAACAGTGGGTCACTGTTTAGGGAACAGTTGTTTTTAAAGGAAGAATGAGTAAGTAGAGAGAGAGAGAGAATTGAGAGAGAGCACAAGAGATTTGCAAGCGAGAGAGTGAGTTGAGAGAGACAGAGAGAAAGAGAGAAAGAGAGAGAGTTGAGATAGAGTTGAGAGTGAGAAGATGAGATTGCGAGAGTTGAAAGTGTGTTGAGTTATAGAGAGAGAGAGAGAGAGTTGAGAGACAGAGAGCGGTAGAGTTGAGAGAGAGAGAGTTTAGAGAGAGATGAGAGAGATTGAAAGAGAGAGAGATGAGAGAGAGAGAGATGAGAGAGAGATGAGAGAGAGATGAGAGAGAGAGAGAGGGAGAGAGAGTTGAGAGAGAGGTGAAAGAGAGATGAGAGAGATTGAAAGAGAGATTGAAAGAGAGATGAGAGAGAGAGAGAGAGATGAGAGATGAGAGAGAGATGAGAGAGAGATGAGAGAGAGATGAGAGAGAGAGAGAGAGAGAGAGAGAGAGAGAGAGAGAGAGAGAGAGAGAGAGAGAGAGAGAGAGAGAGAGAG
>JBBMFX010000141.1:11890931-11905710 GCA_037832545.1 Rhabdalestes septentrionalis
GTACATGGTGAGAAAAAACACACACACACACACACACACACACACACACATATATATATATATATATATATATATATATATATATACACACACACATAGACCACCTAATACTTCAGCATAGTGTTCAGACACCAGGAGTCGACAGATAAAACCATGGTTATCAATTAACACCGGCTAAGGAAGCTGGCAGGTTAATGGTTGCTGGGGGAAGACAAACATAAGAATGATGCCGCTTTTTTCGGAGGCGCAGAAATGAGAGGCTTACGGTAGATTAATGAGAGGAAGTTGTTCAGGCTTGGACAGTCGCGGGTTCCAAATGGATTGTGCATGCCTGTGTGTGTGTGTGTGGCAGAGTTTTATTATTTCAGATGGCAAAGCTATGTATGGTTAAACACAAAAGAGAACACAAACACACATTTTTAACCCACAGATCAGTTCCCAGGCTGGCTGTGTAACAAGACAAGACAATATATGGTCACTCATTTGTTTGAATAATTGTATATATACATACACACACAGAAATCCGTTACACACTTTAAACACACGAGTAAAATGGAAAACACACACAGACTTGCACAGTCTTCATCCTTTCCAAGCACAGTCATTCTGTCTTAGGAGTCTGTCGTCTTTCCTCTCTCTCTCTTTTCAGCACCCTTTCATCACAGTCCGTTTCCCATACACTTCTGAGATCACTGTCTCAGATAAACACACACTCATTCAGAGCATGTGTGTGTGTGTGTCTTTCTCTCGGCCTCTCTCGCTCTCTCTCAATTTCCCATTTGGCGTGACTGATCGGCTGGTCCCATTATTGTTGGAGCTTTTGGGTCTTGCACCTCCACCTCATGGGTTTAGGATTCACAAACCTAAATATTATTCAGTTTTAGTGCAGCTAATGTACGGTTACAAACATCGCTCCTGTGTTCCATTTCACCACAGATAACAAATCACAAATTATCAGAAAAAAATCCCCAAATTATCGAAGAAATATATGGCGACCAAACAATATGACAGTTAAGATTATTCAATGTATGTTTTCCTTAACTTGACTTGATGGTGTAAAAGCAGAATTGGTTTTGTTATGTGGTAGTATGAGTATTTTTCAACTGTCAGCATCAGTCAGTTGGATCTTTTTTAAATCAACTGATGAACATGGACCAACAGCCAATGAGAAAGTAGCAGGTCTAGGGCTACGCTGGAGGTTATGGCTTTTATCTGAAACTCATGAAAAGGGGAATCCTCTTGTAAAGTAGACTGAAAACTAATTACTGAGAGGATGTAATATCTATAATAAACAAGCAGCTCTTACACACCCCCTAGAGCCCTCCATCCCACAATGCTCAAGTTTCACACCATCCCAACCAGCATTACACACATTCACACACATCCTATTTTCACTGTATTTCATGGCCATAACACTTAACACTTATTCTGAGAATGGAAAAAACACTTGTCACGCACTTTCACTAGACTGGGCCCCTTTGAGTTAATTACTAGGGAAGGAAACAGGATCAATACGCATTCTCTCTCCCAACTCTGGGAAAGCAAACACATCCAGGAGAAGGTAAAAACCCTTTTACCTCTATCATCTGAGGAGTAACCATTTTCTTTATCTTTCTCTCTCTCCATGCGTAGGCTGGAGTGAAAATAACACCATGCTAATCCCACACTTGCTAACAGGCCCCAGACGGAGCAAGGAGCAGAATGGAGAGGGATTTAGTGCTGGTTTACAGCAAATGCCTAATATTCTCCCGATCTGAATGGCCACACAGGCAGCCATCCTTTTTCCTCATCTCTCCTTGTCTGTTTCTTTATTCTCAGAAGGCATTAGCGGATTGGAGGGGTTTGGGCATCATTCTACAGAGTCCTGTAGCTATGCCTACCAAGCAAACATACGGACTTAAAAGCAAACCAGAAAAGTAGACATGCATTTTTCAGTTGGCGAGTCTCTTGTGTGAAGCTGAAGTGCCATCTGGTCTACATTTCACAGAACTTTCATATACCATGGGATATTTTCGAGGACCTCTGAGAAACTTTACTAACCTCAGCACAAAGAAAACGGAACCGCTCCACCATAAACACATGGGCGAGTGACTTGGCTGGCTCGGCTGGCAGGGTTCAGCGCAGTTAAAAGCTGATTTCTCCCGATTCACTCATGGTGCAGACCCATTTCAGTAACGATCCACATGACAGCAGAGTTTACGGCACTGAAAGCTACTTGTAATCAAGCATCTGGCTACTAACTGCCCAGCAGACCGGCCCGGGACAGCATCATATTAGATTACTTAACTAATCCTGTCTCTACAGGCCACACTCTGGCCAATGAATAATCAATCACATTATCTACTCCCGAGGGGGCAGTGGCTCTACTAACTGTGTTAACCTCTCAGACGACAGAGATAGAAACACTCTGCTTAAAAGTCTTACAGCCACTCCTGACTAATGGCCAGGATGATTGTCTAGGAAAGGCTGTAAAATAATATGAATGATTAATTGATGCATAAAATAGAAAGGCTTCTGCTCAGGAAAGGAGATACAGGAAGTCACTAAAAGAAAAAGATAATTAACTAGTGATAAATTATAACCCCAAGTAAAAGTTACATTGACCTCTGATAAATTATGAGCCCTAGTAAAGATTTTCTTAGGTCTGATGCGGGAAATAAGCAACAGACCTTCAAAGATGGGCAATATGGCAAAAATCACGATTCTTTAAGTTTCTTTGGTTATTTTGAGACATTTTGTAAGTTTATATTATGTGCATTAGGAAAAGAGATTATTACACAATAAGTATCATTTTTCTTCATTTATATTTAGGTCTGATAATGATTTTTACACACTAAATCTAGTTAATGCAAAAACTTGCAGTTCTACAGCATTCTAGCTGTACAATCTCCACAATATACACCAAAAATATAATGATGTTTAAAAATTTTTACTTAATTTACCATTGTTCCAATTAAAGTTATCCCAATGCTTAGTTCTACTTCGGACAGTAAAGCATGTGTTGCCAGTCATCCATAGCAACGGCAGGGACGTTTTGCTTATTAGGCTTCAGAGAAAATGTTTCCAGAATCATTGACGTCAACATCTCATGTAGTGGGTGGAGAAATGTTTATGCCTGACAATTGCAAAGTAACAAAAGACACACCCACTGCCAGCACTGACTGACAGCAGCATGAGCGCACACACACTGAGCAACAGAGACAGTGTGGGGGACAGATCTCAAGGGACCCCACCTTTCACCCCAACACAAGTGACAGAACGAGCCAACTGCCCATCAGAGGGGCAGAAAGAAAGTGCATTCTAATCATTCAGAAAGTGAAAGAACATTTCCAGCTCCAAAATCTGCCTGAATTCTAATCATAAGATTCTAATCAATTGAGTGAAGATGTGGCTGGCATAGAGCTTACTGACAAGAAAACTGATCAGCATGAGGGTAACCTGCGTAGTGATAACCTTAATCACTCTCTTTATCTCTCTAAATAAAACACATCTGACACAACCTGACAGCACCTGATAAGAGGGAAGGTTCTGTACTGATACCCATGTCAGATCAGCTCTTCTTCCTGTCCTGTCTTTCTACATCAAATGTTCCAACTTCCCACCCTTACTGACATATCTGCCCCTCCTCGAGTCACCCAGAGAACTATGTCATCTCAAATATAGCATCTAAGCCAAAAAAAAACTTTTAGGAAACATTTACCACCTGAAAATGGATTAGTGGGCAAAAAAGTGTTCTATATTCAGCCATTTTACAAGAAAAAAGCGTTCACTCGGTGAATCGAAGGCGGGATTTCCTGGAAATATATAATTGAAACCCAAAGCTTATGCGGTAGAATGGAAAGGAAATGTTCTTGTCTTCTTTCGGTTACTGAATGCTAAATTAGGTCTAAAAACGACATGAGTGAAATCTTTAATACCAGATACCAGACTACTAAAATAGACAACCTCATATGTTCCTTTTTTTTAAAAGAATGGTATGTTAATGCTATTAAAATTTCAAAACAACTGGACTCCTAAGTGGTGGAACCGTCCAAGCTTTGGCTTCCCATCACAGAGAACTGGTGAGTTGATAGTGAAGATACAGTCATCTGTTGAGGGGGGTTTAATAGAGGGCATAACTAACCAGGCTCTGCTTTGGTGGGTATGATTGTGTTCCTCTAGACACAAGCCAGTGCAGATGTCTGTGATGTTATGTGCCCACATCTTTGAAGATTTTCTTTAAGGGCAATGAGCTGTCCACACTGCACTTCTGGCATTGTGAAAGAAGCAGTGGCTTGATTCAATTGGCATTAGGAAGCAACACTCCTAGCCAATATGATTTTAAATAAAGGTTTCTGTGATCAACATCATGAAGATCAACACATTTCAATATACTAGTATCTAACATTGTAAGGAGTATCACTGGCTCCTGAATGAAGAACAACACAGGCAGTAAAATGAGACGTAACTCACATATAAAAGTTTAAAATGAACGGTTTTGATACAAAAATGCACATAAAAATTATAAGTGGACTTCAGGGAAAGATAAAACACCAAAAACACGTGGGACAATTGGGATATGGGACATTAACATGAACAAGATGGAAATAATGACCATCCTTGGCCCAAAAACCATTGGCAAAAAATTCCGCACATGTGACTGGCTTCAGGAAATGTTGAGAAACAAACACCTCAGAATCTGTTCAGTCCTGTAGCTCAGGGCTTACAGAGAGTCCACGGTTGCATAAATCAGAGATAATACATCACATTCAGAAAAAAAGGCACATGCCTTTACGCAGAAGCGGCAGAAGCACTGCAGAAGTTGCGAAATTGTCTTGTCACATTCCTGGTGTGAGTGAGGTGGAAAATGAATGAGCAAGAAAGAACACTCGACAGCTGAAAGAGCTCATCAAAAAGAACAAACAAGTCATATATTCTTCCAAAAAAATAAACCTTATTTTGCCTCGCGAGTCATAAATGTCCATCCACTTTGGCTTGACTTCTCAAAGCACATTTAAAAAGGCTCCCATGGGTTTAGAGTTTTGAGAGGCCGCAGTGAACAAAAACTAGTTCTGATTTAAAAACAAGAGCTACAGCCTTCAAGAGAGCTAATCTCTCCCGGAGCTCATTACTTTGTTGTAGTTCTTCATGCAAAGGAACTTTGAAACCTTTAGCTGAAACCTTAAAAAAAAAAAGAACCTAATGCCTCTAATCAAAATGCTTTTGCAGGCTCATCAGATCATTTGTTGCAAGAATATTCGACAACCTTTAATGTAAAAATGACAGGATAGTTTAAGATTCAAAGTCAGACAGAACCCAAACATCTTCTGACCATAAAGTTCCTAACAAAGGAATGCAGCCTTGTTATTCCTTCTGTAACATGTTCTTAAGGACATGATAGACAGTAAGGAGAATCTATAGAGAGACTCCAGTGAGGAACACTATCACTTAGTAATAATTTTTGGGTTTGTCAGAAGCTAGTGCGCATTCCTGAGATCGTCCCAAATAAAATAGTTTCCTACGTTCATTTGTTTCATTTCTTTAACTCATTCTGTACCTCACTAGTGTCATGAGTACCTGGAAATTATCGCAGGACCGGCCGACGTGAGGCAGGGACAAAATGGGCTCATAATAAAGCACATATAAATGGGCTAATATGGACCTTCTGTGCAATATCAAATTGGTGCCATTTGGTTTTTCCACACATTTATGGTAAAATGAGAAAAATAGGAAATGGTTCCCTATAAACTGGTTCTACTGTCTCCAGAAGGTTTTTTGGGAAAACACATTATTTGGCAACAAATTCAGGTTGATTTTGAAGCTCTGTGAAAAAAAAACCCCGAATGGTTCCATGTAGTGGATTGTTCACACCACAACACGGTAGCTGAACTTTCATTGCTGGGAAAATTTACCACGCATATATACAGAATTTGATCACACATATTAGTGAAAGAATCTAGGAGGGGTCAATTAGTGAAATGTCAAACAGCTTTTCCTCCACTTCTCCCTTCCCACATAGTAACCACTAATGGGGGGATCTGCAGAGAAGAGATATCAAAATCCTGCTATTAATAGAAGAAAAGAATATATTAACTGCACCCAAAGCTTCCACAGACCATTCTCAGAAGCTAGTCAACAAATTCATCTTTAAGGAGTAAGCCGTAATTAAACAAATTCATCTGCGAATCGGTCTGGCTACCCCGGCAACGCAAGTGGATCCCAGGAAGGAGAAAACGAAGATGTCATTCAGAATTAAACTGGGACTGGAATTGCCGAGGCCACATGCACAGCAGATTTCCAGGACTCTACGCTCCCCACTGCTTCAAGTGTCTCCTCAAAATAATCCAGGCTAATTTTAATCAGTCTCTCTCTCTGAAATCCACACCTGCCGAAGGATCCGTCCATACCCACAGGAGGATATTCGCTCTAATACACAAGTCAGAAACTTCTGAGTGCCCTGCGCTTTAGGGTTAATCCCCAGAAAGCTAAATAACATCAGAGCCTGTCCTTTCACATCAAAGCCTATTCAGAGCCCGAGTGGGAGCTACACAAAAAAGTTGACTTTTGGCCCAGTGCCAGTGATGGATAGAGTCTGTGGTCTGCTCCATTGTAAGGCGCATGTCTATTGGCTGAAAGCTGGACTGTGTGGTGGCGCTGTCTGGGGCTGAACTCAGCAGGATGTCGCGGCGTAAGGTCATGTGGGAGGAGCTTCCAGCACGATCCAGAGTTATGGATTTGTCAGACTATGCTTGGATGCTCAAGTAAACAAACAGGATTATAAGAGTATGAAAATACTTGGGAGTTCAAAGCTTTAAAAATCATTTAAAACTGTAACAGAACAATAATATTACATTTTCATCACAAAGTGACAACAACTGTCTAAAAAATACAGCTTTTCAGCAGAGGTAGTTGATCATTCATGGATGTATCATGGCCATGAAGTGGTTATTACTCAAACAAACATTAACACAGTGGCAGTGGAGTATTGTTTTTAAAGGTATGTATGCGTTTTCCTCTACAATATACAGGGCATCGTTTTTCGACTTCTCCTCATGTTTCACACAACGTTATAGTCATAAACAACATGTTTCCATGTGAACATATCGCATTTTGAAGATGGATCCTGAATCACATAAAGTAACAACCGGTGCATTTGTTCTCAAGTCAGGAATCTTGTCTAAATGGACTTTGCCTTTTGAGAGGGACCTACTTTTCAAAAATACTCCAAAGCACCCAGCAAACAACGCACATAACTGCTGATTTTTACTACTTTTATAGCTAAAACTCTGTCCACTCAGCACCACTAAAACATGACTTGGCCTTGAAGTTGGCTCTATTATGATCAAGGTGTAACAAATATGGGTCAGTCTGTTTTTATTGCAGTCTGTGGTAATCATCGATGCTTCACCACAGTTCATAAAATGCAATTCAAGATGGCGACTTTCCCTGTTATTCAACCTGTCTATGACTTTCCCCACCTGCTGACAGAGACAGTCTCAGAGGAAAGGCTCCTGTTATGTCTCTGTCAACAAAAACAACACTTTCACCTGCTTCAGTAGGTCACAGATTGCAACGGTCCACCAGGGATGCCCACAAATCCCCACACATTGTCACCAAACCGTTTGTTTGTGTGTGTGCAAGAGAATGAGAGAGAAAAAGAGGGGTGTGTCTGTGGCTATTCTTTTTCAAATGGATCAGTCACAGACAGTAGGTTGCTTCCTGTCCAGTGTATATGGGGCTGTCATTACAAAGCAACAGAGCGCTGCAGAAAAAGCCAGTTCAACCAAATACATAATACACTTGTGCGGTTATAGCCAGATTTATATTTGTAAACCAGAAACAGTTTTCAACAAATCTGGGATGGTTTTCTAATAGGTTTTATTAAAATATGAGCTTCGATTGGCTCTCTGGGTTTCCTGCTTTCAATATTTAGCAGCTCCCAACCAATGAAAGCCACAGTTTAAACTCAAATAAACAAAAATCACTTGCTGCTGCCCAAAAGCAATAAATGTAATTCCTGATTTCTTTCATTTACAAGTTTTGCCTTGACGAAACTGATGCAAATGTAACCAATTCCTTTTCTGTTTGCTGCAATCTAAATAAACGATTGTGAACACTTAACAAATGGAAGATGGTAAAATAAATAGGAAAATAGCAGTGGTCAGCTGGAATATTTGCGGTGATGGAGTGACATTTTCTGGCATTTGCAAAAATTTGCAGAACCTTGTTCATATTACATGGGCTGATTTTGAACATAAGTATACATCAGCACCCTTTAACATATACATTCATTTGAACTGTGCCATAAACTTTGCAGAGTATTATTTTTTTCATAACAAGTTAAATAATCAGTCATTTCGCAATGAAATGTGCAAAAGTGTGTTCTCTGCATAGGCTATTTATTCAAGGTTAGTGCTCTGAAATGATAACTGATGATCTTCTCCTATTGGTTTAGAGCATTTGAGAGTTGAAAATGGAAAAAAGGTATGAAGATTTAATGACAGTAACAATAAACTCACACACACACAGACACATTCGTATTTTCTGAAAAGACAAAGGTAAGTTTCAACCACAGCTGAGCTTTTGCAAAAAAAGGAGGAAGTTTAACTTTAGCATAAGGAAAGTAGGATGAAAGAGAGATAAGGTAGTCAAATTTGAATCTCATGATCTAGATCAGGGGTGTCAAACTCCAGTCCAGCACATTTCAGTGATTTCCCTGCTCAGGAACACCTAGTTCCCCTCACCAGTTTATTGTCAGATTTAGTAAATGCATTTGAGTAAGAGAACCATCAGCTATGCTCAGTATCACGGATCATGTCAATCATTTGGGTCATTTTGTCACTTGTGTGTTCACCAAGACAACTTTTGTTGGCTTGTGTAGAAACTGAACAATGATGGAAATTAAGTAACATAAATAAATACTGAAGAAATAGGTCATTGCCTTTATACACTGCTTTGAATTTCCTTGACATCAATGTATGCAGACTTTCTACTTGAATGAAATACGTTGCATGTACACAGTTGTGTCTATAACTGACAAGAGGTTTGTTGATGTAATAGTTTAGTCAGTGTTGAAATGCTGTACAGTCTCGAATCACGTGTATTCAACAAATCATATTTCAGCTAAATAAAAAATGTCAGATTAGTTTGTATTTATGCACAAGAAACTGTTTTGGAAAGAGTGACGAAGAGCTTATTGTTGAGTGCTTGATGCCACACAAGCTTTCAAAGTCTTCCTGCACTCGGTTCCTGATGCCCCCTCCCCCTCCCCCTCTCCGTGCTGAACTCCACATGTCTTTAGTTGTGCCTGTATGTCACGGCTGTCCCAGGGAAGGTGCACAGGGTCTTGGCCCACCGCCATGATTTACTGCTTTTATGAGCAAGATTAACCTTCATGCTTTTTCATCAACAACCCCCATCTCTCTCTCTCTCTCTCTCTCTCTGGAACAGTAAAAGCACTGACGCTGTGCTTCCATTCATGCCGTCCTCTGCTCTTTGCCTGATGGTTCATGACTGAGCGACCTGGCGGGGATTTAGCATCACTGGGTCAGAGTTCACACCTCATAAACCCAGAGAGGATGAAGTCAAATTGGTCAACAGATGCAGCTGGTCACACTTTTTCCTGTCCTGTCAGTTTAGTAATAGTGGGTAACTGATTCAACTGAGAGAGAGAGAAAAAGACAGTATGTGTGTGTGTGTGTGTGTCTGAGTGTGTGAGAGAGAGAGAGAGAGAGAGAGAGAGAGAGAGAAAGAGAGAGAGAGAGAGTGTGCAGGAATGGGGAGGGGGAAGTGGAGGGTGGTGGCTGTGATGTGTGACTGTGTGTTTGTTAATCATGTTAATGAAAATCACACACAGGTTAGTGTCACTTCACAACATGAGGCAAACCCTCTACTCACACCGGCCACCATCACACATAAACAGTGATCATTCAAAACTCTGGAATTGAGGTTTTGTAACAACATAAAACTAATTTGGTGTGAGAAAAATTATTTAGATACAATGTGCTACCGATGTGCCCAAAATGATGGACAGAACTGTAGAAAGTTAGATTAATCAGGTATTAAGCTTTAATATAAATAAAATATTTATCATGCTTACTATTAAAGATGAGGTTACATCTCCAGGTAACAAAATAATGAATGTAAATATAAAATTACAGTATATCATTTTACTTACTATTAAGATAATTCCTGAGAGAATACATGTATATATTTTTATTGATAAGGCAAGATATTCCAAATGTTTGATCACAAGTGCATGTATGGGTGTTACTCTCATGCTGGATGGGTGTTATACATTTGTTTTTCCTCGTATGGTGATCTCAACCTTAAAAAAATGCACTGTAAAACAGATCATTCTTTCATTATGTTCCCACCACTGCACCATCCTTCAGTATTTCCAAACTATAGGGCATACACTGTTCCAATGCTTGTTGTAATGAGATACAGAGAAAATCAGAAACACACGAGTGAATGGGAGCTGAAATGACAGAGGAGGGGGGTGGGGTGGAATGGGATGGTGGGGGGGGTCGGGGGGTGTTGCAGAATTCAAAAGAGACAAAAGACGAAACAAAATGACAGCACAACAGAGTGGAGAAATTTAAGTGGAATGTAGAGATGTAACAACAACTGACAGAAAGGGAAAAGGATGGAGAGGGTGGATAAAGACAATTCAAGCAGAAGCACAAAACTGAGAGCAAGAAAGTGAGAAGAGTGAGAAAATTGAGTAAGCAGGCATGCCGTAAACAGCAAGTTTGCATGGAAAATTTTATTCAATAAAACCATACAACAGCAGAGAGAAATGAAAATAAAATCATCACACAAAAGAAGCCCATGCAGACAAAATAAAGACATGTTATGGGTCACAGGTCACTGAAGGCAAACCATAAAAGAGAGCTAAAATAATAATAATAATAATAATTAAAAAAACTTAAAACACATTTATTTAAAAAAGAAGGGACTGAGAATAAATTAAAACATAAAAAAGGAAGTTTAACAACAAATGGTGAAAGGCCGTGCAAGAAAACTTAAAAAGGAAACATTTTACCCTAGGTACACATTAAATGCAGTACAGGAGTGCATTTATATCCTGTGCACACACACACACACACACTTTATATATATAAATCATTATATATGTATTTATATACACACACGTATAAAGTGTGTGTGTGAAGAATATAAATGATGTGTAACCCAGCAAAACAAAAAAAAAGGAAATGGGGTTCTTGTTTCCTTTTTGAGTTTAATACATTGAAAAAATCCCATCAGTTTGTTACAGGATGAAAGGCTGATAGCAGAATTAAGTTGGTTGACATTGTTGACACATCACATAATAACCTCAATGAATAACTGAAATATGACACCACAGTCTGCCAGTAAATTGTTCTTACAGTGTAATGCATCGCCAATGCATTAGTAACACAATGTTTTCTGTACACATCAGGGTTATGTAGGCCTGTATTTGTGCAATTTAATAAAGCAAATCATCCCCTTCATCCCTTAAGTGGGTTTAGTACAGAGAAAGAGGGGAGGGGAGAGAGACAGACAGAGTGAGAGAGAGAGAGAGAGAGAGAGAGAGAGAGAGAGAGAGAGAGAGTAACAAAAAAGAAGGAGAAATTGCACACAAAAACGCCTTGAACATACAAAATCTTGTTCGATTCCCTTCTGGACTATAATGTCCATGTTCCATCAGGGGTTGCCATTTGTTCATTGGTTTTCATTAAACATAAAACTCCTCTAATATACACTATACAGTCTTTGCCACTTGAATGTACATCTCTCTTTCTAAAGCACTGCTTAAGGTACAGGTAAAGTGTGATGGTTTTGAAAAACTGTCTCGAGGGTTGAGAGTCATAGAGATAATTAAGGCCCCTGAGAGAAACATTCTTCATTCCTCCTCTACTTTATTAATATGAATTAATTTTTATTTCAAAGTCTCACTGACATTATTTTCTTCAGCATTCTCTTCCTGACCATTTTTTATCCCCTCTATATGGCCCATTCTCTACTCTTGACAATTTACATTCATTTCCGCTATATTTTGTTCTACCTCAATCCTGCAACACTGTATTCTGGCATTTGAGTTCCCTAACTTTGCCCTCTTATGTTTATGAGGACACATTTAGATTCCCTTCTGCCTTATTGTCAAGTGTGAAAGCACTCAAAAACCACTGCTGGAGTTTATTAAGCCCCTTTAAATCACATTCTTACTATCTCATCTTTGAGAGCCTGAGTAGGCCTCTTCCACACAATGCACCAACCCTGTCAGTGTTTAATGAGTGAGTGGACATACTACCGAAGGCCTGGTCCACACTGGATAGGGGCGTCGGGAAGGGAATAGTCTGTGAGGGATGTGGGAAGTGGTGATAGTTACCCAGGATTCTTGGGTTCGTTTTCTCGTGAGCTGCCTCCTTTGAGTTTGCGGACAAGTTTCTCACTGCTGCGGCGGATCGAGGCCCGGAGTTTACTGAAGGAGCCGCTGCGCTTCAATGAGCCTGAGCCATCCTGCAGACACAAATGCTTCAGTGTTACACAAACACATTTTTGAAAAAACATTTCTGGCAAGGTCACACTCAAACGCACAACCACATGGAACCACACTGACACAGTGCTCAGACAAATGTGCAGATCAAACGGTGCAGAATTTCAAATCATGTGTAATAACCATGGGTTAAAATCTGCATCTTCAAAAATGCAGTGATACTGCAATGGTTTTAAACGCATGGTCTTGTTTTACTCTGACCATGCCAAAGCAGTAAGAATGGCCATCAAGTTCAATATAACAATGCATCTATACAGGTGCATTTGTTTTGCAGTCATTGGGTTGCTTTAAGAATTTAACTGGACATCTTGTTTTTTTGTCATTCATAAGATATGTGAAGATGTTTAGATGAGTATACTTTATTATTGACAACTGATACACCTGGTCCTATTCGGATTACCCCTCTTTGCTATGCTGCAGTCTCCTCTGCTGTGAGCCCTGAGCCCAGCTTCTCATCCACTTAGCTGAGTGAGACATGGAGATGCAGAGGAAAGGGCCAAAGATGTGCAGGGAAGGAAGGACAGTGTCGAGGGTGACAGTAAACTGACATGAAGTGAGAAAAATCTCCACCACCACTTCCAGAGTGATCAGGGACAAATGTCTATTGTAAGGACTGTGATGTAGCATCAAAGTTGTGAAACGAAGCTCCAGCTCAGAAATGCACTCACACCAACAAGGAAATAAGAGAAGGAATGAGGAAATAGGCAGAGGCTGTGGTAAGCACAGAGTCAGTTTTATTAGATGTTAAGAAAGACACAAGATGCAGAACACCATGTAAGAGATTAGTAAGAGAAAGAAAAGAGGAGCATCATACTCTACAATCATGCCCTTATTCATTCCGACTCATCCATTTTACTTATCTGTCCTGCACTACGTGGTTTACACAGTGGCCTCGCATTATGATCAGTTATGACAACACGAAGAAAGGAAGGATGGATCATAATTACATTAAGATACACCAAGTTTAGACAGAATCTCCAAGGAACAACCATGCCACTGTACAGAGAGTTGCTGCAAAACACGGTTAAAGTGAGACACTTAAGAGACAGGAGTGTGCTGAGACATGACTCAAATGGCTCCTGACAGAATCTAAGCTTTACTGCATGACTAAAACAATGGTTAAACACAAACATCTGTACATGGTGTCACAGATCTCACTCAAATACTCCACTGGGAAAAGAAATTACATGTTCCCAATCAATATGAAAGTTTTGTGGCCAATTTTAAGGGTTAAAATGTCAATTAATTCTGGGCCAAAAAATATTTGTTTATACTCTAACAGCTTTGGTTAAACAAGCATTTTTAGCTTTCAGGTGTGAACTATGAAGTATGATCATTCCTAACGGTCATGTTTCATAAACTGCAAAAACACAGGATAGGCCTCGCCAGGATGAGGTTTTGAATACCTTCCCATAAATGTATTTGATGTATTTAGTATTTTTTTACTACTTCACCCTAGACTGATGTCACATGTAGAAAAGTCCCCAATAATGGTCATATATTGTTGAAAATACAGATAAAAGCATGGGTCATGAGCAAATCAATATCTGTTGGGCCCTTGTCCTCACTTCCTTCCACCGATAAAAGACTTCACAGATAAGATCTTTACAGACAGAAGCCTATTATAATGGTAGGCAAATAAAGTCAGTGTACAGGCAGACAAAGAGGAAAAGAGATATATAGTTACACAAGAGTATATGAGGGAGACCTATGAGACCAGAGAATTACACCAAAAGAGCCTTAGACTGTACAAGTCAGTGAGTGACAGAGAAGTGAATGTGACAGGTTGAACCTCAGATTAACAGACAGACACACAGATCGACAGATAAGAAAAGGTTCCTCCGGTTACAGGATTAAAGATATAAATATAATATACAGTTATACAATAGTGGGAGACACTTGGGTCGAGAGAGAGTCGGCCTGCATAAGCCTTGCTTTAGCCCATTTGAGCCTGCTTTGGCCTGCTTGTGCCCAAAGGAGGAGGAGCAGGAGGAGGAAGAAAGGAACCGGTTGGAGTGAGCAGCGGAAAACGGCAAAGCTGGAGAGGGAGGCGAGGCGAGCATCCATCATGCAGAAGATAAGTTCTATAACCACAACAAGGCATCTGGAGTTACACCTGCCAACCACAACAAGAGAGAAGGAAGGGAGAAAAAGAGAATAAAAAGGGAAGTGTGAGAGAGAGAGAGAGAGAGAGAGAGAGAGAGAGAGAGAGAGAGAAAGAGAGAGAGCAAGCAAGAGAGAGAGAGAGCAAGAGAG
>JBBMFX010000141.1:11913965-11933491 GCA_037832545.1 Rhabdalestes septentrionalis
CGAGAGAGAGAGAGAGAGAGAGAGAGAGAGAGAGAGATAGAGAGATAGAGAGAGAGACCCTGTTGAGTGCATACATAAAAAGTCGGGAGTATGTGCCCCAGTGTGCACATATGCTGCAAGCATACATGATTGTACTTGCTCAAATAATTGAGACAATGTACGCATTGTATTCATTTACCCAATCGGAATGTGTGTTTCACCACACAGCACTAAGCTTGTGCTAATACATGTGAGTAATAAAAAAGGTTAGAGAATTAGAAAGAAAAAAGAAAGACACAGAGAAAGAGAGAGATGGAGAGCAAGAGGGAGAGGAATCAAGGGAGAGAGGGAGGGTGAGAATGCAAGAGAATGAGGGCATATGAGGACACAGTCTAACAAGCCTGACGGATGTGACTAGAGCCCTCGGTCTGTGCTGAGAGCAGCTTCTTGAACAGGGGAATGCTGATTGGCTGTCTCGCTGCTAGGGCTACTGTTGCTACGGGAGCAGAAGAGTTCTGATCCAGAATTGCAGAGACTACAGCAGAGGTGTGAGGGTCAAAAAGCAACTAAGAAACACAGGCCTAAAGGAAAGCAGGACTAGATTTACTCAATAAAGGTGTTAGACAACAGTGTAGCATTTTACTGTCCCAGTCATCAGTGAATTTGTGACCAATCGATTGCTGCCTGTTAACACAGCCCACATGATCTGTCTTGCCCAGCAGCTTTCTATTTGAATTAACTTAGATCACAGCTTGTGACCATGCCGAAGGATTTCAGACCAAAATAAAGCATTTGCAGTTAGATATATTCCACATTTGTATTACATAAGCATCTGCCTTATACACAAAGAGAAAATATGAAACTATTTTCTAGACGGAACCTTCAAAAACACAATAGCTAGATAAAAATAACAGAAGAAACATTAGGAGAAGAAATCTCTATGGTTGAGGTTAAAAAATGACTAGCAGGGTTATGGTGCAGATCTATAACAAATGGAGCAAAGCACTGTAAGAGATCAGACACTCAATCAGCATTTACTTCATATTACACATGGGACTCTTAGCAAATGCCTATATGTACAACTTGTCTCTACTAGCAGTATCAGTATAAAGTAAGTATATATCACACAAGGGTATATACAACTTCATGAGGTACAATCTAATTCTATATCATTTGAATTCAATTCCAAAGTGCTGCCAAGGTGACATACAGTTGTCAGTGTGTCTAGTGAAACTGATGTTGCCAAGCCTAGACACCTAAAGCAGAACAACTGCATTCTGTGATTTTTAAAAAAAGCACGTATATGGTCCTTCTCATGGTGCAACCTCCTCTGGCTTCCCCAAATGACAAGTCTGTGTGAGTGTGGCTGGGCAGTGTGTGCTGCACTTACCCCATTCCACTCCACGCTCATACTCACTTCCTCTCCTCCATCAGGGCCGCTCTCGTACTTCACCGTGTCAGAGGTCAGGCTCTCTCTGCTGCGTTGCTTTTCCCGAGCCTCTGGATCACCCAACACCTCCGCCACACGCTGCTTATGGGCCGTGTCCAGACCCTGTGAAAACGGTATTTGCATGCGGTTGCCCCTCTACTTTACATCAAGATTAATCAACAATAAAACAAGAATATTTAAAAAGCTCACTGAGAAAATCTGATTTGTGACATACCCTCTTGCTTAATTTTACACCAAATCCCTAAGAGAGGACTTTGATATTAAGGGTACCATTTTGTACACAAATCCAATAACACTAACCTGTTTTCGTGAGCGCATAGCAGCCTCCTCCAAAGTCTCAGCAGCCTCAAACTTGCCCTGCCGTTTGTAAAGCGCACCCAGATTCTTCAGTGTGGTTGTCACTGTGGGGCTGTGGAGAGAAAACAAACAGTGTTGTTTATTATTTATAAAGCCTGATATGCTGATTATTCTTTGGGAACATTTGATATCATCACAGTGGCAAATATTATATCTAGGCCATTAAAACATCTTAAATCTTATCAATGTAACTAATGTATTGCATTATGTGATTGTTGAAAGAATAAGATTATTGTTTAAATTATTTAAGATTATACAAGATTATTGTTTTATTAAGATTATTTAAGTCGTTCTGTCTAGGCTAACTGTTTATTCTGATGTCTTCATTTTGCTGATAATGTTTTTATTACAAGAAATAATTACTTAAAACAAGTAAAAATCTAAAATCCAAAGTAAAAATAATTCTTAGAATCCATAAAATATTCTTAGAATAAAAAATAAATAAATAAATAAAACCTAGATAAAGACTGGATAAGTTGGCTTGACATTTTTTCACTTTTGAAGTTCATGCTCAAAGCCCCTTTTGGCATATAGACAGGCAACCACTTTGATGGACTATAATGTGACTTACTTACACCCCTGTCAAGACATGTCAAGCCAAAGAAATGACCGAGAAATAACTCTGACCTGTCCACCTTGCAAGCCTTATACCAGCCACCATATTCTCCAAATGGAGATCCATCCTTCTGCTTGCCCTGAAACACAAAAAAAAACATTTTACAATCATGCTCTCTATTACAGAGGACCAGGAGAACCAATGTACATTAAACACAATTTAACAGTTTAACAAAAACGGTATGTTCGTCTTTTACCTTCAAGAGTGGCAGTTTCCATATAATGGAACTCACTTCTCTGTATTTTTGTCAGTGAACAACTCCCCTACCCATCCAAACAAACATTAAAAATGGGGCCATACATCTAACTCAGAAAACAGATGGCTAAAAAAAAAAAAAGAAGGCATGTATCCAATAGTTTGTACAAATAGTCCTGCTTTTAAGAACATTTGAGGAACATTTACCACAAACAAAGTAGCAAATGTAAAACTTTCTCACCTTGCTCTGTTCCTCTCTCTCCTCTGCATGCATCCAGATGGGCTTGTTCTCATCTGCACAGTCAAACAGAGAAAATGAGAAAAACAAACACTACAAAACACACCATCCCCCCAAAACACCTTTTCAAACACCTAGACTTTCTTGTTCCAAATGCCTGGGCTGAGTAAATGATGACACTGGTAGAAACAGTCCACTGGAATAAAAAGCCTGACCTTTTAGTTTAGACATGAGGGGTTTGCTGTTAAACTCTATGCATTAATCATTCCCAGGCGTTTCTGTGTGTTACGGATTGACTTTTTCAGACACAGACCATGGTGTACAGCTAAAGGGCAAGACGAACAGATCTGAATATTTATAACTGCTACAATGAAGAATTCTAATTAAATGAAGAAGCACATTACAAAGGCTATAGGTTCTTTGCTGTAATAGGAAGATACCACAGCATATTCAATTACAGTACATTTATGTTAAACCATTAAACCTTGTCACAATATTTCAGTTATTTACACCACCTAGCATATTTAATCACCAGTTTGATATATATCACCAATAGACCTAGTTTAAATGTATTTTATATTAAAGTTATGTTTATATTATCATTACTTTATATTAAAGAATGTTATTTTCTTTTATAACATCAAGACTTTTTCTGGAAACTCTTCCCATATCACATGACATCACAGTATAAAGCAAAAATAAACCAAGCAAATGTCAGTGTGTTTCTGCATGCTTGACCAAATTGGTACACACTTTTTAAAAGTAGCACACAGCACAGATCAGTTTCCCTCCAACCAGCAGGGAATCCTTACGCTTTACAGGCAGTGTTTCAAGTGTTACATGGCTTAGGATCCACCCTTACTCTGAAACTCTTAATCCCGTTTAGTAATTCTCTAAACCCAGGCAATTGTACAATCACCAGGAGTTGACTTAAAGGTAGCAACTGACAGCAGAATTCTTGAATAAAAGGATCAGACAGAGTCTTGTATGCCTACCGTCTACAGAGCCAAACTCCCTCTCATGAGCTCGTGTGAGGATCTCTTTATACAGAGTCTCTGCATGCTTAAACTTCCCTTGCTTCAGATAACACGAAGCCTGAGAAAGGGGGGGTTAGACAGACAGAGAGACAGACAGAGAGACAGAGACCGAGTAAGAGAGAGAGACAGAGAGACAAAGACAGAGACAGAAAATGACTTTAAAGAGATAATATGATGGTTCAGACAGGACATGAAAAAATGAGACATATTTAAACTTTTAAACACTGTTGCTGCTGGGACAAATGTGAAAAAACCTTTAGTGCAAAATAGAGTTTAGATCGGGCCCAAACAATGAGACCCGACCCGGCACGAGCCCGTGCACCTTGTGCCCGAGCCCAGCCCGGCCCAACACATTAACTGTAATTATCGGCCCGAGCCCGATTTAAACCAGACAATTTTTTAAAAATACGTGTGATGATTAAAAAAATAAAATGCTTGATCACGGCCCGACCCGGCCCGGCCCGGCCCGAGGACAGCGGCAGGAAATATCGGGCCATGTCGGGTTCGGGTAGAGAATCTAAACTCTAGTGCAAAACTTGTGCAAAACCTTCCAATCCTCCACTAAAGACTGTGCGTGGAGAACTACAAACTACGATCCAAAAAGGCAGTGGCAGGAATAAATTATAATTATACACTAATAATTATACACTACACTGGTCTGTAACTCTCCCTTCTTATGAGGTATAATGATACATATGTATGTACACCTACAGTCTTACGCTCAGAAACACCTTGCATGGCTGTCTAAATAAACCACAAGAGTTAAGACAAATGATGGATGTACCAGATTGTTTTTGGTCTTGGCCACATTGGGATCATCAGGGCCCAGTTTGGTCTGGTAGATGTCAAGAGCTCTCTGGTAGTAATATTCCACCTCATCGTACTTGCCCTGGTTCTGACACAACAGGGCTAGGTTATTCAGCTGCTTTGCCACATCAGGGTGGTCCTTCCCTAGCACCTGAAACACACACACAAACACACAAACTTTCTTCAGTTGCTTACAAAAGTATCCATCTTAAGATCAGCTGTAGTAACAAACATGCACATACACGAAAAGCAGGAGGCCTGGTAGATGACTTTTAGTGAGAACAGTACTTGTGCTTATATAGCATGAACATATTCAACAACCAAAAATGCCGCATGTGCATAAGGCCATTCCAAAAGAAACATCAGGCCAAATAAGATATTGATCATAGAAGGCATCTCTCTGCAAGTGGCACTTTCTTCTTTATTATAGTTTTCCGAATGATTATCCATTCCAAGAGAGACCAAAATGCACAGTGTGATAGATGTGCATTAACACCCATCAATACTGAGCCCGGACACTCTGCCAAACCAAGCTAGCCCAGGCAAAGACTGCTTATTTTCAAAGCTAATGTTACATGCTTTTTGCAAACCCTTACTGAATGCCTGACATTATTTTATGTGTAACAGACATATTATCTGGGTTTTAGTCATGTTCGTACCAATGTTTGCATTGGTTTCATAAGATAACACAAATGCAACTATTTTATCTGCTATGCAAAAAATCAATAAAATTGACTTACATTTTTGAGCTTTTGCATGTAATATTAATAGCAAGTATAAAGCAAGTACCTATCATGAAACAGTATCTAAGACATCAGGCACTGCTTTGCCTAACATTGTGGGGTAACTGTGGAGTGCTTAAATACTTCAAGCATTTGGTTCCTAAAACTGTTGCGATAAACTTTGACTTGTTCACTTGTATCTAATTTTCAAGTCAAGTATGTTCCTCCAAAACAGAACACCACATGACTACATAAGTGTAGGCATAACAGGAATACACAGTGCAAATCAGCCACTCACTAATTCATTTTTGCTTATTTGCTTAAAGTCTACATATGTTTGTTATTTTTTTATGTCTCAATTCTCCAATTTCAGCTGTTACACAGGCAGTCCTGCCTTGAGTGTAAAACTCCAATCCAAAGCCTATTTAATTATATAGATAGCTTATTTTCCTCCTCTCCAAAACACAAAAACTAGAGTTGTCTCAAAGATTAGGCAAAATTGTAAAATATGCTCATTTCCTGCTCTTCTTCTCTTCCCTGCAATTCTTTTTCTTCAAGAACGACAGAACTGCAGACAGTGACACATCATTAAAACTTTTCTTTCTCTCTCTATCAGTCTCAAGACACATCATTAACAGGACCAACCTCCCTGTGTGCTCTTCTCTTATCTCTCTCTGAAGCTGCCTCTGGGTAATATGCATGGAGCAATCTAATCAGCCACTCAATCACACATCTATTTTTTGCTGTAAGCTTTTTAGCCTAAACCACTTATATACTTATATTCCTGTTATTTTTAAATATCTCAATCTAAATATCTCCTTTCTTTTTAAATTGGGCAATTATTCCCAACCAGAGGATGAGTGCGTGGCACACAAATTTTAATGAAAATATTTCCCACTCCCAACCCAGACATTGTTATTGATCATGTCTGACTGCGTGCGTGCATGCGTGTGTGTGTGTGTGTGTGAGAGAGAGAGAGAGAGAGCAGATTGTGCACTGAATGTGCTGCACAGGCCATGCAGTGAATATGCAAGAGGGGAAAAAAGGAGAATCCTGGGGCTATTCTCTTCACACTTATTTCACTACAATCTTCTCTGTCTCCCACTCTCCACATTTTATCCAACACACAGATTATTCACATATGCAGAATGATCAAAGCCTAAAGAAATTAAAATATGCAGAAGTGCCTCATCTTTTAATGCGCCTAATTACATTTGAGAGTCTCACTCTCTCTTGCTCCAATGCTCTGATAAGCAATTACTGAATTTCAAACCCTTGCTGCCTCCCACTCTCTTCGCGATGAAGGGTTTTTACTGAGCTTTAACCCAGAGGGTCTCTTTCCCTTTTCCTCTATGTCCTGGCCTTGGCCATCCTCTGTTGGCCTCTTCATTAACACTGCAGAGAGGATTATTGCAGTTAGGGGTTTAGTGGGCTATGTGAAAATATTTACTGTTAGTGATATTACGATATAGATTTTTAAAATGTATTTTAATGTATCTACACAGGTGCTTCTGTCCGTTTCAACGTATGAAGAGTCAACAAGAATGAAACATCCTGATGCCTATTTTTTTTACAATGGAAATGTAAGAGGATACATTTTTCCGCATTTCACACTTACCTTATTTATTGGCAGGCCTTAAATAACACAGGTCAATGGGTCAAAATCATCAGAGGTAAGTTTATGTGGTTTTTTCATGATGATTTCAAATCTGTGTTTAGTTTTTCCTTGGCACGGACAGTTTTTTTGTGATTAAGCAAGTTATATATTGTATGACAGTGATATAATTAGCATATAATGTTTCTGAAGAAAGAGTGATAGCTGACTGACCCTGATCATTATATCTTTGCACTGAAAATATTGAAAGCTACTTTCTGGGTGCCTATGGTTTAATAATAAATGCATGCATGTCTATATCAAATCTAATATTACTCATAATTCAAAACATTTATGTTTCTGATTGCAAAAAAACTTTTTTTGTTGACCTGTGTACTCAAAGTGTGGGGTTGAATCTCTCCTGGCTGAACAGAACATGAACAACATAGCTACAGGGTCTGACTGCACTCAAAATTTGTTAGTGGTTTCACAATTACTGGTTTAAAATCCCACAGTGTTTATTTTAATTGCTTGGCTGTCTTTAAAACTTCATGACCTCAATTTAATAAACTGGCAGATTATTAAATAATTAATCTTCTGGGTTCAAATATATACAGTTTATGAAAAGCCTCACAGCACCATACTTCCACAGTCATTTGTGTCAGCAAAGCCCGAGTTTGAAAAGCAGAGACAAGAAAATAATAGTTTAGAAAAAAGCCTGTTGACAGTTCAGCTTTATTGCATTCTCTCTCTTTGTTCCGTGTAAGGCTGAGTGGCAAACCTCAGAGCCAGCTCACCGAGAGCTTCGGTCATCCGCATAGCTTAGGAAAGACCGGCATTCCTAAAAATGTTCAAACTTTACATTCTGACAGAGAACACTTTACTAGGGCACTCTCAGAAACCTACAGAGGAAAGAGAAGGGCCTGGGAAAAGTGTGATTAATGCACAAAGCAGCAAAGATGATGATGGTTGTTGGTGTAGACAGTACAAAAATGGATGAGGAGTTTTAAAAAAATCTCTAATTTGCTCTTCTCCCTTGTGTGTGGGAAGATCAACAAAACAAACTAAAAAAAGCATAAGCCTCCTCTACTTATGCATACACGCACTGCAGCCTCACACTCTCTCTGAAGCCCACAGGGAGATGCAGCATGCTGGTTAAACCTCGAAAATGTGGTACAACGAAGTGCAAGAACGTTTAGTTAGAAAAACCAGGAGCTAAAGACGGGGATGCAGGACTGGCCAAGGAAGCCAAACAAAGAGCTCCAGAGTATCGCTTAAATTTGGACGTACCTTCTCTCTGATCTCCAGCGCTCTTTTGCACAACGGCTCTGCCTCCTTGTACTTCCCTCGCTTACCGTAAAGAACGGCCAAGTTATTCAGTGTTGCTGCCACCTAGAAACAAAACACACAAATGTAGTAGTGCACAAATGCAGCAATCAAAAAAATAGCTAATCAATCAAATCAACAACTGCTGTGATTTGGGCCAAATCCTGGCACTCATCAGAGCTTATAGAATGTGATTGACAACACTATCTGATCAGGATAAATGGGTTTGATAAATATTCCCTTGGCAGGTGAACTAAACACTCCTACAGCCCACAGTGACTTTCATCATCAGCCTTTGATCAATATGTGCACTTGAGTCCCATGTGTGTGTGGAACAAGGTATTTAGGTTTCAAAAGAAAAGAAAGTGAGACAGCAAGAGTGGCAATATAGATTCTAACCTCTTCAGTACACAGTGAGGCTGCAGGTCCTGGTGAAGTGGCAGACATAAGCTGAAGATGGTAATCACTAACACGCTCAAATAGTATACATATACACAAACTCAGTTGCCAACAGATAATTCCCACAAACAAATTTGTTTCCCACAGGGTGGTCCTTACTTTGCCCATTGTTTTCCCAGTTTCACACAAAGCTGTATTTATTGCCAAACACAGAGAAAGTGTGAGGTGGTCTCAAATAAACCTTTTGTCTGTAACAACAGGTGACACAAACACCCCCCCCCCACACACACACACACACACACACATACATACCGCAGGGTGGTCTTTTCCCAGTGTTTTCTCTCTGATAGCAAGTGCATCATTAAGAAGGTTTGCGGCCTCTTTGTATTTATTCTGGTCCCTGAGACAAAAGAGATGAGGCCAGATGAGCCTATGTTCATCAGCTGTACTTTGCAATAAGTTATTATATTATGCTGTAAACTTCGGGTTCAAAGGCAGCATGCATATTCAGAGGCACAGGCTGAGGTCAGACCTGTACACCAGGGCAAGGATGTTGAGCATGGTGGCTACATCAGGGTGGTCATGTCCTGAGGTCTTCTCTAGGTCTTCCAGAGCCTGTTTGCAGAGCGGCACAGCCACTTCGTATCGGCCCTGAGAGGCATACTGAATCACCAGGTTGTGGAGGGTTCGGAGTCGAGCTGGGATCTCATAGCCTCCCTGCTGTGCTGCTGCAACGGCACTACTGTGTGGAGGCTGGACTATAAGTAGATAAAGACACAATACATCATGTATTACATCATGTGACATTACTGTCACTAGTTTTACCTATAGCAGTATACCATTATACCACAATACCATACATATTAACCTTAGCATATTAATTAATAGGGGAAATGTGTTAAAAAGAAAAATAGTCATAATAAAGTTTGTTCTTTCAAACACAACAAAAGTGCCACTGTTACACTGATCCTGATTTGGATAGTAAATGGAGAGAAGAACAGAATGGACAGAAGAGTTATTCCAAATAAATAAACAGCCATGTTCTAAGTCTACCTTGTAAGTGTACGGCTGAAGACAGCAAACCATTTGATGTCTCGCGTGCGCGCACACACACACACACACATACACACACACATGCACATAATATAATATATGCTAAACAGCAATCTTCTGGCCAGAAACTGACCAATGATGAATGGTTGCTGATGAACAGTAGCCAGCAAATTGTGGCTACAGTCTGTAACTTTACACTTACAATACTAAACAAAAGTCTGAGGTGAAAGCTCAAAGTAATTTCCAGCCAAAAACTGCTATTATTGATAATTTATGCGTCCATATTTTACATTAATTATAGGTTCCAGTCTTGTCAGCAGATTTCGAAGAAAACTGCAGGGATTTCCTTCCATTCTCCTAAAGTTTAGCCTTAGAAGTTAGCTGCATTTTCTGCTTCTCATAATGAAAGCAATCTTAAAAGCATTCAATGATTTTGTGGCCTGGGTTCTGGGGTGGACCGTCCATTGTTCGTAAAACACAAACTGCATCTTTGTTTCATTTCCTAAAGTTTTTCTATTTTAGCCCATCTCCATTTTTCAGTTTCTTGACAGCTACAAATTATTTCAGATTCACAGTGCCGAGTTCTTGTACTCTGTGCAATCACCACTTGTCAACATATCACAAATGTCCTCTCCTAGAATTCTTGATAAGATTGGAAAATACAGAGCAAGCAATCAGAAACCACTAGTCAATACAGAATCTCTCTAGTTTCTTGTAAATCCCAAACTGATAACCTGCTTTAGTTCTGCCTCATCTGACCATAGAACCCTGTTCCAAAGTTCGAACAGCATATAGAGAAATCTAGGTGCTTACATTTTTGAATACATGATTCTTTTTCTCTTTAAAGAGTTACTTAGCATGGAGGTAGCATAAGACAAACATACACTTGCATTTTGTTTCACACAGTTGTTTTAAAGTTTTTTTAGTAGAGGATATTGCTCGTTTTGCAACCTTTTTTACAGCCAATGACTGAATTATCCCGTATTTCATTAGTATATTCTCTACGCCTCCCCATGCTTGTAAATAACCAAGGGATTTTTGTTTCATGTTATACTTATACCCCAGTGAAACAAGAAGTGCGAACACTTGAAAATGAATGCTTCAGTTGAACTAAACTAAATTCTTGGGGCGGCCAAAGAAGGAGACATAAGCTTAATTATTCCAAGATTTACTTCAATTGAAGGCTAAACGCTTTTTTTATATTCTCCGAGTGAGATTAAGGTAATTATTCAGAATGACATTTTTAACGTATTTTTTTACTCTTTACGAAGGAAAGTAAAAAATATGGAGCTGTATACTTCCACCCCACTCTCTCTGCACCCATTAGGTGGCAAGCATAGACACTAATCTCCAAATACAGATTTCAGAACAAACTGAGGAAAATAAAGCACTTACTGCCAGGGCCTGGCTCATCCTGTTCATCAGGGAAAAGATCATCTAGAGTCTCTCTGCTAGAGTCAGAATCTTTGTCATCCTGAAAAATAGGGGAAATTAAGTAGCATCTATAAAGTCCATTCTGTTTAAAAGAAGGAAGCTAAATGCAACAATTAAGGAGTCTCACTGTTGGGCTAAGGTCCTGGTCATATTTTTTGAGCTGATTCATGAACTCCAGATGCTTCTTCTCTTCCTCCAGTTGGGCCACACTCTGCTCGCTCTTTTGCAAACGTTGCTGTGTGCCAGCCAGCTCATCCCGCAGCCATTGGTTCTCTTGACAAAGCCGCCGCACCTGACAGAAACCATTAGACAGCGAGAAAGAGAAAGAGAAAGAGAGAGAGAGAGAGAGAGAGAGAGAGTGTGTGAATGTTTGTGAGCCACATGCTGAGAACCTGAGAACATGGACGTTTTAATATTTCAAGAAGCTGTGTGAGTGAGTTTCGTGTATGTGCCTCCATACCTGTGCCCGAAGCTTCTGTTTCTCAGCTTCCACCGCACTCAAGTGTCCTGAAAGAGCCATCATCACCTATACAATTGTGAAACAGGAGAGAATGAATGAACAGTAGAGCTAAATATTTCTTACAGTGGGATTTCAGATCAAACTTCTATCCACTCTCCTGCTAACCCTCATTTAAAACCCTTTACTCTCTGACCTGTGCTTCACTGAGACCCAGCTCCAGCATCTCCAGTGAACGCTGGATCATGGTAGTCTTCTCCTCGACAGCACGACCCTCTTGGCTTTGTTTGAGGCAGCGCAGGGTCCCTAGCAGCCCCTCCAGGATGGCCTGGTGTTCGGCCCGGAGAGCCTCCAGGCCCTGCATCACCTCCCTGGTCCGACACAGCAGCTCATCTTGGGACAGTTTTTCTGCAGGGTCGCCCTGCCCCTCCACCTCCTTCACACACACCACGCTCGACATGTCCTCACGCATCCTACACACAGAAAAAGCAAAAGGAATAAAATTATCAGAATATTTTTAACTGAACATCTCAATGAACTCAAATACATTCCCAGAAGGGGGTGGATGGCTGTTCACAATATTGTTTTTCACACCACTGATATTACAGTGTAAATGTTTGTTTTCAACATTTGCGTTTACAACATTTTGCAGATGCTCTTACCGCAACGACCAACATCACATCTGCTTATCCAGATGCTCTAATCCAGAGCAACGTAATCAACATCTGCTTACCAAAATTAAGGATGTAGATTGAGAATCAGGCCATAACTGATGAATTTTCAAAAGGCTGGTGTGAGATCTGAGGAGGGGTTCAAGAAATGCACTGCTCTGGGTGACAAAACCAAGTCATTCAGTGCTTTTCAGTTATGGGTGAATGAGAAAAATATTAGAAAATATAGGCTTCTCTTCAATGCAATTCAATGCAGCATATGTCATAAAGCAGCTGCATGTGAACGGGTAACACCAAGCAACCTCATGAAGCAGTGCAAAATGTTTGAATCCTTTAACAAAGCAGTTGCTCCTGAAGCTACATTTACATTTTACATTTACGGCACTTGGCAGACACCCTTATCCAAAACGACTTGCAATCATTAGTTACAGGAACAGTCCCCCTGGGGCAGCTCCATTAATTGTCTTGCTCAAATACACAATGGAAAAAGTGGGGGTTTGAACCTGCAACTTGGTGGTCACTGGGTTCATTGGCAAGTATTTTACCCCCTAGGTCACTACCACCCTCCCTTAAGGGCAGTTTTTCACTTTCGACGCCAATGGAAATTGCCAAACAAAAAATGCATGAATAACAGACGTCAAACAACCCTTAATACCCTTCCCTAAATAAAATCACTACATTTTCAGCATTTCTGTGAGATCTAAATTTGACAACAT
The DNA here is from genome assembly GCA_037832545.1 of Rhabdalestes septentrionalis. Lineage (NCBI taxonomy): Eukaryota > Metazoa > Chordata > Actinopteri > Characiformes > Alestidae > Rhabdalestes > Rhabdalestes septentrionalis. The sequence goes on from JBBMFX010000141.1 coordinate 11,927,017, forward strand.
ATTGAAATATATGTGGTAAAAATATAGTAATTTATTTTGATAAAACCTAATACATTTTTGCTAAATGTTGTTTGTTTTGTTAATTTACTCTAATTAAAGTTTAGATCCTTCACATTTTCTTTGTTTTTTATGACCCTTTTAAAGAAGCTGTCTGTATGTATAATGACTAAATATGTGCATCTTTCCACCTCTGCATGTTACACACCAAGGGACACGCCCAGGCTCATACACAGGTCGTACAGGTTTGTAAAGGGGGTGGGGTGGGGTGGGGGGATATTTCCAAAAAAACAGAAGCAAAATTAACAGTTAATCAATTTACACCATGCTAAGCAACCTAAAAATGTATCTAACAAAATTCACTTCCACAACCGACTACAGGAGCTCCTGTGTCTCTTTTCCTGTCTTCCCTGCTTCCCTAACGCGTCACTCATAAACGACCATAAGAGGATTAAAAATGACAGAACCTACAGCACGTCATGTAGCTAATCTCTTTAACCCACTCATATCATGAACAATAATTACCTTTATAGTGTTTAAAGCAGCAACACCAACAGGGATGAAGCGGGAAATGAAAGGGGAAAAGACAACCCAGATGCTGCGTGAACAAATAGCTGGTTTCTATTCATGACAGCAACAACACCCTCTGTAAAAATAACAGAAATACACTCACTTTTTGTTAGCGCCTTGAGCATTACTCGATTGAGGTTCAGATGAAATCATGCAGTTGTCTTGACGTTGCCAAGATACACCTCACCTGGGAAGGCGGAGCGAGGTTGCCAAGGGAGTGAGCCACAAGATTGGTGCAGGGAGGGGTCTTAAAAATCGAAAACAAGATCAGGGTATGTTGAGATTTAACCTGTGCCGGTTAAAGGAAGTGGAGGGAAATATGGATCTACTGATTCAATGAACAAGAAACACTGCAAAAGCACATTTTCCTCCAAATTAGGCTGCACAGTAACACAAAAAAACACCGTCTGGCATGACTGTGGCCCCAGCAGTGATGAAAATCTGATGTGGGCTCACACAAGAATTCTGCTGTGGCAACATCAGCCTGCCTTCCTGCACGGGGAGAATAGGAAGTAGAAGCTAGCAGCTCACTCAGTGATTCATGTGACCCAGAGAGGGGCTAGTAGGCGGACATGTGACAGCCACTGGGGAAGAGGCACCACTGCATGTTGGGAGCCAATGCACTTGTGAATTTATAAACCCTTCACTCTCTAATGCACAGGAACACACACCAACCCAGGAAAACCCCAACAACAAAATGCTACATACAGTGAAAAATGATAGAACAGAAAAGATCAGAATTGCATTAAGGCTTGTATTTGTACCACAAAAGTAACAAAAAGAACAGAGTAAATCTTCACAAACTCAAGATCATAGCAGACAAAAATATATATTTCTCTAGCTTTTTTTTGATAGATCAGAGGATGAAATGTACCGGAGGGAATAAGAAACAACATGTGATGTAGGAGAAGAGGTTTACGCATAGCACTGCAGGGCTGGGGACAGCAGTTTAGACGTAATCGTTTGAAATGTAAATTGATGTTTTGAAGCATCGCTCAGGGGGAACGCTACTTAAGCTTCAGTGCTCAAGTCCACTAAAAACATAAAACAATATTATTAACATGCTAACAACAAATGCATTCCCCTTTAGCTCAACAAAATCCCGAGGGTGAAGCCAGCAGATTCTACAGGTGACAAAAAAACAAAACAACAACAAAAAGAAGAAAAGCAAGGCAGCAGATGAGCCATCTGGCATTTTCATATAAATGTGAATAAAACACAATGAAGCATTAATTCAGGGTTCAATAGAGCACACACACCCACACACACACCACTCTGCACAGGTATGTATTTTTGCATATTATGAGAGAATGTGAAAACCTAGCTCACATGCTAATAGGTGTTCTAAATTTGACCCGTCACAATGATGCAATAGATGCAAACAGGAGGAAGCAACAAAGGAAGGCAGAAACCACTCTAAATTAATATGCAACTAGGGCACAAATATTAAGGTGATATAAGGAAAAGGGAAAATACTTTGAAAGGCACATCTGCTTTTGATTTGCTGGTGATTAGCAGTGAAATGGTCTGCACCAGTTCTGCTTCTGCCTCTGATTATCAACAGTTTCCTGTGAGAAGTACTTCAGATTCTTCTTCTCCAGTTTACTCATACATCCGACTGAATCACACACAGTTGCTTTGTGTTCTCCTCCTTGCACTTTCAACATACTTTCGACATGGTAAGAGTTACAATACAATAATGACACACTATATCTGTGACTCATAAGATAATCAGTTGACTGAAAAGGTGTGGAGGAAAGATAGAAAAACAAGGGAACTGGGATTCGAAGGAGAGGCTGGTGGAGGCTGAATCGGCAAAGCTGATGTGTTAATCTGATCAAACTGCAGTGTGACTCACAGCACCATTCACTCGGAAATGACTTCAGCACCAGGAGGGGACAGAACCTTCGTGATAAGAGACCCCACAGGGCACGCTTTCCATGGTGGGGACATCATGATGTCAGCAGTACTACTTAGCAACATCACAGGATCATAGGAAGCCCACATGGCAACTACAGGATATGGCAGAAGCAGTGGTGTGCACATGATGGACCTTTCACTGACTGCTGTTAATCAGGAGCGTAAAAATGCATTGTGGGGCAAAAAAAGTGGTGGTTATGAGGCTGCACAGATTTAGAAATGTTAGAACAGATGGTTTAAGACTTATTGGTTTAAGATTATTGATGTATATAGACTAATATTTTCTAAAGGAATCTGCCTTAATGTGGTTCAAAAATGTGGAGCCGTCACATTATTGGCTAGTGTTTTACTTAAATAAAATATGACTTGCATTATTTGAAATATTCGGAGCTACCTTTTATGAACATTGAAGTCAACTACCTTGAAAAACTGGCTTCAGTTTGTCTCATGTGTCTGTTTTATGCCTGCCCATATTTTTGAGCTACTGCAAGACATAAGTCACGCAGTAATAAATTAACAATGTAGCTCTTTAGGGAACAGCTCCATATACTATATAACATTTTAACAATCCGGTTATTTGATCAGTTTTAATTCACTAGAAGCGCTGTATATGTTCCAGGAAGAGGTGAGGGTATTTGTTTTCATGCAATGCTGTATTTACAGAATAACTATTAATCAGTTTTACGAAGCAAGCTAATGTACTGATCTGCATGCTTAGTGAAGGCTAAACTATCTACTCAGATTCAATAAGGGGTGCCCATGCTAAACCATTTCCACAACCCATTTCCAAAACCACCCAGACACAATACGAGAGCATCATAACGAAACCACAGAGCATGAATTACAATTCTTTTTACCTGTTGAAGATATGGCACCAGTCTGCACTACGGGAAAAATGCAAGCCAGTAGGTAGTGTGTTGCTCTGGGCAATGTTCTAGTGAGAAACCTTGCATCCTGGCAATTACATGGATGGTAATTTGACATGTACCTACACATTGTTGCAGACCAAACAGTGGCAGTGTTTATTTCTAGCCATATAATGTGGAAAAAATGACCAGGAATGGTTTGAGGAACAGGGAAAAAGGTCCAATTTTTGACTTTGCCTCCCAATTCCCCAGATCTTAATCCAATCTGCAGGATGTGCTGGATAAACTAGTCCAATCCATGGAGGCCCCACCTCTCCACTTTCAGGACTAACTGCAAGTGCCTTGGTGCCTAATACCTCAGCACACCTTCAGAGGTCTTGTGGATCCCATACTGACAGGTCAGTGTTGATTCGTAATACTGTATGTATTTCTGTATTTTATACTGAAACTTACAAATTGGACCACAGTGCAACTTGAGATTTCATGACATACTCAATCCCTCGCTAAACAATTGTTTAAAAGTTCTTTGGGAGGTCAGAGATGTGCGTCCCTAATTGGCAAATTGCACAGCATTCCAGCCCTCTACATCCCTTAATGGCCACATTAAATCGCTTGTCTCCAGTTTTTAAGCTTTTTTTGCCATATTGCCTTATTATCATTCTCTCTTCTTGCCACAGACCTAGAAAACTGATTCATGTTTCTTCTTATGCTGATCAGACCAGATTCATTTAAATTTAACAAATGTACAATAGACACCGTGTCTGGAGGACTGGACAGGGTAGCAGGTCCAGAGCTAGACAGATAAAACTTTAATGATCCTGAAGGTAATTCTTCATGTTTCAATTGCACAGACACATAAAACAAGAAAATACAAACAAACAAAAAAGTCTGTGTAAAATCAAATTAACACTGAGTGTTAATTCTGTAAACAAACGACTTACAGTTAAGTGATATACAAGTAGCATAAATAGTGGTACAGGGCCTCTAACACCTTGAAAATTTCCTACACTGGATTTGTACAACCTACTTCACCCCTGGTAAAAGTTCACATTAAGAAATTATTATTAAAATCTGATGTCAGATTTACACTGAAATGGTAATTGTGGTTCTCCCTGTCCTAAACTGATTGTGTTTCAGATCAATTGGCTATGGCTGACACCACTGTGCATTTCCTTTATCTGTGCTTCACTGTTCAGTTCTACACCATTTTGAACTGAATCAATGAATCCGTTTCTTACATAGCAAAGGAAAAAAGCAGAAGTTCTTAAGCACAGGTTAATCTGATCTCTAAATAAAAGAGGAAGTGAAACATGTAAACTTAAGCAAAAATCAAATGCTTTGTCTATAATGGCAAAAGCAAATTTCTTCTGAAATGAAATGCTGTCCTACCAACAGGACTAATGGCTGATGCCACAGTAACTAATGTTTAGAACCCTGCTGAGAGATATTTGCATGATAAAATGTGTTTAAGTAAAGCTATTAATGAATTAACGCTGTCTTTATCTGACAGATCTTCAATTTAAATGCCACTTCAGTGGAAGTTTGGTTCATCAGCTGGACACACACACACATTCTGAAACTGCATCTTCTTAAGCACAAGTGAAATGCTTTCAGGGGCAGAGGACTAAGGTATGTCTACTGAGGAAAGACCCTCCTTGAATACTAATGAAAAACCAACAAGGCATTGCTATGTTTAAGGGAAATCAAACTGCACGCCATTGACTTTAATCCCACAAATTAAACAGCTATTAAACAGAACATATGGACTACAGACAGGGACAGTTTCTGATACTTAACCGGCAAAAGAATATGTAAATTACTTCTATAACAAATGCGCTTCTTAAGAACATCGAGATGTTCTCAATATGTTGACGAATTATAAATAAAAACACGTGTTTGCTTCACAGCAAGGCAGCTTAACAAATGTTCAGCAGTGACAAGACTGGCTTCAAAATCTGTCCTTGTATCTGAAAACTAGTTGAGCCTGTTCAGGCCCTTTAAAACCCTACACTCCAATGTATTCCTGAACATATTTTCTACAGGGCTACAGAAAGATATCCTGAAAACATAAAAAATGTCTGTATCCAAAATATGAACCAAAGACAGCCACCAATTTGTCCAGCAAATTTGCTCTGCTGCTAATAAGCTAGCTGGCTACATTTTGTAGCTTCACTGGCTAAGCCAGATTTCTTTACCTACAGAGCTGTTCATGTAGGTCTAATGCTAACTTTAGGTACCTAAGGTAGATGTTGTTTCACCAAATTGGGTTTAGTTTGTGACACATAAATGATAGGTGATAGTTTAGCTGGCATTACAAGTGGGCTAACCTGTGTCAACAATCGAATTTGACACTCTGTCAGCTAAGCTGCTACTACACAACCTCCCACAGACCCTCCAGATCCCCAGACCTTACCGTTCTGCAGAGCATCCAGTCGGCCAGTTTTCGTTCTGTAATCTCTAACGCGTAGTTTAAGAGCCGAATTCGCCTGGTAGTTTGGCGCTGAATCCGAGCAGCCCGGGCGGTGAGGAGATGCCCTGCCGCGGAGCTCCTCTCATCCACTCCTCAGAGAAGATCAGGAGGAGGTTCTTCTGAGAGAGAGACTGTCTGGAGCGCCTCACTGCTGATGTCTGAGTGTGGCGCAAACCCCCACACCCTGCTCCCGACACATCTCTCTCCCTGCTAAACAAGAGTGCCCTTAGTTTTATTATAGGACAATCTTAAAATGTTAATACATTCAAATATGTTTCTAGGTAAATATATGTAGACACAGCTGGACATATTTACACTTCACAACATATATGTAAATATGTATAGTTGTGTGTGTGTGTGTATATATTAGGCATGGGTCAGTATAAAATTCTGACGGTATGGTAAACTTGGATAAAAATATCACGGTTTCACGGTATTGTAATTACTGCTCTACAATGTCGTATTTAAATGTCTGGGTTAAAAAGCAACTCTATTTTTTTCAACTGAACTCAGTATATTTTATTTTATTATAGAACATTTTGTAACATTGAACATCAGGCAAACTAATTAAAATGAATAATTGAATCTTCTTAATTTAATTAAATTGCAGTCACTTGTGTGAGCCTCAACCTGCAGCTCAACTATAATCAAA
>JBBMFX010000141.1:11947154-11961239 GCA_037832545.1 Rhabdalestes septentrionalis
AAGCCTTGTAAAACAAGCTTACCTTTTTATGTTATAACTCAGCTAGACAGGACCACACGTGTCTGCTTGCCTGGTACACGATGCTCAGCCCAGCAGAGAGAATGTATAGAGAACTGGTTATGGAGGCTTTTACTGTGTAAAAACTATGAGGCAACAGTTGTATCACTGTGTTTTTCTTGTTTGTGCGTGCACGATCGCTAGCATTCAAATGTGACTCTAACAGAAATACAGCTTTTGCCTGGTGTGTTGATTATTACAGGACCTGCACTCATGCTTCTCTATTCACGTGTCGCAGAAAAGTGACGAACACTGGGCGGAGGGTGGGATTCCTGCACAGCTTGGCAGATTTTCTGCTCTACACAACGTGGACAAAAGTATTGGGTCGCTTGACCATTACACCAGCATGGATTTCAGTAAAAATCCATTCAAATGCATAGACTTTAACATGGAACGAGTCCCCCTTTAGCCAACAGCTCCACTCTTCTTTGAAGTCTTTGTACAAAATGTTGTCGTTTCTGTGGGAACTTGTGCCTATTCATTTTTCAGGGCATTGATGGCACCTGATGGTGTACATGAAGGCCTCTTCATGGCAATCTTCATTCCAGGGCTAAGTGTGGGCCAGTCAAGTTCTTCCACCGAACTCATCCAACCTTGCTTTGTGCTCTGGGGCAAAGTTATGCTGGAATAGAAAAGGTTCTTCCCCAAACTGTGTCAACAAAGTTGGTAGTTTGTTGCCCAAAATATATTGGTATGTTGAAGCATTAATATTACCCTTCACTGGAATTAAGGGGTCATATGAATTCAGTAAGTAAGTGATAGGTCCCCATACTTTTGTCCATATAGTGTATTTTACAGATTAAGTATGTGCATTCAAAGCAGAGAAATCAGCTAAATCTACTCAGATCCTTTTCCCTCCTTTCTTTAGAGCTTATATGGAAAAATGTAAAGTGTCTTGAGCAGAGAAAGAGGGATCCCACCCAGACCTTATCGTGAAAATGTCCTCAATCTGCAATAATTTCTTGCAATATTGAGGCATTATACTCCAGTGATGTCCTGTCTTCACTGCTGTGAACAATTCAGACTTTTCCAGAAAGTAACATTTTACATTTTCTCTGAAGGAATGTTACACATTTTTGCAACAGAATTGGGCAAAGACAAGCATTTATACATTTATTTAATAACAGACACGTATTTCTGCTGCAGGTACTACAGGAGCATTTTCTAGACTTAACAGCCGTGTTTTAACATTGCGTCACACAATATGAAGTCCACATGGATGGTATAAACCCATAATAGTAAATGGGAGACTGATGTGTCCTCAGCTTGCAGTTTCTCCAATCGTGTAAATGGACTACAAATACTAGCCAATGGGAGCAGCTCCTGTATGCTATAAAGCAAATGCTCCATAAGAAACAGACCCTGGAGAGCAGAGTGTCTGGAGAGCTCCCCGGCCGGAAAAATAGGGATCTTTGTGTCAGCCCCGTCTTCATCTAGTAGTAGTCCTCAGGTAAGACTGCATTTATGCCCAACGTTAAACGTCTCAGCCGTTAATTAAAAGTCATGAGGCACTTTTCAGATCAAGCTGATAGCCCAAGATTTAGATATGAATATAATTTTCTTTGTTTATACGTGAGAGCCCTTGTGAATGATGTGTATCACACTGGATGTGCTCATATCGTATACGTTTGATTTATTAAACTGTATGTACAGGTTATAGTTGAGCTTTTGTATTTAAAGTCAAATTTAAACGTGAGAGCGACTAAGTTGTCACGACCCTTTTTATGAAATCACACTGCACCAGCTTACGTCGTGTACATTTGAATTTTCAGTGTGTGGAAGTCAGGTGTAATCTCATTGTGTTTTTGAAATAATTAAGCTAATAGTGTAGATTTGATTTGCATTTTTAAGTCATGTTTAGTAGTTTGAGCTGGTTTTCTCTGGACAATTTTGTGAGTTAACACGCTTCCTCTAGCCAGTCCGCATCCATTACTCTCAGTACTCCTCCTTCCAAGGGACGGACGTTGCTGGCTGGACCCTTTTCATGGGGATTCAGTCAGTTTGAATTTTTTTTGTTTTAACAAATGAACATTACATTCTCACGTTGCGCGATCAAGTCGTTTGGTTGCAAAATTGTAAGCAATATCGGGTTTTCAGCAAAATCAAGTCGTTGTGTGAATGATTTTGAGGTTGAACTTAGCTGTAACTGGCGTTGTTTTCAGTTAGCACCGACCATGCCTTTCGGAAACACTCACAACCAGCTGAAGATGAAGTACTCATCCGAGGCGGAGTACCCAGATCTCAGCAAGCACAACAACCACATGGCCAAGGTGCTCACCCCTGCCATGTACGAGAAGCTGCGGGGCAAGCAGACCCCCAGCGGATTTACGCTGGACGATGTGATTCAGACCGGGGTGGACAACCCAGGTAAGGACACCCCACACACACGAACACACGGACCTGTTCTACATAAGGAGAGCATGGACACTTCTGACCCTGGTGTTTCAGAGAATCGGTCCTCATAGTAATGAATTTCACCGATCAAATCCAACGAGAGAAAAACATTACCAAAAGGAGACTTCTGATATTTAGCCAGGAACCTTTACTTTCTGTCCTTTTTCTGCTTCTCAGTGGTGCACATAATACAGGCAGCAAGAGGAGGCAGCATAAAGTCATAGTCATTGTACTCCACCTATTGTTTCATGTGCCAATGTATTTCATTCTAATAGAGCCTTTTAAATCACCTTTGTAACCCAAATATGAATTGTACATATTTTCACTGTAGAAATAAAAATTCTCATTTCATATGCATGAGAATTATTTTAAAAACATCACTATTATTATGACGACATGGACCTCGGTTTTACTTCACTTTACAGGATTACTCATTAGGGGTATTAGTGGTAACTCCCATGCTTGTTCAGCACTTACTGCAGCATTTCCCGAAGCAGAACTCATTAGGTTACATCATCGTTAGTGATATAACTAATAACCTACATCTTGAACCTAAACTTAACTAGAGCCATCCAGTGCTTTCATACTTTAAATGGTTCTTGTTGCTGAAATAAGACTTCAAAAGTGATTTTTCAGTTTCCGGTCTCAATTGACAGTGCAGAGAGTTTACCCGAAGAGTGGTATTGATCTCTGTCTGGAAAGCCATCTCGGAGGCACTTTATAGAACTATGTGCTGTACAGTGACCTTGCTGAATTATAATTAATGTGCAGGAATAAACAGTAAAGGCTTTGCTTCTCCAACAGCCATATAATAAGAGATTTGGATAATGTTGCTGCCTTAAAGTTTTAAAGGATAACTGTGGTCTTGCTCTCCCTGTGGAATGTAATGTGTTACTTTTATTTGTGTAGCAACCAAAAAATGACCACTCTGACCATCAAGCAACTCTCTGCTAAGGATGAATACCCAGACCTTAGTCAGCACCACAACCATATGTCCAAGGTTCTGACTCTGGAGATGTACAAGGAGCTCCGTGAACGCTCTACTCCCAACGGATTCACCATAGATAATGTCATTCAGACTGGAGTAGATAATCCTGGTAAAAAAAAAAACACACTCCGGCTGTCAGGGGTCAGATTAGTTCCCTGTAGCATCCAAACACAGCAGGCTGGTTTAGCAAATAGAGCTTAAGCCTCAGGGCAGGACTAAAGGATTTTTCATGTAGAGTTTCAGTGCAATGTACTCCATGGTTAGTATTGACTGGAAACTGTTGCAAGGTCCAGATTAGTTAATTATAGTGATTTTGTACAGTTGCTGTAATGCAGAACCCCTTTGTTTGCACACAAACTCAGTTGTTGTCCACATCTTAGGGCACCCCTTCATTATGACCGTGGGCTGTGTGGCTGGAGATGAGGAGACATATGAGGTGTTCAAGGAGCTGCTGGATCCCGTCATTGAGGACAGACATGGAGGATACAAGCCCACAGATAAACACAAGACTGACCTCAACCCAGGCAACCTCAAGGTACAGAGGTTTAATATGCCTTTAAGTGCTATGGGTACAGTTGCAAAGATGACCTTGAGTTCGTTCATTCTCATTATGTAATAAGTTAAAATATGCCCTTTATTATTATTTTTTTTTTTACCTGAAGGGTGGGGATGATCTGGACCCCAACTATGTACTGAGCTCTCGTGTGCGAACTGGCAGGAGCATTCGTGGGTTCTGCCTGCCACCACATTGCAGTCGTGGAGAGAGGAGAGCCATTGAGACGCTTTCTGTGGAAGGTGCGGTCCAGTCCAGTGGCCTCACAGTGTGACCCATTTAGATAAAACCATACAATAGAAATTTGTCTCCATCTTGTGGTAAAGGATAATATTGCACACAACTATAGGAAAGCTAATTTGAGAAAACAGGTGTTTTATTTTTGCCTCAGGCCATTTTATGCAGCAGTTCAAATGTGTGGCAGATTCCCAAATGTATATTTTAGAGGATTTGCAGATGTTGCAGGTTTGTAAGAACTTGATTGGCGTTTATAACCTTTATCAACATTAGACTGGAACTGATCTAAACCTGCAGTTGTAGATAGATGCCCATTTCTCAGGGGTTTGTAGAGATGCTTTCTAAATCTGGTCGAACTCCCACCATCCAAATTTTCCCCTACCTATTTTATATTGTGATTGTGGTGGAGATTAGTGGTAGAGGAAATTAATTAGCTACATTAGTGAAATAACAGCTATTACTGTTCAGGAGCCACCCATAAGACAATGTTTTTAATTTTTGTATAATTTTTTGAGAATAAAGTATGAGGTGTTTATATATAAGTAAATATGTCATTAATCCACTACAGATATATGATTATGACCAAGTTTCAGCAAACAAGTATTTTTCCTGTCTGTTTTTGCAGCTTTGGGGGCCCTAAGTGGAGATCTGAAGGGGAAGTACTACGCCTTGAAGAATATGACAGATGCAGAGCAACAGCAACTCATCGATGATCACTTTCTGTTTGACAAACCTGTCTCTCCTCTGCTCCTGGCCTCTGGGATGGCACGTGACTGGCCTGACGCTAGAGGCATCTGGTAAGATCCACAAAACACTTTTCCTATCATAGTGGTGTTTTTTTTTTAATTTATTATTTTTTTTTTTAGCAACACTCTCAAGCTATAGTACTGATGGGATTTGGATCTGCATGTTTTAATACAAATGTGACAACATACTTCCTAGGGCACTCCCAATAAAACACAGTGCTTTATATTGAGTAAGATGATGTTTTCCAATAGCTGGAGAGGGGTAGCAAATTTTGTGTACATTCATGTTTGGACTTAGTCCTTCCAGATTATGGTAATGTCTCCGCAGGACTGATATGATTTATAATACAGCATGTGGAAATGTTGAAACTATTTAGATATTTGTTCCTCTTTTATATTAGTCCCAGAAAGGAATTAATTCTGTATGTTCTGCATTATAATTAGCATTCTTAAACTCTGTTTGCCAGGCACAATGACAACAAGACATTCCTGGTGTGGGTGAATGAGGAAGATCACTTGCGTGTCATCTCAATGCAGAAAGGCGGCAACATGAAGGAGGTCTTCACTCGTTTCTGTACAGGCCTTACGAAGGTAAGCTGTTCCATTTATGGGGTAAGGTTGTTTCATACATAAACTGTGTGGTACAGAATTTCTAGGGAGAAGCAATTTACTGACTTTCAAAACCCTTGTGCTTTCAGATTGAGGAGCTGTTCAAGAACAAGGGTCACGCATTTATGTGGAACGAGCACCTCGGTTATGTCCTCACCTGCCCATCTAACCTTGGTACAGGGCTGCGTGGTGGGGTGCACGTCAAACTCCCCAACGTGAGCAAACACAGCAAGTTTGAAGAGGTCCTCAAGAGACTACGCCTGCAAAAACGTGGAACAGGTAATGCCAACTCCATTACCAGATGAACTTCTAACCTCTTTGGGTGAAACACACAAAACTGCCCTAAATGTTTTAACTTCTGTTTTATCACAAAAAAAGGCTGTTATTAATGGCTGCTTGCTTCATGTTAGGTGGTGTGGACACTGCTGCAGTGGGAGGTATATTTGATATCTCTAATGCTGACCGGCTGGGATTCTCTGAGGTGGAGCTTGTTCAGATGGTTGTAGATGGAGTCAAGCTGCTGATAGAGATGGAGAAGCGACTGGAGAAGGGCCAGTCCATTGATGACCTCATGCCCGCCCAAAAGTGAACCCAGCCAAACCACCCCTCTACCTCATTTCCCCAAAATTCCAGATTTTCCCAACTCCTACCCACATTCCAATCCTACCCTAAGATCGAATGTATGTGTTATGTTGATTTGATCCATGAATGCATGGCTGTATTTAAGCTTTCCCTCTGTATTACACATGGAAGACCTTTCGTTAAGGTGTCGTAATGGAAAAAAAAATAAACTCTTGGCCCATTTAGGTGTCTCACTGCCTGTTTTTCAGCAACTTCTCATACAAATACAGAACTAACAGTACAATATTGTATATAAGTGGAAAATTAAGGGTGGAATCTAAAATACTAATTGTGTAAGTATTTTAACATGTTAGTCCAAGGCATAAACAAGTGCAATAATTTCAGTGTTCAGACAAAATGATACACCAGGTGCCTGGACAAGCTCTTGATTGCCAGCATGAGCCTTAATATTGTAGACACCAGCAATTTTACATGTGCAATTTTGGGTTGTTAAGCTATTCTGCAAAGTATAAAGCCCTTTAAATATTCCATAGAACCGAAATTCTAAGCTCTTCAGGATGTACCCTCTTAACATTTCATCTGTGCAAACCTCCCTTGTGAAGTGTGACCTTCAAGTACCCAGAAAACCAAAACAGACCGACTCTGAATGTACAGAAACCATAATTTGATACATGAATTACAGTAATGAGTTGAAAAACCAACCAAGTTAGGATACGAGTCTGCAAGTACACTCAAGTATAGCTGTTTTAATAGTGAATCTCACCAGTGACCATTTACAAGTAGCCCTGAAAATATTAGAACCTGAAAAGCAAGAATGACAATGTGTAATTGTTGTAAAACAAAAAAGTACATAATATATACAAATACTCTTGAGTGGTGGGCATAAAATGAAATAAATAAGTTTTTTTTGTCCTTCAGCAATGTCTCAACATTCACACAGTGAAACTGAACTAAACTGAGCTGGCTGCAGCATGTGTCAAGAACAAGCACTTTCAAATGACAAAAAAAAGACTGCGGTGCAGAGGAACAGAGATACTTGTAAGCGATTTAAAAGCATTTTTTTCTTCAGGGATTTTACATACCCTTTATACATGGGCTGCTCAAGACACCAAATACCTATATAAACACTGTCTGGAAAGAAAAGCAAAGTAAAGTCCACTTCAAAAAGACCTTGGGTACTGTATTTTTAGGCCATGTCTTGACAATTTTATGGATATTCTGAGCATGTCATGTATACAGTCACAACTAAAAAGTTTCAAAACGGTTCTCTTTTACAGTGTTTAGCAACTTAATGTAATTGATACATAAGAAATTATTGCTTTAAGCAATGTTAAAATCTATACATTATTTAAATACATATGGTGAGTGGTTTGTTTAAAAAAAAACATTTGGAAACTGCTACGTTTTGTGATTGTACTGCTTAATTATTTCTCTATATAGGATTTTAATACTTTCATATATTCCTCTACACTGATAGATTATATTCATAGCTTGAGTTCACTGGCAACTTTGGAAGCAATGTTCTTAAAAGCGATAGATGTTCCTGATATCCTCTTAAAGCGGACACCGTTTAGTGAGAGACGGGGCAATTTGCAAACCTCCATCTCCCACTGGACAAGGCTGTCAGCGTGGCCGTCGCCATGGACGCAGAGAAGCAAGAAGGACTCTCGCTGCTCATAGTCGCAGTTGTTGGCGTCCAGAACTTTGCGGATCTCGTTCATGATGGCGGCCGGCTCCATGGTGCTGGTGGTGTTCATACTCCAGGTGAAACGGAGAGAGCGGGGTTTCCCGTCTTTTCCATCTTTCCCTTCATCTTTTTGCTGATCCCCAGGTACATGGCGACTGAGAGAAGGAGAGGATGGTGTGAGTAATGTAGAAAGTCAAAGACGCAGACAAGAAAATAACATTGGACGGCAGTGGTGAAGTTTACAAAGGACTGACTGGAACTTCAAGCAGTGCATGAAATATCATTAACAACAGATGAAAGGAGGACCAAAACTCATACCTACAAATCTGACTTGAAACTTGAAACAGCTTTTGTACTATAAGTTCACATGCAGTCAAAAATATGCACATGCCACACGATTTGTTTTATCAATAGGCTTCTCCATATCAAACAGTCCATCTTCATATTATACTCACTCATGACATAACAGTAAATGCATTGTCAAAAATATAACAATTATTAAATAAAGCACTGGAGAACACTGATCTATAAACTACTGTTTTGTCTCAAACACCACTGCAATCTATAACTGTACCATTAAAATAAAGTAACTATTACTTGACCAATTACTGAATTTTGCATTTATATTATTGTTAGTAGTAGCAGCAGAAGTAGCAGTACATGCAGTGCTGTGGTGCTGAAATCAAGCTAGCTGAATATTACACTGGCGAATAAACATAACTTCACTAAAGTAATCGCACTAAAATAACAACAGACATCTAAATATATCCCATCCTCCTTATCAGACACTTGCATGATAAATGCCTTGCTTCTGATACCAGGCCAGTAAAACTAGGCTAGGTAAAGTCTCATGTTTCAATATATAAACTCTGCAAATAAATAACGAAAACTTTATTCTGTAAGTAATTTTCACTAAACAACAAAATGTGTAACTAAACTAGGGATCCCCAAACTTTGCACAAACACGTATCAGGTCAAATACTGTAAGACTAGATCATTTATTGTGTAGAAAAAAAGTATTTCAGGAACTCCTCACCTTGTGCCCTCAAATCTCCCGCTTCTCTCAAACTCGGTTGAGACTCTATTTAGTTTGATTAGAAAACACAGAAGAAAAAGAGAGGAAGGACAGAATTTTTAGCCATGTTAGAAAGCATCAGTTAGGGCAGGAATGAGAAACAGGGAATGAAATGAGAGAAAGAGAGATACAGAAAGAATAGGGTAAAACTAAAATGTACAGGGAGTCTCAGCAGTTGTGTGGTGGGTTGTGTGTGGTAACATAAATAAATCAAAATGGACAGGAGCAGAGTTAGGTGTTGCTGGACTTCTTATCGGATCTGATACGATCATCGTTCCCTGCAGCTCCCAGATCTGCCATGCTGTTGCTATTATGTTTATGGGGAGAGCATCTGCTCTAAAAGGTGTGAGGAGCAGGGCTCAGAAGCGGGGGACAGGTTTCTTTGAGTATGCTCATGTCGCCATTCTTGTTTTCCACCGGTTAATTCTGTTCCTACTACATAATCGATTTTCTTTCTCTCATGTCTGCAGCACATTAAACAGGCTTAACTGAAACACAATTAAATATAAGGTTTTGAGAAAACCATAACAGAATGTTGAAGTTATTTCAACAGAACATGGCTAAAATAAATGAGTTAACTTTCTAACAAGTCGAGGGCTACATGGAATGTAATATTTGCTGGAAAATGTAATTAACCAATTTCTGAAATAAATATTTATTTCCCGATTACATTTTTACTGATGGTGGTTGCGTTTTTGCTGGCTTCTGTTTCTAGCAAACTGTTGTTCATTTCTAGTGCCGTTTTCATTGCTCTAACCGATTCGGAGCCCTGGAGAAGAGTTGCTATCTGTGAACCCACACTGGATGCATTCAGACTTACATAGAATCCACAGAATCCACAGCTGTACATGGATTGTGCTCATGCGATACGATGTGAAAGAATGTGTATATTCCACTGACATTTGTGGAAAAAAAACAGCCCTTCCATACAAATCCCTTCTCCCGCCCACACACTCAACCTAAGTGCTCAAACATCACGTAACGACACACATATTGACACGTACACAGACACTTTCTTCTATCCCCTAAAGACACACCTGTGTCGTTATGTGTGGATTTTAATAAGCCCTTACTCTAGACACTCTCCATCTGCGTATTCCTACAACTCCCTATAGCCACTGCTCCTGAATCTGCAAAAAGAGACGGAATTTATTGATTGTCAAAACGGTAAAAAAAAAAAGAAAAAAGAAAAAAAGAAAAGATGAATAAAATTCAGAGGACGCCTTTGCAGAGTTACATGTTGCCAGCAGGTGAGGCATGAGGAGGAGTATGGCTCAGGGGGAGGGATAGAGAAGAGGAGAAGAGCACAGACTTACTAAGAGTCTTTGGCGCAGGGTTGGATGGGGCTGAGAGGGTGGGGGGACCAGAAGGGGCCCCCGGCCCTGATTTGACGGCAGACTGCCGCTTGTTCGGGTCAAAAGTGACCCTGACGGAGGAAACCCAAGTCAAGAGAAAGATAAAAAGACAGCAAGGGAAGAAGAGTTGTAAGAGAAAACAAAGTGAAAGAATAGGCGAAAGGGGGAGACAGAAAGGGGAAACAGGGGCAGATTGAAAGAGAGTAAAATCAGCAAAGAGGAACATTATGTAGGAATTAGAGATGACAGAGTCTATATATGTGTGGAACCTACATTTTAAACGTCCATCTTTAGGTGTTAAACACAGGAAATCAAATATCTGCCAACACTGTTTTTCCTGTGTGCATTCTTCTTGTTGAAGCCCACTTATTAGGATGTGTGAACACAGTGCTATGGCAGACTAAAGTGTGTACAGGACTGCAGGTCCAGCGTAATCCAGTTTTCAAAGGTATTTAATCTCCTACAGATTTAATTGTAAAAAATATATAATAATTGAAAATGATAAAAATAACAAAATGTGATGAAAGGTAAAATGGAATTCATGAGAGGAAAAAGAGAAGTCGACAGAATGAAAGATAAAGTGAAAAAGCCCAAGAAACCTCTGTGCATCGACCACTAGGTGGCAGTAGACTCAATATCGTAGGGTTTGATTTTAACTGCAATGGACACAACCTCAGTCTAAAGATTGAGGAACTAAACATTTGTGAACGTAATACACCATTTCTCAATGGATCACAAATGCAAAAAATACCAGAACCTCTCTGGCACTAATTAAGTAACCATAAATCCTACCCACATTATGACAGTGTTGTCCCATAAAAATCTCCCACTGGCTTATTAGCAAATAATGCTTCAACCACTGAATATGACAACATAACCGAATACCTACAAAAATTTAATGCGTCAGCTCATATCTGTGTATGAGTTTGTAGAAAAATAGAGCCATAGATTAGATCCCTGAAACATGAACGGAGTATACCAGTATAGCCCCCTCAAGCAGATCAACTCGATTAGTTGCCATTACCGGCAGCAGACTGATTGTGGCTAGTGATGGCATGCAGATAAAGCTTAAAGGCATGCTCAATCAAACACCATAAGATAAATGAACGCAATCACAGCAGTCAAAGAAAATCACTGTGCACTAAGTGTTAGTAATCCAACTCTTTTTAGTTGATTAAAACCCGACAGACTTGAAATCCTACCTTTTGGAAAACCTGAATGACATGTTTCTATAACACAAGAAGATGACAAAACAAAAAGGTGGAAAGATTACACAGATGGATGAGAAAATTATTTGCTATTGGACTTAAAGGAATGATGAACTCAGAATGATGAATCATTAATTATTAAAGAGGACAATACTGACTTTCCTAAACGAAAAGCTAAAGGTAAGTAACCTGTAACGTCTGTAGTATTTTGTGCCATTACTAATAACATTTATGGCTGAAATGATGCAGAAACAGTTTATTTACAATAGGAGGTTAGTAATGTTGTGAAAAGATTGTGTAGGAGGGTGTTTACCTGCGGGTGAGTTTCGAGGTGAGTTTAGTGAGCAGATTATTGGCATTGCCTCGGCTGCGGGGCTGGGTGGGTGAGGCTGGCGGGCCATTGTATGTTGCGGTACGACGCTCCCTCAGCTGCCCATGGAAGGTGCTGCGGCTTGGAGTGCCCCGCGGGAATCGTAGTTTATCGGTTGTGGCAGCGTTACTAATGCTGTGAGTGGAAGCACCAGGGTTCCGCTGCTCAGGAGACAAAGATGCACTGCAGGAAGACAGGGAGGCGGAAGTGAATGGAAGACACAATTGGGCTTTTTCCATTCTTTCTAAGTGGTACAGCATGTTAAGACATGCATATTTAAACAAGTCTTATGTAACATTACAGAAATTGTAGCCAGATGGCGAATACAGGGAGAGACTGCCTCCTAACTCTACCTGTTCTCTTTCCCATTGGGAATAACAGAGAGGCGCTCTGTATTATTCCTATCACTGCAGACGTAAGTGTTTCTTCGGGACATTCCTGCAGATCCGGAGTTATTCTGGGGAAACATAAAAATCATCTCTGCTAGGTAGCACGTCACAGTACCAAAATTATACAGCATCCTTGAGAACCTACAAAAATAAATGCTGCAAGTATGTGAAGAACTGCCAAATCATTACATTTCATTTTTACATGTTCTTACATTATTGCAACAGTTAAAACAGTCAGTACTCAAGGGCAAGATTGGGTTTAAATCCGAACATTTGTTCATGGGATCCAACAGCCACAACAACTAAACAAAACAGAGTACTGTACTGCTTTATTTGTTCTACATACACTACCGGTCAAAAGTTATAGAACACCCCGATTTTTTATTTTTGTTGTATTGAAATTCAATCAGTGTGATGACTCATTGTTCATTCTGCAGAAAGTTTTTCCAACTATGTTGCAGAAGTTCCCTTTAGTGTGGAGCACTTACAGGTTGCTTTGCTTTCACTCTTCTGTCCCGTTCATCCTAAAGTTGGATGGGGTTTAAGTCTGAAGACTTCTGGCCCCTCCATATTTTCCAGGTTACCATATTGTTCTTTTTTTCTAAGGTAGTTCTGGCAGAGCTTGGACTTATGTTTTGGGACACCATCTTGCTCTAGGACGAACAGGACCAACTAGGCACATACCATAGATACTGCGTGGCACTACAGATTTATTCCCCACTTCTGGGTAACCTTATCATTTTTAAACCTCTCGCAGTTCAGCACTGTCCTTTGTACAATGTCAAGTTATTCATTTGACTTGAATTGTTTGCATTTCAATAGAAATACAGCGTGAAACATTGGGGGGGATCAAAAACTTTTGACCAGTGATGTGCATCCACCAGACCCGTCAAACTTCAACTCTATTATGACAACTGACCGGACAAAACAATGGTGAAACAAAGCTATAAAGCTTGCTTCAGCAGGAGGACACATATGTATACTTACATTGGGAGTGATGGAGTTGGCTGTCTTGCGGTCAGGTATGTCTGCTTTGTTGGGGTTGTTGGCATTTCCCAATAGTGGGCTGGGGGGGCTGTTTGATGGAGCCTTACGGTTTGCAACCCCTCCATCCTGTTTGGCGTCACTGTCTCCTGTGCATGGGACTGCTCTCTTCACATTACTCAACCCTGAGTTAGCTCCACCACCCACTGAGAGAGAGACAGGAGAAAAAGTGGAATCAAATCCTGCTTTTGTGCATGTTCCGTAATTTCAGGCATGAACCTGTGCATGAGTTAACTGCTTCAAAGCTGTCCGGGATGGTAACCACATGAGACGAACATCACCTTTGTGATTCTAATAGCTTTTCAGTACATAATTCTACTTTTTTACTTGCGGTTTATAAATTCAACCATCTTGGGGCAAACAGGATCGATACTTTTTCTTACAGGATTTACAAATAAAAAAATTAACATTTTGCTACAAGAAACATACAATAGTCCACTTCTACACACAATGATAGGGATAAGAAGAGCAAAGTGATTTAAATAAGTGTTACCTTGGTCAC
The DNA here is from genome assembly GCA_037832545.1 of Rhabdalestes septentrionalis. NCBI lineage: Eukaryota > Metazoa > Chordata > Actinopteri > Characiformes > Alestidae > Rhabdalestes > Rhabdalestes septentrionalis. Next base: position 11,960,951 of record JBBMFX010000141.1, read on the forward strand.
TGTAGCGTCTGGTTTTCTGATTGGACGAAACACTTCTCTGGACCTTCAGGTGAGCTGGTGATTGGCCATTCATCTCACTTGTGGGTCTGTTCTTAGTTGATGACAGGTTACTGTTGGAGCTGGATTCACTCACCTCCTACACACACAGACACAGACACAGACACAGACACAGACACACACAGACACACACACAGACACACACACACACACAGACACACACACACACACACAGACACAAACACACACACACAAACACACACACACACACACAAAAACACACACACACACA
>JBBMFX010000141.1:11989321-12000994 GCA_037832545.1 Rhabdalestes septentrionalis
ACTCCAGACCCTTGGGAAGTTTCATTCCATTTGCATTAACACAGCTAAAATGGTAAACAAAAAAGGGAGTGAAGTGGTCAGAAATGGCCAGAGGACGCCCAGAGGGTTAGGACTGTTTTTTGTCCCTAATTTTGAAAGAGAGCTGTTTCCCCAGATCCTAGCGCTCCATCAGAGCTAATGGAATAACAGTCCAGGAAACAATACTTTCATCCTGCACTGTACATCTGTACCAGAAATGAACTTTTGGGAAATTCTGCAGTATTGCATGTCTTAAACTGATTAATTGCTGGGAATTTACAGTCTGTGGTAAAGTACCTACTTCAGTGCGCTGAAGCTGTTGATGTAAGTAATGTGATACATGGTCCACAGGGAGGCATCCAGAAGATCATTGCTCCACTGTAAAAAGGCTGACTCAAACCTTTTAGGAGTGGAAGTGAGGGAGGGAGGGGGATGTGAGGGAGAGAGAAAGAGAGCACAAGACAACATCAAGATATCGCAGGAGATGATGTGTGAAAATATTTTAATATCAATTTTACATTATAATGCATCAGCTTATGTACCATAGACCAGCAGATTTTGTAAAATGCTGGGGTTTTTTTTGTAAGAGACCTTGAGCTCTTTCACTATTTATCATCAGACGATTGAAATGTTGTAAAGAAGCCAAGAAAGCTCAATCATTCATTCATTCATTCCCTTTTTTATTGACTTATCCTAACCAGCGTTGTGTGGTTTGCTGTAGCCTGCCCAAGTGCTCACAGGGTGAAATGCAGAGAAAAACAAACACAGACATGCCCTCAGTCACAGCATAAGAAGTGAAAATGAAAGTGACAGCTGGGTTTTTAGGGATTTTTTGGATGTAGATAGAGATAGCAAATACCTTTTTGGAAACTGCTTAAGCTCCTCAAGGCAAGAGCATATGACTTTCTGCTCCAACTTCTCATCAAGCCTCCTAGTTGCCTGAGCCTTCCCCTTGATATTCTGAAAAAAAGGGCTCCAAATTCTAAGGTCATATAGATACAAACTGAAGGCCTTTGCTGCAATGTACCCACTGTATAACTTTATTGCCCCCAGCAGGAGAAAGCAACATATTGCATGTGGTGAGGTCATTGTTGAAAGGAAACAGGAACAAAATGCTGCCTGTGTAAAAATGTTTTCCACACCGAGCAATGTTCTTATAAGTAATAAGATCTGCCGTTCTCACCGTCCAGATATCCATGTGGATGTGAGAGTTGTAGAAGTTTTCGTCAATCTCAGGTTTTCTCTTGTCTTTCCACATTTCCTCGTGTTCCAGCTCAATGATGTTGTCCAAAGAAGACCTCATATCTGCCTGTAATCAACACAAAGGGGTTTATCTCTGTATTCTATCAGCGACTTCTGCCTGTCTACTTATGAAACTCACCTGTAAGCGACTGCAGTATCCAGTCTTGATTTGGCCTAGGAAATGCTCATCCAGTTTCAGAGTTCTTTGATCTTTCTTTAGTTCTGGTTGCAAAGAGATGCTCCCCATTACCTTTTCACTGGGAAAAGTGTGAAACTGTCAAATGAATGTAGAAAATGGCCATACAGAAACGTTTTTGGTTTCCAAATGAAACACATAAATAAACGTTAAAAAAGAGAGATAAGATTCTACTGTAAGATTAGAAAACTACTGTAAGCATGACTGGGGTTTAATGGAGTGTCCCTCCCTTCCTAAAGGTGTTCATGCAAGTGGTCCTCATAATAAAAAAGTCGAATACATTCATCCCTGCACCCAGGAACACAACAGAGAACTGCATCTGTTTTGCCATCTACACCATTTATTTAAAATATTTCCAGGATATAAAAAAAATAAAACTATACTAAAAATTCTGACCTATTTAAACAACTAGAACTGAAAATATCAAGGATTCCAAACCATTCCCAAAAACTACTTTGTTGTGAGGATCCAGTACAAACTTACTTGCAAAAGTAGCACAAATGCAGAAAGCTAATAGTGTCCAATGCACTCAGTAAAAATTGAGTAAAATTTACAAAAAACAGAAAATGAGCACTGTAAACACAGATGACACAGGCAAGTTTTGTCCTGCTAAAATGTACTTTGCATGACAAAGGACATAATTGGAGTTAAAATGGTTGCACTTTAGGATCTTTTGTGCTTGGTTCGTGGTTTACTCTGAAGTAAATATTACCATCAATTTATAACCAGAAAGTAATTTAGAACTATGCATTACAACTAAATTTATATTCAGCAGTAGTTAGTACTAAATTGATCCTTTTTTTGCTGCATCTTATTTGATCATGTCACTGTAATCCCTCCAGAAATAAACCTTTAGTAACAAAACGAGCTCCTTACCTGGGGTAACGGTGAATAATGAAATCCAGAATAGCATGGAAGTCCTTTATCTCTGTCACTTTTCCTAGAAGAACCTTCAAGTGTTCTCCCACAGCCTCATGACAAGATGACACATATGTTTCGAACACGTTAAAGCTGGGTGGGTATGAGCTCATAAGCTCAGTCTTCACTTTTTCCAAGTCCTCCACAATTGCTTTACCCAGAAGCCCCAAGTGCATTGCCAACCAGGAAATATTTTGTTCATAGCTGTCCAAGTGGACCCCCTTGATTGTATCCCTCATCCCTTCTTGGACCGCATCCCTCCATGCCTCCTTCCATCCCCCCATCGCTACCAGATCCCCTTCTCTTTTTTCTTCCTCCTGGATGATGCAGACAATGTGCACCAACAGCTCTTTGTTGCGGGAGGGCAGGGCACAAGAATGTCGGACAATATCTGTCAGTTTGCTCCTCAGGGCCTTGTAGAGCAGACTCAAGTCTTTCTCTTTATGGGCCAGTTCCACCGGAGAGTCCTCCTTACCTAGAGCTTCCCGCTCATGCTGAAACTCCAGTCGTAGTGATAGCAGGTTCACGTAAGCTTCTTCCAAGACCTCCATTTCAATGAGCTTGTTAATCTGCATTACTAAATAGATGGATAAGCATGAGAGATGTAAGTAAGATGAAGAAGATCCATCTCCTGCCCTAGAATCACTGCTCATTTTGATAGGCTACAAACACTTAAAAAAATCTGAAACTCTTATAATTTTTTGTTGAAAAGGAAAAATGCAACAGGGAATGTAAAAACTAATGTTCAGCACAGCTACCTGACAGAGGTGCTGGAGGGATTTCTGGTAGTGTGTATGACTTTTTCAGCTCTGGAACGGCTGCTGCAACCTCAATCCTCTTCTCCTCTGCTGAGGCCAGAACTTCAGTAACCACCTCTAGTTGCTCTTGTTTGGGTGATTGAAGTCCTGTTTTTTTTAACACAATAGCACACAACTGATTCCCTATGAAGGCAGGGCCACAATTCAGAGTAAACCAAAGCTATTGTACAAACCAGTGTATTATTTCAATTTTGCTTGTAAGTGTTATCAGATTCAATCAGGCTGGGGTTGTCTCTTTTGAGTTACTGACACTTTTAGTCAACCAAGACAGAAACCAGTTTATCAGGCCAGTTGAAATGAAAGGATCAATCAACAAGTTTGAGAATGAGTGAAGTTCCAGGAACCACTGCAATGGTTCTAGGCTAATTCACTTTTTATTATTTTGGCTCTGAGAGTCTTAATTAGCTCAATGGCTCAGGAGGGGAGCCTCTGGAGGTCACTTGCACACATGAAAGAAGTGAAGATTCTGTCATACATGAACACACCACAGTTCACAGGTGTGTCACACAGGTGTAAAAGATTTCATAGATGCTACAGAAAACCGATTCAACCAACTCACTGAAATGATCTTGCTCAAAATAACGAATAGTTAATAAATCAGACGTGAATTATGTTATTCCTGATGATCAGGTGTGGAATCATGTTATCTCACAATCATGTCCGAAGTGATTATTGGAGCTCTCCAGGAAAAATAAATGATTTTATCAATGGCATCTTTGTGCTGTACTGTGCTGCCTCCACAAAAGGCCACCATTTTGTTAACAAACCTGTCAGAGCTGACCTTGAGAAAAGACAAACTCTAAAGAACAAAAAAGCCACTTACTTGGTGAAGGTGGAGGATTCTCCTGAGAGTTGGAGGAATTCTCTTTGCTTTTTGACGTCTTGTATTTTAGAGACAGAGGACTTTTTTCTCCAAGTCGTCTGATGCTTTCTCTGAATGATTTGATGGCTCCCCGCATCTTGTCTTTGCCATTTGTCTTTGCTCTGCTACTTTCTATGTTCTCTACTGAATGTGAGTCCTCATCCCATGTTGAAATATCACTGATGTTGAAGGCTCCATCTGCCTCCCCTCTTCCATTTTCTGCCATTCTTGTAGAGATTGGCCTGGGATCGACGGAAATGCAAAAAATATCAATAAATAAATAAAGATAAAGTAAAGGCTAAGTTTAGCAAAAGAAATCTGGTCATATCCATCAAGATTACCAATCTGGAAAAGAAGGGAGAAGAACTGGTGACCTAGCTGTGAGTTTGCAGCAAGTTGTTCTTGTCAACAAGAACATCATGATCTCAGGTTTTTTGTTTACTGAAAGCAAGCTTTTTCGCGGAGGAAAGTGGGTGAGGGGTGTATATGTGATTTTCACCTCACAGTAATGCCAGGGGTTTGTGAAAATGTCCCAAATACTGGTTAAAATCATCTTATTATTCAATGACTCCATGGACAACAAATGTAAACTGGAGTAGCTGTTAGATTATAAACATGTCTTCAGAGTTCAGAGTCATATTTAGAAACAATGTAGGTTTAATGATTTGCAAGTCCAATGATTTGCCAATAAGAGAACTATTTAACATTATGATGAATAGAAAAACCATAAATACAGTCAAACTTAAAAACATATATTTTGATACCTGTATTTAGAATACAATAAAGCAAACCTAAACTGTTTTGTAATCTCTGTAGTCCTACATGTAGAGAAAGAGATATCGAGCATGCAGGGAATCTCACTTATCATCAGCACAATCCCATGCCCAGAGTGCATGACCAAGCATGCCAGAGAATGTGCTTCCATGCAGGCTTTGTTATTGTCTTTATGCAACACACACTTGCTTGCAGTGGTTCTCTGTCACAGCTCTATAAAAACCATATATGGCAAATGTTTTGCTTCTAATTATCAAACCCTTCATGAGCTTAACCTGGCTGTGTTAGAACAAGGGGGAAATAGTCACATGTGGTACTCAGGACTGGATTATTTTTTCTAATAAGCCCAAAATAATCAATCAAAAAAGCTAGATGTGTGTTCAAACAAACGTACAACAAAACAACTTATTGCATAAAACATAGAATATCCTGATGCTATAAATCTGCGGTACCCAACCCCCGGGCCACAGACTGGTACCAAGCCGTGGGTCATGTGGTACCAGTCCGCGGGGTGCACAGAAAGAAAAACTTACAGTATTTCCGTTTTATTTACTATCAGATTTGAAACGTTGTTTTATTTTGAAAAATTACCAGATATCCTTAGTCTATATTAAAGACTAAGTCTGATATTAAACCGGTTTGTGCTGAAATAAAGGTTGGGGACCACTGATCTATGTATCAACAATCACCCCCCCACCAAGACCACCCCCGGTCCGTGGTAAAATTGTCAAGCGTTGACTGGTCCATGGTGATAAAAAGGTTGGGGACCACTGTTATAAATAACTAAATTTAAAACTGCGTATCTTTTTCAATCCTGAAATAGCAATAAAAAGGTCCATTAGGCCCCACTAGAGGTGATACGGTAGAGGTCCTTGGGCTTGAGTACATTTCAAATGTTTCTTTTTTTGCTCACGTGTGCTCTTCTCTCTGTTCAATACTGAAAGAAAATGTGACAGACTATTTTGGGAGCATGGAGGCCCTGAGGCCATACTCTGAACATACAGTGGGCCCAAAAAATAGTTAGCTGAAAATGCTCTACTATTGTTTATATTTCCTCATACCTACACATTTACACATCTCATCCCTTTAAGCATGTCATCCCTTTAAGCTGGTATGGACAGTGGATTTGGTTACATTTCAGGTACAACAAGTGTTTCAGCTTAACCTGGTCCACAATTCAGGAATACAAAATCAGAACAGATGTTTTTCACTTCGATCTGCGGTACAGGCACTATAATACAACCTCATAAAACCTCATGCACCATAAGGGGAACAATGAAGATCAAATCAAACAAAGCAGGGAAGGCAGAACACTGTTTAAACAACCATGTATAGTTGTATTGTTTGATTGCTGTGTACATAGTGTGATGGTGTGGCAGTATCACATAATCTATCAGATGGAAAAGGAGCTAGAATAACAACCAGTTTCAGCTATCTGCATCCATTAAACACAAACTAAACAGACAAAAGTATTGGGACACCTGACATTACACCAACAAGGACTTTAATAACTGTTTTAAGATACATAGATTTTAAAATGAATTTGATCCCCTTTTCTGTGGTAATTTGGTCCTGTCTCCATTCCAGTTCATCCCAAATATATTGGATGAGGTTGAGGTCAAGGCTCTGCGCAGGTCAGTCCTTCCACACTGTACTCATTCTATAATGTCTTTGTGGACCTTGTTTTGTGTACCGCGGGTACAGCCATGCTGGAATAGAGTCCACAAAGTTGGAAGTATGGCGTCCTCCAAAATGTCTTGGTATACTTGATTTTATACACCTGTGTCAGTAGGTATGAAATACCTGAATTCTACATTTAAGAGTCCCACTACTTTTGTCCATATAGTGTAACAGATCTTGCCATTTATGGGACAAATGTGCACACAAGTTGGCAGCAAACTTCCTGCTACAGAGAGCCCTTTAACCTGGGCAGGACTGAACAGCCCTCCTCACGGGACAGCGTTCAGTAACCTTGAACACTGAGGGTCTGATTTAAGACAACAACCCTCCTAACACGGTCCTCAGTGAGAAGGATAGTGTGCTGTTAGAATGCTAATCTCCTAAAATCCGCGAGATATGAGATCTGAATACTCACGCGCACCTCCAGGTGAGTGTCGCAGCGCACCTGAAATCTCCAGCCGCTGCGTTTCCTTTCGTTTGCGCTTTGTCAGCGCCTTTTACGTGCTTTAAGAGTCCACCTTCAAACGCAACCTTAGGAAATCAACTCTCTCGGTTAATCAGTAAAATCCCAGTCAGTCAGGTACGCCACTGAAAGGGATCATGTTGCTTACGCCTCCTTGGCAGTGTTCCTAAAACCAAAGCGTCGCAGAGGTCAAAGATGACCAGTAGCCTTATTTTCTGATTACTGGTGAAAAAAAGTCCAACTTCCCACTTTTGTCCTCCGTGGCATTTTTCCAATGTTTTGGAATATTTCTTTTGACTTTGACATAGGAATAACATTTCACTGACTGAGACATTTAACGTTGTCTTAGATAAAAACTGGAATATTCTGTATAATCATGTTGTTTTTATACATCATATATGTCTTATGATCTGCTGTAGAAACACTGCTGTGCTCACTATGCAAAACTTGTGGGTTACTTAGAGTCATCTAAAAATAAAGCAGAAGTTAACAGAAGTTACTGTAAATGGGCAAATATTAACTATTGTAACTTGGGGTGTTATTAGATACAACGCTATACTGGGACACAGCCCTTCCCATTATTAATATAATTTTCTTTGAAAGCCTGCTGCATATGAAATGAGCTGCAGAATGTGGTCTGCCAGTTTCACTTGCTTATCTCATTATTGTTTCCAATACCATACTCCTTCTAAAGCAACTACTGGCAAAGGTAAAAATGTAAAGATGTGTTAATTAATGTATGACAATATGGACATTCTCAGCATGTATTATGGCAGAAATGGCGTACATGTATATGCAAAGAATAACAAAAGCATACTCATGTGTATTTTGCACGTTTGTATTCTTCTACAATAATAAATAATTATCAAATGTTTAATTTCATATCTAAGGACATTTCAGCCATGGTAAATACCCTGGAATAGAAATTATTTTGTCGACATTAACAATCTAAATAAATGCACTGACAAAATGTATTATGTTGTTGAGGAATGCTGATCTGAAGATTTTACTGGCGCACAGCAAAGAAAAAAACTGGGGCACTGGGACCCAGTGAGAGGTGTGCAGCGACACCCCGGACATTACAGTAGTGACAAATATAATAAAAAGCTCCTTTTTGCAACTGCTATACGTGGCAAGTAACTGATCTATATGAACTCTGCCATTTTCATGTAAAAACAGATATTCAAAGTTTTAAACAAAAGTTTTAAGTTATAACAAACCAACAAAGGATATGTGTAGATTGTTGGTTGGTTTCTGTGTAAGTAATTCACATGTTCTAACAAAGAAAGAGTATTTTTACATACCCATTTGTTCATCTGTTCATTGATATGCGTTTAATCCATTGCTTTAAGATAACTCATAAGATTTAAAGTCCTATAACAGGAAATCCCTACTGGATCAAATGAAAGTGAAAGCAAATTAAAGCTCCGCCAGGGAATACGTCTCAGGTACGTTTTTTTCTGTCAAATGTTGTAATATTGGCATTAAAATTAGCAAACAGGACTGATTTCTGTAAATGTATTTGACACAACATGTCCTATATTATCAAATGAATTCAGATTCAGCTGAGAGGCTGTATTTGCCATGCAATATGAGACTCGTCTCACCTGGCCTTTTATGAAGGTGACAAACGACAAGTGACAGAATAAAGATACAAGGGCGTTTTTTAAAGACAAAATCAGGCTTAATGGAGCAAGAAAAACTAATTGCAGAACAATCTACAGTATTTTAGGTAAAGATTGAAGGACAGGGATGCAGATGTAATAAAAACAATACTGGTAATAATAATATTAAACTTAGAACAAAGAATTATAGTAAAAAGACCTCTAGAACAACGAAAAATGGTCTGAAGAAAAATGACTTGGAAATGCAAAACAACAGTACGGATTGTGATAAACTTGGTTTATACAGTAACAAGAAGGACAGGTGTGCGCTTTGAACAAAAACGATTTAAACTAAAATTGACTAAAAATCTCGAAACAATGACACCTGTTGGCAAATCTGAGAACTCTCCGGCATGAGTGTGGCGTTAACATGCCGGCAGGGGCGTAGCACCAAATTCTGGGTCCTATGCACAAGCAGTGGCCATGGGCGCCTGTAAGCTCGAGGTTCACAACTACCTACAACCTCAGGGGCCCTCCCCCCACTTGGGGCCCTGGTAATTTAGTCCCAATTTTCACTCAACTGTGATGCCCCTGCATGCAGATTTACTTACTTTACATAACATGTGTCAATGCTGCCAACAAATCCAAATATTAATTTCTTTTGAGCATTTTAGAGGACAACATTAATAAAAATAATCAGATTTACCCCCCCAACCCCCAGCATATCAGTGGGTGAAAAATGGCAGAAAGTGAGGATACCAAAAAGCCAGAAGACATCAAACAGGATTCACCCCTTACTCGTACTGGTTCTGTGATTCGGAAAAAAGTGGTTCGAACTTTCTCTACTATAACTGGAAAAAAGAAAAGAGAAGAAACAGAGAGCTCCAGCTGTCCTTCTCCCAACACAAACTTCTCTTCTGGTAAACCAGGTAAAATTTGTTCACTTCATCACATTAATTTATGTTTCTTTGCAAAATGAAAAAGCTACATTTTAGCTTGGGGCTTGAGGTGCAATGGATAATATGAGACAAAATTTCTGTTTAAAAAAAGTAATAATTTAGCACCAAACCAACATCAAATATAGACAAATGTTGCATAGGTCCAGGTCTGAAATGTTTCATGAGAACCACTTAATTTAATGTAGAAAATGATTTAAATTAATTACAATAAAGACCAAGCTACAGTAAATATATATTTCAGGCATGCAGTCATCTGTAATGACAATCAGGGTTTCAGATCCATATATAAATTTCAGAAGCTAGGGAGGTTAGCTATAGCATGGAAAGGATGTGCAAGTCTCTATTTTTTGTTGTTTACATTCCTCAGCAACAGCAGATGGTTTCTTTCACAAGATTTCAAGTTTGAGAAGAAGTCTGACAATAAAAAACAGAGAAAAGTCAATCCTCTCAAATGATACCCCAGAACCCCAGAGAACTCCAGACTTCATAATTCCTTCCAAACCACTTTCGGGTGAGTTTATTTACTATTACAGTCTCTCGCTGCCCTCCTTGCTCTGCATAAAGTTTATTCGTGCATACTCTATGGCTTAAGACAGGTCTGCCAGATCCCTGTCTTAGTGATCTACCTCTCTAAGTCAGGTGATGGAGGTTTTTATAGGCATCTTAACACTTTATGTTGGTAGATCCCAAGAATGAGGCTCAGGAACCCCTGTAGTAAGAAGACATGGGTTTTTTAAAGACAAAAACATAAGAATTTACACACATTCAGCATTAGCCAAGCTCATAAATACTTTTTGCTCTTTTCCCTCTACAGTTTTGCAGATTGATGAACTTTTAAAAAGTGATTGTTTGGAAGATGGCTATTCAAACCTGCTGTCTCTGAGGAAAGAGTTTCAGCATAAGCAGGCAGCTCTGGGTGAGAAGGAGGCTCTGATTAAGAAGGAAGCTCTAGGTGAAGAGGCTCCTTCAGGAGAATTATCTAGTAAAGAGAAAGACCTGAATCTGCTCTGTATGTCCCTGAGGAAGAGACTGACCGATATTGTCAGACACTCCTGTGATCCGGAGTCCAAGCAGCTGCTGGTGCTTGTGGCCAGAATCATTGAGGAGGAGGAAAAAAGAGAAGGGGATCTGGGTGGAATGAAGGGATGGAGGGAGGCATGGAAAGATGCAGTGCAAGAAGGGATGAGAGACACAATCAAGGCAGTCCACCTTGATAGCCATGAGCCAAAAGTTTCCTGGTTGGAAGTTCACTTGGGGCTTCTGGTTAAAGTGATTGTGGAGCAGCTGGAGAAAGTGAAAACAGAGCTTGTGAGCTTATACCCACCAAACTTTAACGTGTTCCAAACTTACGTCTCATCTTGTCATGAAGTTGTTGGAGAACATCTGAAGGAGCTTCTGAAAAAAGTGACAGAGCTTGAAGATTATTATGCCATGATGGATTTCATGAACAGCAATCACAGGTGAGAGGCTGCACTGTATAGTGTAGACCTTTGTAGATTGCCTTGATAATTCACTCAATTTTGTGTAAATATTTGATCTTTGCAGTGAGAAAATCCTTGGAAGCCCTTCCCTGCAGCCAGAGATGAGGAAGCAAAACTCTCTTCCACTACATGTTGACTTTTTAGATCAGATTAAGTATAAATGTTGCACCTGTCTAGAGGTGAGTAAACACAACAACTACAGGAGCTTGATCTGTGAGCATGTTTCTTTTTTCTTGTCCCTTTTTTCTTGGATGCTTGTTTTTTTAAGAATTAACTTTTACTAATTCATCAGGAGAACCTGTGTGTCTTTTTGGACAAAATCATTAAAAGAGAACAGGAGGAAATGTGGAAAAATAAAATAACCCCAAAGAGAACAGAAGATGGGATATTCCTCGCCACTCACGTTGACATTGCCATTTGTAGAGTATGTAAAGCACATTTCCTTCTGAAATTGTATTGCTATACAATATTAAATTTTTTTATTTCTTGAACATTGGTTTTGACCCTCTCATTATAATAATAATAATAATAATAATAATAATAATAATAATAACAGACATGATAATAACAACAACAAAATAAATATTATTAATAATAATAATAATAATAATAATAATAATAATAATAATAATAATAATAATAATAATAATAATAATAA
>JBBMFX010000141.1:12013259-12037732 GCA_037832545.1 Rhabdalestes septentrionalis
ACCTGTCACTGATTTGGAGAGGGATATCTTACCTGTCACTGATTTGGAGAGGGATATCTCACCTGTCACTGATTTGGAGTATATGTTACCTGTCTCTGATTTGGAGAGGGATATCTTACCTGTCACTGATTTGGAGTACATGTCACCTCTCACTGATTTGGAGAAGGACATCTCATCTGTGACTGATTTAGAGTATGTGACATCCGTCACTGATTTGGAGGACATGTTATCTTCCACTGATTTGAACAAGGACATGCCATATACCAATTTGGAAAAGGACATATCACCTATTACGAACATGGACAAGGACGTGTCAACTGTTACGGATTTGCAGAAAGACATGTCACCTGTTGATGTCACTCGTTTATCTGTGAACACACCTGATTACTCGGAAAGTTCATTTATTGATCAAAGAGGACAGAAATATCCAAGGAAATGTGAGCACAGAAAAATAATGCATTCCTTATTTGAAACATCTCAGTCTTCATCTGTAAAGAAGAGCTGTTTTGAACATAAAGATGACGAAGTGGCAGATATTTGTTTTGAAGACAACTCTAAATGTGAATTAAAGCCCAAACCCATTGCTCCTATTCTATGTGATTACTCACTCACTCCAAGTTGTGTCTCTTTGCTTGACACACAATTTGAAAGTGGGACATGTTTGAACCTTAAAGATGGTGAAATGCCAAATATTAGTTTTGAAGACAACTTCACATGTGGATTAAAGTCCAAATTGATTTTTCCTGTTCGATGTGATTGCTCACTCACTCCAGGTTGTGTCTCTTTGCTTGACAAACCATTTGTAGAAAAAAGAAAACCTGTGCTTTGTGAAAATTTCCAAAGTACCCCTATGAAATCAGATATACACCAAGAAACTCAGGATCCTTTGAAAGTAAGACTATCATTTTCTCATGTGCTCCCAAGGGACAATGGTAGCAGTGCTACTCCAATGAAGTCATTTTTTGAAGGGAGACTCAGCGAGTCAAGTGAATTAAAAAGTCATGAGAAGAGAACTCCCAGATTGTTACAAGAACAAAAGTGTTCTCCCTTTTCATTTGCAAAGGCATGCAGAAGAATATCTGATTTGACAGTTCGAGAAAATGATACAGGTTTAATTCAGGTGAGGAAACCCTTGGTGGGTAAAAATGATGTCCAACTCATCTGTTTGGATGAAGAAGTAGAGCAACACATGACTCTACTAAATAGAAATGACAATATTGTGGGTCTTAATACAGATGAATACAATCCCCCTGCAAACCAAAGTGAATGCAGCTTGAACAAATCTAAATACCTTCAGTCCACAGTTTCAGAGACAACAGATGAAGGCAAATATCAAGATGGACTGCTTCCAGTTATGTGTGTTTACTCACCCACCACAAGTGCAATTTCTTCCACATCAATCACACAAACATACTCTGGCCAAAGGTATCTCATCATCAAAGAAACTACAGATGTTGAATCAATACCAAAATGCCCCATGGACAGAGATGTTGACACAGATCAGCCTGAACTTATTTGTGGCTCACCATTTAAATCTAGCTGTCCCTTGACAATAAATTCACGTGTCCACTCTGTCCAAGGCCACTGTCCAATGCTTAAAAAGTCTGGCATTTTAAAAGAAGACCTGTCCAATGTATTCACGCAGTTTACACGGACACCTGTTAGTGACAGCCACCTGGTATTGCAAGAGTGTAGCACACCGAATACCAGTGTAAGCACCAGTTTTAATGAAGATTGTGAAGATCTTACACCTCCAACAGTCTCCAGGCAAATGTTAGTCCTGAGTTCAAGTGAGTCTGAAACATCTGAAGCCTTCACATCATGTCATGAACTAATATGGGACATAGACCAGTTTAAGCCAAAAAAAGTATATTTTCTTGATCATATTAAGGAACATACTTATCCTGCACCTGCTAAGGCACCTGAGACACCAGTAAGAGACCAGTCAACTGAAATGGCAGACACATTTTCACACAATAGTTGGACAGAAAGCTGTAGTGGTAAGGAATCAGGAATAAGCATAAACATTTACTCCAATACGGGAATTAAAAATAATTCTATTGACTTTGTTGAACAGAAAGTTGATCCAATGGCAGTAAATGTTCAATGTAATATCCAGAGCACCTCGAAGCAGATAAGTATTACGAAAGAGAGCGAGGAGACCCCAGGTTCCACAGACGCCTCAGAGTTCAATGACAGTGGCAAGCTTCACAAGGACATCTTTTGTATTCTAGAGAAGCTAAAGAATTTATGATTGCTTTAGCTTAAGGTTAAATAAAGTTTTCTGTCATTGCATTAAGACTTTGACTTGAATAACATAGAATGATTGTACTGACAGTGTATCAGAAAACTGATTCTAAAATTTCCTGTATTACAAGAAAAAAATGAATAGCCATTCAATGTCTTTAAATTTATCAACCAAGTTTTTCTTTTTTTATTTCTTCTCATTACAGCCATTATTCTTACAATTATTATTGTTGTTGTTGTTATTACACCTGTAGAGCTTGTAAAAACAGTTTTTCTCCTTCAGTTTATTAAATATGTGCATGTGTATTCAGCTAATTGATCATATGATCAGGGTTTTTATTTTTGTGGTCGATGCCAGACCTGTAACATTTGGGGAGAGAGAGTATGATTGAACAGAAACAAACATGGGGCAAAACACAGCAGGTCTTCAAGACCCAAAAGCTCTGGTTAGTTATTAAAAAAATAAACATTCTGTGAATGCTGCTACGCATTGAGCCAACCTTACCCATAAATGGCTTGGAGTCACCTCTGTAATGTATTGGGAAAGAGAGTGAACAGTCGAGTCACCTCAAAAGTGTATAGCATAGAGGGAGTCTGTGGCTATGGTGGCTGTAAAGTGACCAAACGTGGAGGAAGAATTCTGCGTTATGTGTTACTCTCTTATTGTATGCCATGGCTCTCTCTCTCTCTCTCTCTCTTTCTGATGCAGGTACTATGGGCGGAGCTGTTCTATTTGCTACCCGGGTGCTGGATAGTAATTGAGAAGAAGCAAGTGGAGACCTTATTTTCTTTGTACTTCCTGCACAATTGTTTGCCTGTGTGTTTTTGCCCGAGAATTTTTAAATGTTTTGTGAGTGCTATGGGCTTTGGCTTGTTCTGTGTTGGTATAAAACGTAGTACAGTCCAGGTATTGTGTTAGCTATTAACAGCTGTATGTTGTATAATCTCTGAAGGAAAAGGGGGTCTTGTGTTTTTTTTTGTTTTAATTGGAGAGGTTTTGTCTCTGTTTTTGGTTAGTCAGGGTGGTAGGAATAGGTATATGTACTTTTTTTCCTTGTGGGAAGTAGGGTAGTCAGATGTGTATTTTCTTTAAGTTAGCATTGTGGGTTTTGTTTGTTGTTTTGGCCTTACCTTTTTCTGAAGTTTACAGTTTTAATAAACCAAGAAAATATTTAAGCTGTGGTTTCGATAGCGGTTATTTCTGGGGCTGGATTCAGATATAAAATTGGCTGTCTATGTGTAATGTGTGAACTTATGAGCCAGGTCCATAACAATAGATCACAAGACACAGCAGACTCAAAAAACAGACAATTTATAAACTATGTGTATGTTGTGGTTTAATGAAAAATAATCAGCTTGTTAAAATGGCTATGTGGGATTTTCCCTCCTGTTTTCAGGTGAGAGCAGTTTGTCCAACCAATTTT
Source organism: Rhabdalestes septentrionalis (assembly GCA_037832545.1). Classification (NCBI taxonomy): domain Eukaryota; kingdom Metazoa; phylum Chordata; class Actinopteri; order Characiformes; family Alestidae; genus Rhabdalestes; species Rhabdalestes septentrionalis. The sequence continues at coordinate 12,016,931 of JBBMFX010000141.1, forward strand.
CAACTAGTCATTAATAATGGCTTGGTAAGAGACACCCAGTTATTGCTTCCTCAGTTCAGTGGTAAGATGCTGAGCACAGATTAAAGAATATCAGAGGTGTGGTTTGAATCTGTTTTATAGCAACCATACAATCACATTTCACATTCTTTGATAGAAGAGAAATCGAGATATTATTACTATACTGATAGCTGGAATTTGGCATTGGTTATCATCCTACAGTATTGACATGATTCCAGTGTACAAATTTCTATTAAGAAACAGTGTGAGTGCATTCATAATTTTGTGTCCCTCTCAGACTTTGATCCATCCCCCCTTAAGATCTCGGTCCATCACCCCCTGAAGCATGGATGATGTAGTGATATATCACTCCTATTCCAATTTATTTCCATCTTAAATGTAAAACCTGAGCATGCCACTCCATTTACCGTTCTCCTCAAGCACATAGTTCCCAGCAGAATGTCTTGTGTTATTGTTCTGTGGTCCCAAGACCTAGGAGCTGCCTCAATGGTTTCCACCCCCAAGTCCCCCAAGTCCTGCCCCAAGATCCCCCCCAAGTCCCGCCCCCAGGTGCTTCCTGGGTGCCATGTTCCTGGCTGCCCGCTGCTTCATTGGTGAATGGATTAAATGCAGAGGAAGAATTTTGTGCCGTCCAAATTCTGTGTTATTTTGTGTTCACCTATGACCGAATTTTCACTTTCGACATACCATGCACTAAATGAAACATATCTGAAGTGGTGGCTGTTCAAATCCATGCTGTGAGCTGAGCTTGAACTAGAGTATAATTCACAGAATAAAACAAGCAAGAGGGGGTGAAATCAAGCAAGAGTGGTGATCAAGAAATCATGTTTTCATGTAGAAATCGATAGACAACTATAGAGCAAATTTCAATTTAAAATATTTATTTTTGCATTCTATTTGTAAGCAGTAAGGAAGGAACTAAGCCAAATATATTTATACATTTTACATGTTTGTTCTTTTTTACAGGAATGCACAGTTATTGAAGCTTATATAGAATGTACATATGGAAACATATATATAGAGCGGGTCCTCGGGTTACTACAGACTTAACATACAATGTTTTAAGTTTACGATGCTCACTCCCACCCCCACTCCGCTTACAAATATTGTCATATTTATGGACTATGTGGGTGAACTTGTTTGGTCTCATGCTGGATGAATACACAGTAACGTGGCAAATAAATGAGGGAGTTTCTATTTTCTGAGGCATAGTTGTGTTTTTATGATTTTACATCTGTGCTAGGACAGATAAGTGACTAGGGTGTTTTCCGACTAACACCAAAATTCAGATCTGTAACAACATGAGGACCCCCTGTATATATATGATATGTATATATGTCAAGGTTCAGAATGTTATGAAATTAATACTTCTCAACAGTCACACCGATTGCATGAACAACTCTGAGTGTGTTTTTCTGACAGCACTGCAACAGTTTCCACAAATAGGAATACACATTTGGGTTCTAAACTAAGTTAAGATTTTTTTTCTTTCGTTTACAACTCTGTTATGATTATCTAACCATGTTGGTAAATAAGTGTAGTAGCTGGCCCTTTTTATGCTATGGGCATACACATCTTGTATTACACAGCATATAAACACATTTAAAAGACTGAATATTATAATTTGATCTGTTTTTTAAAGCACAGCCATGAATCAAGATACGCTAAAGTGTCAGCTAAGTGGCATAAGCTCCCCCACCATTCTCTTCTGCAGAGGAATCTATATGCCTTAAAGACATTGAATGTCGTATTGTATTTTGCTTACTTGAATCTTCATCCTCAAAAAATTTCATTTTCTCAGTGCGTACAGTATCTCTGAGCTTTTGTATTGAGGAGGCAGTGTCATCAGAGATAGGCTCTGCAGAGTCTCCCTCAAAAATCTGGATTTTCCTTGTCGCAAATACTTTCTCCTTGTCATCACAAAACATTTCTTTTACAACATGCCTCTCTACCAGAGTATGTTCCTTTTTCGTCTCTCTAGTATCCTCAACTGACCTCACTGAGTCTGAATTTATTGATACTCCATCTAAATGTAATGTTGAAATATCTTTTATATCAATGTTGTTGATTGTTGCAGTGTCTGGTACAGTTTGTACAGTTGAGACAACTATGTGAATTTCTCCTGACATTTGCCTCTGAGAATCCACTGAAGAAGAAGACATATCAGAAGAACCTGGAATGTTCACTTTCTCAGGCTGGTGGGGCTCCATGGATATTAGTTCAGTTTTGGCTGTTGAAGTAATAACATCACCATGTAAGTTACCAATCTCAACAGTTGCAGTAGGTTCAGAAAATGTTACTTTGACTTTTGTAGGAGATGCCATTGACAGGCCAACCTGTTCAGTTGTTAGTGCAGAACTTACATCAGCAAAAGCATCAGATGATCTCAGTGACCATGTGGGGCTGACACTGTCCTCTTCAGTTTCTCGTATGGAAGGCTGTTCAGGCTCTTTCTCCTTATTGTCATTCAATGGACTCTCCTCAGTTTTCTCATATGGTTGAGAAGATTCTATTTCGATGACCTTTGCTGTTTTGGTTGGAGAAGAAAACTTGGGAAAACTGAACCAACCACTCTTTTCAGCTTTTGCTTGTGTTTCTTCAGTGTCAGCTTTCTGATCCATCTGAACCATGGTTTGCTTTTCATATTCCATTTTCATAGGAGCTGATGTTTCTATCTTTGCTTCTTCGACCTCATCTAATGTGGGCACATTAAATTCAACATCAAAGCCCCTAAGAACATCACTCAGTGCTGGCACTGTAAATTTGGATGACTTTTCATGGCCTTGAGTGTCTTCATGTTTGGCTTCCAAAACGACTACTGGAACTTTAGCACCCATACTTGTGTCATTGTCTCCATCCTGAGATTTTGTTTTTGAAATGCCAATTTTAGACATTTTGATAGTAGGGAGTTTGAATCTACTTGATGAGCCTTTATCACCTTCTTCCTTTGTAACAGCTGCTTCTGGAGGTTGTAGAATTGTATCTTTAAGTTCTACTTCATCATTAAGCGATTTTAAATGTTTCGTACCAACATTTAATTCAACATTTATATCTGCTACATCTTTTTCAGTTACTGATTTTACTGCTCTAGTTTCTGAGGTCTTTTGAGATGCATTTCCAAATGTGGGCATTTTAATAGTAGGCAGCTTGAACTTTACTGGAGAGCCTGTGACAGCAGTATTCTCTTTATGTTTTGTTTCTTGGGATTCTGTGTCCACCGACTGTGTAGTTACCTCATCTGACTGTGCACTAGATTTAGGCAGGCTGAAAGTCTTAATCTCTAGTGCAGAAGATTTTGGAAGTGAGACTGAGGGAAGTTTGAACTTTGTTGGAGAGGCAAACTTAGTTTGATCTTTTTGTCCAGTTGAACCTATAGTGTCTTTATCTTGTTCTTCCAGGTCTACACTTCTATCTGGCAAAGACACAGTCTTAGTTTCTGATTTTGAAAATCCAAATTTAGGAAATGAAAAGCTGAATTGTTTAGTTTTCACATCAAGACTTTTAGAATCTATTTCTTTTACTTTGGTTACACTTTCATCCACTTCAGTGTCACCTGGCTGCACTTCCATCTTTGCCTCTGGCAGAGAAATGTCAATCTTTGTCTTAACTGTACTTGACTCCATCTTTGTTCCTTTAGCCTCAGGAATTTTGATCCCAAATTTTGGCAATTTGAACGTACTCTCTTCTGTTTCAATTTGGACTTCCTGAGCCTTCATGTTAACGCTGAGAGATTTTTCCTGTCTCTCAACAGAAGGCACCTTTAAATCAAGTGGCTTGGATGATATTTCCAACTCTGCATCTGGTAGACTCAATTCCTTTCCTTTAGTTTGTACCTCAACAGCAGAGACTTCTACTGCCTCCTTTGGAGTTTTAACTTCAAACTTTGGGAGTGTGATTGATGGAAGTTTAAACTTTGTTGGAGATCCAAACTTTGTTTCATCTTTTAGTTCAGTCTGATCAATTGACAATGTGATGTCTGCATTCCCTACATTTACAACAGTTTCTGGTACTTTAATTTCAGGAAATTTAGGAAATGGTTGTTTTGTTGTAACATCCATCCCTTTAGAATCTATTTCTGGTATATCTGCTTTCAGGCTTATTGCTCCTTTTGTCACTTCAAAGTCAGGCTGATGCACTTCCATCTTTCCCTCTGGCACAGAAATGTCAATTTCTTTCTTGGCTACTGTTGAATCTATTTTGGGTCCTTTTACCCCGGGAAGGCTGATTCCAAATTTTGGGAATTTCAGCTTGGTACCTTGTTCTTCAATTTGAATATCTTGTGCTTTCACATCCATTTGAAGAGATGTATCTTCTTTTTCTACCTCAGGCCCCTTTAAATCAACTGATAGTGGCTCAGCTGACAATTTCATCTCAGCATCTGGTAGACTTACTTCTTTCCCTTTAGCTTGTACCTCCACACTAGACATATCTACTGCCCCCTTTGGAGCTTTGACTCCAAATTTTGGGAGTGTGATTGAAGGAAGTTTAAACTTTGTTGGTGATCCAAACTTTGATTCATCTTTTTTTCCAGTCTCCTTCACTGAAACAGTTACATCTACATTTGGGGCCTCTAGCTCTTGACTTCCTTCTGGTAATGGCACATTAACATCTGAAACACTTATATCAGCTTCTGGCACCTTCATTTCAGATTTAGAAAATCCAAATGTGGGAAATGAGAAGCCTGGTCGTTTTGTTGTCATCTCCAGATCTTTAGAATCTATTTTGGGGAAATCTGCTTTCACTTCAATTGCTCCTTGCACTCCCGTGTCAGGTGGATGTACCTCCATCTTTCCCTCTGGTAGAGAAACATCAGTCTCTGTCTTGGCCGTACTAGCATCTATTTTTGGTCCTTTAATCTCAGGAAGGCTGATTCCAAATTTTGGAAATTTCAGCTTACTCCTTTGCTTATCAGTTTGTATGTCTTGGGTCTTAATATCCACCTTAAGTGATTTGTCCTCTTTTTCTGTCTCAGGCCCCTTTATATCAACTGACAGTGGTTCAGCTGACAAATTCAATCCTGCATCTGGTAGACTTACTTCCTTTCCTTTAGCTTGTATCTCTACACCAGAGACGTCTACTACCCCCTTTGGAGCTTTAACTCCAAATTTCGGTAGTGTGATTGATGGAAGTTTAAATTTTGTAGGAGACCCAAACTTTGTTTCATCTTTTTTTCTGGTCCCATCCATTGATACTGTAATGTCTGCATTTGGTGCTTCTAGCTCTACACTTCCTTCTGGTAATGGCACATCAACATCTGGAGCACTGACATCAGTTTCTGGAGCCTTCATTTCAGATTTGGAAAATCCAAATTTGGGAAATGAGAAGCTTGGTCTCTTTGTTTTTACATCATGATCTTTAGAAGCTATTTCTGGTATATCTACATTTACCTCGGGTGCTCCTGGTGCTCCAACATCAGGTGGATGCACTTCCATCTTTCCCCCTGGCAGAGAAATATCAATGTCTGTTTTGGCTGCCCTGGAATCTATTTTTGGTCCTTTCACATCAGGAAGGCTGATTCCAAATTTTGGGAATTTGAATTTACCCCTGTGCTCTTCAGTCTGAATATCTTGGGCTGTAATATCCACCCTAAGAGATTTGTCTACTTTTTCTACCTCAGGTCCCTTTATTTCAGCTGACAATGGCTCAGTGGACATTTTAATCTCTGTGTCTGGTAGGCTAATTTCCTTTCCTTGTATCTGCAAACCAGAAACATCTACTGCCCCCTTTGAGTCTTTAACTCCAAATTTTGGGAGTGTGATTGAGGGAAGTTTAATCTTTGTTGGTGATCCAAACTTCGTTTCATCTGACTTTCCAGTCCCATCCATTGAAACTGTAATGTTTGCACCTGGAGCCTCTACACTTCCTTTTGGTAATGACACATCAACTTCTGGAGCCCTAGTTTCAGATTTGGAAAATCCAAATTTGGAAAATGAGAAGCCAGATTGCTTCGTTTTCATATCAAGATCTTTAGAAACTATTTCTAATACATCTGCTTTTGCCTCCATTGCTTCGGACACACCTACATCAGGTGGATGCAATTTCATGTTTCCTTCTGGTATAGAAATATCAATCCCTGTCTTGGCTGTGCTAGAATCTAATTTTGATCCTTTCACCTCGGGAAAGCTACTTCCAAATTTTGGGAGCTTGAATTTACTACTATTCTCTTCGGTTTGAATATCTTGGGCTTTCATATCTATGCTAAGTGATTTGTCTTCTTTTTCTAACTCAGGCCCCTTTATATCAATAGACAGTGGGTCGGTGGACAATTTTACTTCAGCATCTGGTAGACTAATTTCCTTTCCTTTAGCTTGTATCTCCACATCAGAGATGTCTGCTGAGCCCTTTGGAGCTTTAACTCCAAATTTTGGGAGTGTGAATGAAGGAAGTTTAAACTTTGTAGGTGATCCAAACTTTGCTTCACGCTTTTTTCTGGTCTGATCCACTGACAGGGTAATGTCTGCATTTGGTGCTTCTAGGTCTACATGTCCTTCTGGTAGTGACACATCAACATCTGGAACGCTTACATCAGATTCTGGAGCCTTCATTTCAGGTTTAGAAAATCCAAATTTTGGAAATGAAAGGCTTGGTTGTTTAGTTTTTACATCAAAACTTTTAGAATCTATTTCTGGTATATCTGCTTTCAGTTTAATTGCTCCTTCTGTCACCTCAGCATCAGGTGGATGCACGTCCATCACTGCTTCTGGTAGAGAGACATCAATCCCTGTCCTGGATGCAGCTAAATCTATTTCTTGTCCTTGTACCTTGGGAAGGCTGATTCCAAATTTTGGGATGTTCAGCTTTCTGGCTTGCTCTTCAGTTTGTATATCTGGGGTTGTAATGTCCACACTGAGAGACTTGTCTCCTTTTTCTAACTCAGGCCCCTTTATTTCAACTGAAATTGGCTTAGCTGAAAATTTTATCTCAGCGTCTGGTAGACTTTCTTCCTTTCCTTTAGCTTGTACCTCCACAGCAGAGACATCTACTGCCACTTTTGGTGCTTTCACTCCAAATTTTGGGAGCGTGAATGATGGAAGTTTAAACTTTGTTGGAGATCCAAACTTTGTTTCATCTTTTTTTCTGGTCTCATCCATTGACACTGTAATGTCTGCATTTGGTGCTTCTAGCTCTACACTTCCTTCTGGTAGTGACACATTAACATCTGGAGCACTTATATCAGCTTCTGGAGCCTTCATTTCAGACCTGGAAAATCCAAATTTAGGAAATGAGAAGCCTGGTCGCTTTGATTTTGTATCAAGATCTTTAGACTCTATTTCCGGTACATCCCCTTTCATCTCGATAGCTCCTGGCACTCCAACATCAGGTAGTTGAACTTCCATCTTTCCCTCTGGCAGAGTTACATCAATCTCTGTCTTAGCTGCGCTAAAATCTATTTTTGGTGCTTTCACCTCAGGAAGGCTGATTCCAAATTTTGGGATTTTGAATTTATTCCCTTGCTCTTCAGTTTGAAAATCTTTGACTTTCATATCCACCCTAAGAGATTCTGCCTCTTTTTTTAAACCAGTCTCCTTCATGTCAACTGATAGTGGCTCAGTGGACAATTTTATTTCAGCATCTGGTAGACTTACTTCCTTTCCTTTAGCCTGTACCTCCACATCAGCGACATCTACTGCCCCCTTTGGAGCTTTAACTCCAAATTTTGGGAGTGTGATTGATGGAAATTTAAACTTTGTTGGAGATCCAAACTTTTTCTCATCTGTTTTTCTGGTCTCATCCACTGACACTTTAATGTCTGCATTTGGCGCTTCCAGCTCTACATGTCCTTCTGGTAGTGACACATCAACATCTGAAACACTGACATCAGCTTCTGGAGCCTTCATTTCAGGTTTGGAAAATCCAAATTTGGGAAATGAAAAGCTTGGTTGTTTTGTTTTCACATCAAAACTTTTAGAATCTTTTTCTGGTATATCTTCTTTCAGCCTTATTGCTCCTTCTGTCACCTTAGCATCAGGTGGATGCACTTCCATCACTGGTAGAGTTACATCAATCTCTGTCTTGGATGCAGCTAAATTTATTGTTGGTCCTTTTACCTCAGGAAGGCTGATTCCAAATTTTGGGATTTTTAGCTTACTGGCTTGCTCTTCAGTTTGTATATCTGGGGTTGTAATGTCCACACTGAGAGACTTGTCTCCTTTTTCTAACTCAGGACCCTTTATTTCAGCTGAAAGTGGCTCAGCTGAAAATTTTATCTCAGCATCTGGTAGACTTACTTCCTTTCCTTTAGCTTGTATCTCTACACCAGAGACATCTACTGCCCCCTTTGGAGCTTTAACTCCAAATTTTGGAAGTGTGATTGAGGGCAGTTTAAACTTTGTTGGAGATCCAAACTTTGTTTCATCTGTTTTTCTGGTCCCATCCATTGACACTGTAATGTCTACATTTGGAGCGTCTAGCTCTACACTTCCTTCTGGTAGTGACACATCCATATCTGGAGCACTTGCATCAGTTTCTGGAGCCTTCATTTCAGATTTAGAAAATCCAAATTTGGGAAATGAGAAGCTTGGTCGCTTTGTTTTCATATTAACATTTTTGGAATCTATTTCTGGGATTTCTGCTTTCACCTCAATGGTTCCAGGCTCTTCAGCATCAGGGGGATACACTTCCATCTTTCCCTCTGGTAAAGAAACATCAATCTCAGTCTTAGCTGTGCTAGAATCTATTTTTGGTCCTTTCACATCAGGAAGGCTGATTCCAAATTTTGGGAATTTGAATTTACTCCTCTGCTCTTCAGTTTGAATATCTTTGGCTTTAACATCCACCCTAAGAATTCCAGCCTCTTTTTCTACATCAGTACCCTTTATATCAACTGACATTGGCTCAGCCGACAATTCTATCTCAGCATCTGGTAGACTTAAGTCCTTTCCTTTAGTTTTTACCTCCACACCAGAGACATCTATGGCCCCCTTTGGAGCTTTAAATCCAAATTTTGGTAATGTGATTGATGGAAGTTTAAACTTTGTTGGAGATCCAAACTTTGTTTCATCTTTTTGTCCCGTCTCATCCATTGACACTTTAATGTCTGCATTTGGTGCTTCTAGCGCTACACTTCCTTCTGGTAATGACACATCAACATCTGGAACACTGATATCAGCTTCTGGAGCCTTCATTTCTGATTTGGAAAATCCAAATTTGGGAAATGAAAAGCTTGGTTGTTTTGTTTTCACATCAAAACTTTTCGAATCTATTTCTGGTATATCTGCTTCCAGTTTTATTTCTCCTTTTGGCACCTCAATATCAGGTGGATGCATGTCGATCACTGACTCTGGTAGAGAAATGTCAATCTGTGTTCTGGATGCAGCTAAATCTATTTTTGGTCCCTTTATCTGAGGAAGATTGATCCCAAATTTGGGGATTTTTGTCTTATTCCCTTGCTCTTCAATGTGTATATCTTGGGTCTTAATGTCCACCTTAAGGGATTTGTCCTCTATTTCTACCTCAGGCCCCTTTATATCAACTGAGTGTGGCTCAGCTGAAAATTTTAACCCTGCCTCTGGTAGACTTACTTCCTTTACATTAGATTGTGTCTCCACAGGAGAGATGCCCGCTGCCTCCTTTGGATCTTTAACTCCAAATTTTGGGAGTGTGATTGATGGAAGTTTAAACTTTGTTGCTGATCCGATCTTCTTTTCATCCAGTTTTTCTGTCTCATCCATTGATACAGTAAAGTCTGCACTTGGAGCTTCTAGCTCTACACTTCCTTTTGGTACTGACACATCAGCATCTGGAATGCTAACATCAATTTCTGGAGTCTTAATTTCAGATTTGGAAAATCCAAATTTTGGAAATGAGAGGCTTGGTCGCTTTGTTTTCAACTGAAGATCCTTAGAATCGGTTTCTGGTACATCTGCTTTCATTTCGATTGTGCCAGGCACTCCAGCATCAGGTGAATGCACTTCCATCTTTCCCTCTGGTAGCGAAACACCAATGTCTGTCTTGATGGCACTGGAATTTATTTCTGGTCCTTTTACCTCTGGAATGCTGATTCCAAATCTTGGGAGTTTGAATTTACTCCTGTGCTCTTCAGTTAGAGCGTCTTGGTCTTTCATATCCACCCTAAGAGCCTCTTTTTCTAAATCAGGTCCCTTTATATTAAATGATTTTGGCTCAGCTGACAATTTCAGCTCAGCATCTGGTAGACCTACGTCCTTTCCTTTAGCTTGTACCTCCACGCCAGAGATGTCTGCTGCCCCCTTTGGAGCTTTAACACCAAAAATTGGGAGTGTGATTGAGGGAAGTTTAAACTTTGTTGGTGATCCAAACTTTGTTTCATCTTTTTGTCTCGTCTCATCCATTGATACTTTAATGTCTGCATTTGGTGCTTCTAGCTCTACACTTCCTTTTGGTAGTGACACATCAACATCTGGAACACTGATATCAGCTTCTGGAGCCTTCATTTCAGATTTGGAAAATCCAATTTTTGGAAACGAAAAGCTTGGTTGTTTTGTTTTCACATCAAAACTTTTAGAATCTATTTCTGGTGTATCTGCTTTAAGATTTATTTCTCCTTTCGGCACATCAATATCAGCTGGATGCACGTCCATCACTACTTCTGGTAGAGAAACATCAATCACTGTCTTGGATGCAGTTGAATCTATTTTTGGCCCTTTTAGCCCAGGTATGCTGATTCCAAATTTTGGGATATTCCGCTTACTCCCTTGCTCGTCAATTTGTGTATCTTGGGTTTTAATGAGAGATTTGTCTTCTTTTTCTTCTTCAGGCCCCTTTATATCAACTGACAGTGGTTCAGTTGACAATTTTAACTCTGCATCTGGTAAACTTACTTCCATCCCTTTTGCTTGTACCTCTACACCAGAGACCTCTGATTCCCCCTTTGGACCTTTAACTCCAAATTTTGGAAGTGTGAATGAGGGAAGTTTAAATCTTGTAGGAGATCCAAATTTTGTTTCATCTTTTTGTTCAGTCTCATCCTTTGATACTGTAATGTCTGCTTTTGGTGCTTCTAGCTCTAAACTCCCTTCTGGTAACGACACATCAACATTAGGAACATTTACATCTCCTCGTGGATGTGTCATTTCAGATTTAAATAATCCAACGTTGGGTAAGGCGACGCTTGATTGCTTTGTTTTCACATCAAGATCTTTAGAATCTATTTCCAATACATCTTCTTTCACCTCAATTGCTCCTGTCTCAGTGATATTAGGTTGGTGGGTTTCCATCTTTCCCTCTGGTAGAGAAAAAACAATCTCTGTCTTGGGTGTACTTAAATCTAGTTTTGGTCCTTTCACTTCAGCAAGGCTGGTTCCAAGTTTTGGAAATTTCAGCTTAACCCTTTGCCCTTCAGTTTGAATGTCTTGCGTCATAATGTCCACGCTAAGCGATCTGTCCTCTTTTTCTACCTCAGGTCCCTTTATACAAACTGACACTGGCTCAGTGGACAATTTTATCTCAGCATCTGGTAGACTTACTTCCTTTCCTTTAGCTTGTACATCCACACCAGAGATGTCTACTTTTCCTTTTGGAGCTTTAACTCCAAATTTTGGGAGTGTGATTGAGGGAAGTTTAAACTTTGTTGGAGATCCAAACCTTGTCTCATCTTTTTTTCCTGTCTCATCCACTGATAGTTTAATGTCAGCGTTTGTTGCTTCTAGCTCTACGCTTCCTTCTGGTAGTGACACATCAACATCTGGAGCATTCACATCAGCTCCTGGGCCCTTCATTTCAGATTTAGAAAATCCAAATTTGGGAAAGGAAAAGCTTGGCCGCTTGGTTTTTACATCAAGGCCTTTAGAATCTATTTCTGGCAGTTCTTCTTTCACATTGGTTACTCCTTCTTGCACTTCAAGATCAGGACCTTGCACTTGTAACTTTCGATCCGGTAGTGAAATCTCGAGCTCTGTCTTTGCTGCATTTAAATCTATTTGTGGTGCTTTTATTTCAGGAAGTTTGATTCCAAATTTTGGCAGTTTGAATTTACTCGCTTGTCTTTCATTTTCAATGTCCTGAAACTTCATATCCACACTGAGATCCGCACTGCTTTTGTCTATGTCAGGTCCCTTTATATTAGCTGATAGAGGTTCAGCTTTCTCTTTTAACTCAGTGTTGGATAGGCGTTTATTCAACTCAGTTTTTTGTTCTACTTCTTTCTTTTCCTCTGGTTGAAATATCTCAGCTTCTACCTTGGGTTCAATTCCATCTATTTTAAAGCCTTTTATTCCTGGAATTTTGAATTCAAGACTTTTAGTTTCAGTTTGTATAGACATTTCAGGTAAATGCTTTGGTGACATTTCTCCCTTTCTGTCTGTCCTAGTGTTATCCACTTCTTTCTTGGAGGCACTTGCACTAATTTTTGGTACCTCTGGGAAGCTGATTTCAAATTTTGGCAGTTTGAACTTCTTCCCTTGCCCTTCGGTTTTAATATCTTCAGTTTTAATATCCACAACAGAAATGTCTGCTGCACACTGTTTTGATGGTGAAGCAACTGCTTTAGGGAAACTTATGTTTAAGGTTTCACTTTCATTAGCAATAGTTACTCTAGTGTTTTCAGTTTGCTTTTGACCTCCTACTGAAGCATCTTTCAGCTTAATGTCAGCATCAACTTCTAATTTTGTCTCTTGTATTTCCCTATAATCCCTAGAAACCACATCTTTCTTTGGCAATTCAATTCCAATGTCTGGGAATCGAATGTCAGGTTTTGTGATCCCAAAACTTGGCATGCTTATTTGGGGCTTTTTTGATTTCTTTTCCCGTCCTTTCGTCTTGTCATGTTTCTTAGCTTTGTCTTTCAGCACTTTTAAATCTGTGTTTTGAACAATTGATTCCTCAATGGCCTCCATCCCTGGGATTTCAATGTCTTCACGCTTTGGAAGTTTAAATTTAACATCTCCAATTTCCCTGCCATCGGTAATCAGTACATCATCTGCCTGCTGGATTTCCTCTTTTGGTTTTGTGTAGTCTATTGTGGTCATGGCTATTGTTTCCTCATCAGCATAAGGTAGTTCAACTTTTGGTATCTTGATCACAGTGTTCTGCGCTGCAATATTCGAAGCTGATGACTCTTCTTGACCGATTTTGCTTTCAATAATCTTAGTGCTACCATCAGCACTTGTCTCTGATATTTTACGAGGAGAGCCCCTAGGGGTCATGTTAGTCTTATCTGCTTTCATTTCCATAATTGTAATTTCCCTCTGCACAAGCACACCTGTAATGTCCCCTTCAGGCAATTTCAAAGCCGGGAACATGGAAACAGCTTCTTTAACATCCTCAACATTGAACTCCTTATCTGTTCGCTGAACCTGAATATCTCTATCCTTAGTAATATTTGTAATCTTCTTGGTTTTTAGTATCTTCATTCCAGGAGTCTGAAGCTTTGCTTCTTTGTCTTCCATCCCTGGAATCTCAATGTCTTCTCGCTTTGGAAGGTGTGTCTTACTTAGTCCCACTTTTGTCATTTTGAGTGGTTCATGAAGTCCAGAGAAATCTACATTTGGCAATTTAAACTTTGATTTTGATTTTATGTCTACACCTGATAGAATGGTATCAATATTTGTCTCTGTTGATTGCTTAGATGTTTTTATTTCCAATTGTGAGTCCATTGCATCAACAGTACAAACTGTACCGAGATCATTAGGTTTTGGTTGGGATATAATTGTGATTGTTTCAGGCATAATGCTATCTTTTGTCATCTCAGAAGAATCTGGCGGCGTAAACTGGAGCCCATTTACTGTACTAGCAAAGTGGGTTTTTGATGTGGCAATGTCTCCAAGTGGACCTCTAGTTCTAATACCATAACTCTCATTTTCAAGTGCAGTTCTTTCCTTCCATTGCTTTTCACCGCTGATCTTCGGTGACTGTTTAAGTTCTACTGCATCTGACAAATCCACAGAAAGGTCTAATTGTTGCATGCTTATTTCCATATTTCCAGATACCACGTTCATCTCTGAATTGTCCTTGCTGATTATCTCTGTGTTTTTTTCAGTGTCAAGCAGAGTTTTTTCTGGCTCTGCTTGTGATATCAGAACAGGACTTACCACAACACTGTCATATGCAGATGAATCTGAAGTTCTGCTCGTTCCAAAGACAGTTTGTGATTGGCTTTCTTTCCCTATGTCAGAATTTTCTTTCTGATGAATGCTTACTTTCATTTCTGATCTCTCTATCCTTCCTTCCTCTGAGGTCCTTGTTTCACCAGCAGAACCATCTGCAAGAGCATCTGAAATATCTGCAGTTTTTAACGTATTGCTCAGGCTAATGAGAAGAACCTTGTGCTGTAATTCCTTTTCTGACAGACTCAATTCAGCTTCATGTGTGGCTAATTTTGTCTCAAGTGTCTCAGAGAAGTTTTCTTGTAATGCATCCTCAAATTGTTGATCTTCCAAAACGATCAAGTTCTCTGATGTCAGCTCTTTCTCATTTCTTGGAGATTCCTCAATGGATTTGTTGCTATGCCCTTTCATCTTCTTGTTCATTTTGGCTTTTTGTTTCTTTTTCTTGTCTTTACCATCTGGAGATTTCAGCGGTGACTTGAATGGGGATTCTGTGTCACTTGTTGTAGGGCTCATTTCTAATTTTTTGTGCTCCTCTGCCTCTGAGGTGCTGTGGGATCTCTTGAACTGTGCTCTGTGTCCTTTTCCAAAAGAGGGGAACTTTGGCCATGAGATGCGGTCTCGTTGTTTTTTCTTTCTTGGACTCCTCATCTGTGGTGTATCCCCCTCATTGCCCTAAAGAACGTCAAAGAGTAAAAGTGGTTAACATGAACACATTAAGGAATGTAAGTAAGAAAAGTAAGTAATGTCAGTGTTGTTTCAGTGGTAACCTCTTGTCGTATGTCCTCATCCTCTGGCAAAGTTGATTCCACTTTGCGTCTCACACATAACTCCATTTTGTATGGCTGAGCGTGCTCAAGAATTTGGAGTGCATCTTCATATGACACATTGTCAAAGTATACTGTAGCACTGAGTATCTGATCACCTGGAAATGTTCAAATTAAAATGAAACTCAAAGATGTGTACGCTAAATGTATTGGTAGTTAATTACATTTAATGTCCAGATTAAAGAACTTCCTATATTTCAGGCGTATTACATATTAAAAAATGGGAAACAAGGGAAACAAGGACAATTGAATTGTTGTAGTTGAAAAATTTGAAATGGAAACCTGGACCATCAACCAGATCTGGGCACTTTACGCCTCCTGTGCTCTCAACAATAACATGTTTACTATTTACTAATTTATAAACCACCACTAACAGTAAAATGTTTAGTATTATTCTAATGCTTTGCATACCCTCTTTCATTGTCATGTGTCTTGCAGCTGGTGAATCTGGTTTCACTTCTTTAATGAAGATCCCATCTTTCCCTCCACCGCTCACTACTAGCCCTTCAGCACATGAGTCTTTTACTGTTTTTACAATTACTCCAGCTCCACCACTTTGCATGTCCTGAAACAATAGATGACATTCTCTTAAGTGATTCTCTTAGTCTCATGTATGAACTGTGTGCAACATTAATAAGTTACATCAATACATTAACAAAATATATGCAGCACTTATAAATATAAACATATAAATATTTAACTATATATAAATACATATATGAACACATAAAATTAGCCACAACAGTAAATTGGTTGATTATTGTCGTTATAGTGTGTAGATTCCCTCCACAAGACCTGTAAAGTTGCCATGTCTAGCACTAAGACATTAGCAGCAGTTGCTTTAAGTCGTGTAAGTTACAAGGTGGGTCAGACAGGTGTCTGGATTAGGAGTTCTTAGGATTGCGTCACTGCTGTTTGCAGATTATGTGGTCCTCCAGGCTACATCAGCAACCATCAGCATGCACTGGGATGGTTTGCAGCCGAGTGTGAAGTGACTGGGATGAGTCAAGGGGAAGTTTCTGCCCTGGGTTGGGATGGTGTTTGCAGTTCTGTTGTGTTAAAGACAGAGCAAAGCCAAAAGGCAAAGCTCTCAATTTACTGGTCCATCTATGTCCACATCCTCACCTATGGCCCTGGGTAGTGACCGAAAAATTAGATCCCAGTTACAAGCAGCTAAAATGAATTTTCCCTGCAGGGTGGCCGGGCTCAAACTTAGACATAAATTGAGTGGTGTGGGAGGGACTCCAGGGGGAGGTTTTCTGGGCATGAGAAGGCCCCAGGACAAACCCAGGACATGCTGGAGAGGTTATAATTCGTGGCTGCACTGGGAATTCTTAAGTGTTCCCCTGAAAGAGCTTGGTGGGGTTGCTGGGGAGAGGGAGGTTTGGGCATGTCTGCTGAGGCTGCTACTCTGCGATCCAGAACAGGACAATTGGCAGATCATGGATGGATGGGGATAAAGTAGCTCTTCTGTGGGGTTAAACCAGACAGGCAGGCTCTTTCTGCCCACATGCATAAATGAGCCTTGGGAATGGGCACCCATGAACTTGTTGCTGCTTTACCAAACTTCAAGTACTCATTGGTTACTTGCTGTGTGATATATCCTACCCCATGCCAGCTGCCATTGCAACAAGGTAATCAATATGTTATTCACTTTATTAACAGTGGTTTTAGGAATGATCTGTATATTATTATGCCTCACCTCTGTTTCACTCATCTTGGCAGAGGAGCGTTTGTCAAACAGGGACCCAAAACCGACTCTCCTGCTTTTTTTGTTGCCACCCTTGAGTGGTGAACTATTAAAGTTGTCTTCTGCCTGAGAAAACAATAAATTGTTATATATTCAGAATACAAACATATATTTGATATGCCTGTGTTTTTGGGTAATCACAGCTCTTCCAGCTGCTGCAGTCATCTTAGTTACCTGTTTTTCAGCTGGGAATTCCTCTACAGGGGAAGAGCCTTGAGGTCGAGGTCGTTCCCCCTCTAAAATCTCAGGTTCCTCACATACCTAACAGTAACAGATTATAATATTAAAAAAAACAAAAATGTTTGTCATTTTCCTGATGTATGGTGTAAAAAGGCTGATCTGTGCAGCTTTTTGTTGATTGCATATATTACAATTTCAAACATTTTGCTGAAATGAAACTCACTGAATCTTCTTCTGTATACTGCTCTGGTCCCCTCAGCCTTCGCCCAGCTCCTGTATCAGATTAAAAATGCAGCAAATGTTTACTTTATTATTGAACGTAATCCTTTGTAATGTTTACAATTATATCATTATGTATGCACATTTTAATTATGTAATACAGTTTCTCTACAGTAAAAGTTTGCCTCTTTGTGTTTTCATGTATGTAAGTTGGAGTGTCAGGCAAAAGTGCTGGCACACCAGTCTAGGCCAAGATTATTAAATATGGAAACCCTTTCCTGGCAAATATTCCCAGAGGATATGGACCGTCTACCACTTTCTGATTCTGTCTGTAAAGTGAAGCCCTTTATTGATCCGAAGGATAGGTTTACAGAACTAGCAGAGGCCAACTTACAGATAAAGGAGGGACATTGATTTTGCAATGTCAAGGATTTTTATTATCTGTGTCTTTGATATTAATCCCTTCCTAAAATAATGACAAACATGTTCCCTTCAACCACATTACATCTGTATGTGCCAGATATATATATGTGCCAGTCAAAGACTCCAATCTATTGATCATTATATATAGAAAGGCATGCATCCACCTGTAAAAAAAAAACCTTAGCACAGGTCATGGTGTGCCTGATTGCTTTCGGTTAATTTCCACATTTCAGCCTGTTCTGTAAAAGCTAGCAACTGGTCTATAACAATGGCAGCTGGCAGAGAAAAAAATGCATGTCGGCATGATGAATGTATCAACAAAACCTCTGCTGTAAAATGTCATATTATTTGCAACCAAAAACATAACAACAATGACTCACAATCATTTAAATATTGTTGCATTGAACCCTATTGAATAAATATAATCGATATTTAATATTATTACTATCTACAAAATACCTAAAGCACATTTCATACCTCCATCTATAGTACTTGCTTGACCTTCAGTTGTGTGTGCACTCAGTAATTTATTTGAAAAGTGGTACCATCAGCTTTCTGACTCATTACAGTTAGTAGGTAAGGTAAAGTGTTTGTACATTAAAGGGTATCCAGCATGGCTCTTAAAGTAATGCTCTTTGCATTATGAGATTGTTTTGAAAAGCTCATGAGGCTCTTCTTGCTAAAGTCTGTCAACCTTCACTTCCTTGAAATCTCTCATAGAGCCATGTTGTTTTGCCTTGGGTGCCCAAAAGGTTTATTATTTTTCACTATAATCCATGACTCGATTTTTAAAGCAGTGTTACAATTCCATCTCTCAATCCTATGCAGCAGTGAGAATGACAAACCCGAGGTGTGTGTAAACAAATATCATAATTTTTTCAATATATGTCCACACAAACATATGCGACCACCTGACCACAACAAATATATGAGTATGTAGGACAACCCCTTCTAAATATACCGGCATTATTTGCTGTTGTCATCCCACAACAGCCTCTACTGTAAAAAAAAAAAAGAGAGAAAAAAAACAAAAACAAAAACAAAACTTTAAAATAAAGCACCTGTTAGGTCAGGCAATAACTTTGAATGAGAAACTATTGCTGCAAAATTAAGTTTTTGTATGCTGCAGCATTAATTTTATCCCTCGATGGATCTGAAGGGCCAAGCTTAAGGTCTGAAAAATAGCCCCATACCATTATATTTCCACCCCAAATGTTACAATTGGCGCTATATATTTCTGAATATAGTGGTTTCCTGGAATCAGGCAAACCCAAATTTGCCCATCAGACAGTCACATAGGGAATTGATTCATCAATACACTTTAGCAGTGTACCTTAGTCCAGTGGCCGTGTGCTTTACACCACGCATCAGCCCGCATTTGGCATTGTGCACTGTGATTTTTAGGCTTCTGTGTTGCTGTTTAGCCATGGAAACCATTTTATTAATTTCCTGATGCACTTTTACTTGTGCTGATGATGCACCCAGAGGCAGTTTGGAACTCTATAGTAAGTGATGCAACAGTGTTTGTGTGTTCTCGCGCTTTGTGGCTGAGCTATGATGGTCCTAGACGCTTCCGTTTCACAACAATAGCACTTAGAGTTGACAAAGGCGGATCTTGCAGGGCAGAAATTTCACAAATTGACTAAGAGTGGTTGAGAGTTTCAGTGTGACTCATTCTGCTGCCAGTGTTTGTCTATGAAGTTTGCATGGCTGTGTGCTTGATTTTCGACACCTGATAGCAATGGGTGTGGCTGAAATATATAGTGTGTATTTCTGAACTGACGCTCACTGAAAAATTTCCAGCTGATGCAGAATAATGGCTTGCAACTTAATTTGTTTAAAAATCAGAAATGTATTTCTTGGTTTTTTTGGTTCAGCCATATGAACATGAGTGATTTCTTCTGCGGAGCGATATTTGCTTAGTATTTGATTACTTTGTGAAGACTGACTTAGAACTGCATTCCAAGGCAAACATCCTGGTAAGACAGTCAACCATGACCACAATCTGAGAGCCTGTTCAGAAGATTTATGTATAAAGTTGGGGCGCACAGCTTGGTGAAGCTGTATGCATGTGTCTGCATGTATCTGTGCATGAACACGCGCATGTGTCTTCTCGGGGCACCTTTGACATTGCAAGAAATTCTTCAGTTTCACCGTGAGATTATTTTAATGGTTGAGCAAAAAATCTAATCTGCACATTTTTCTTTTACTCCATACAGAGTCAATCAGCCAAGACATGTTTGAATGTTCTTTCTTTGTTCATGTAGTTAATAAGTAATGGTCCTTTGAGCCAAGAAATCTTTCTGTTCACAAAAAATGTCAATTATGTTAGCAGCAAAGCTCCAGCTGCAGCCAAGCCCAACCTTTAATTTTTCCAAAAGTCTAAAACTTTCACACAATTCCTTATTTGTGTATGAACTTGTATTTCTGGTCTAAAATGTGTGCATGTGCTGTTCTACTCCCCCAAAAAACAGAAAAGGAAACAGAAAAAAAGACAATATCACTTTTAGCTATTTGATTTTGAGATATACAGCCCCACCATTTAATGAATACAACATACTCTAATCACCAGACCATTGTAAGAAAATATTCACTCACCTGGGTTATTGTTTAATTGGAACTAATATATCTGTATATTTCTTCTGAGGCTGTGCCTCACCCAATCCACTACACAGTCTTGTTCTGAAGTTGCCTGTATTTTAGTACAGGAGGAGCTGCAGTGCCCTGCCCCTTTGACACATGTGTAAAACGACATAAGCAACACCTTTACCCATAATAAAAAAACAGTTCTTGATATGTCCAAATTGTTGCTTATATTTTTGTCCCTATAACTGTGCATATTTCAATGGATGAATGATTGAAAGGATGTATGAATATGAAGAGATTCAAGGAATTTGGAAGAAGATTTAAGGAGGTTTGAATGTTCCTCCCCTCTCTAGGAATGCAGGTATTGTTGTTTGTTTAAGGAAAATATTCACATATTATAGTGATTGAATAATCAGCAACCTTTGTGCTTTTACAATATTTTAAGGCAGATCAGTGCATTTTTGCAGAGAAGAAGCTCCATATCATGATGCTCCCTCTGTCAAACTTAACTGTGGGTATATTGTTCTTGGTATCAAATGTGCAGTTATTTTTTCTCCAAAGATAACAAGACGGATTATTGCCAGATTGTTCTGTCTCAAAAAAACATGACTTTCTGTGCTTGTATTTGGTAATATTTTTACTGAATTCAAGTGATTAGCACATTTTGATTTGATGTTTCATATACATTTATTTCTATATTCATACACGTGTGTGTGTGTGTGTGTGTGTGTGTGTGTGTGTGTGTGTGTGTGTGTGTGTGTGTGTGTGTGTGTGTGTG
>JBBMFX010000141.1:12037832-12060852 GCA_037832545.1 Rhabdalestes septentrionalis
CCCAAAATTCCTGTGGAAAGTTTCATATTTGGAATATTTCCAAAATTCCTGAGCCAAAGTTTCCATGGAAACTTTTCCGAAAATTTCCGGAAATATACCGGAAATTTTCCACCCCTTTGCAACTCTAATAATCACATTGGGTTTATCGGAATTATTACATAAATATCATTCTTAATTGGTTCATTTACAAGTGACTGACAAATATGCAGCACATAATGTTTATTGGCCTGTTTCTTTTAAATCTAGTGCAATAATGTGGATTACAGAGAATTGCGATTTAACCAATGACTTCTGTGTGTCAGAGCGGGTACTACCTTTTGAAAAAGGTTTAGACAGTTCAATAATGGTCATATCATTTATTTTGTTTTAAAATATTGATGTTAATCTCTTTTTTGTCCCAAATACAGCACATACAGCCTTCTCTACAGATCCAGCCTGTTCAGAAGCATGTGGTGGGATGGACGAAGAAGAGCAGAACCGCTATGTGGCTCAGCTGAAAGAGGAGTTTGATAGTTGTGATACCACCGGCACTGGTTACCTTGACAAAGAGGAGCTCACTGCACTGTGCTGTAAACTGAGCTTGGATGCCCACCTTCCGCTATTGCTAGACACCCTTCTTGGACCACAGCATTATGCTAGAGTATGATATTATTTTTATTTCTATGTAGACCAAACAGCCAGGGATTCATCTTCTTTTAGTAATGGTTTTGTGGAAATATGGCATATATACCACTTTATGGGTATGTTAATATTGTTTTCCTATGTAACACAGGTGAATTTTGAGGAATTCAAAGAGGGATTTGTGGCTGTGTTGTCCAGATCATTGGATTTTTCTACATCTGAAGAGGATAGCAGCTACCTTGAGCCAGGTACACAATTCAGCAATTTCTCCTCAAGCTATTTTTATATGTGCTTTAGCTTTCCTTCAGTGACCCAAGGCTATTATTATTGTAATCTTTTCTGGGCACAAAGCTAAGCTAATCTGTCGCTAGTCATAAAGAAGGTTCACATTTGTTCACCCGTTAATTCATGGTTTTAGTTATGGTTAAGAATGTATGATTTGTACAAAAAGTTAATATCCAGTCTCCTTAGCAGTGCTGATAATACAGGCTGAATAGTCAGCATCTTTTCTGAACGCAGAAAAACATGGTAACATTCTGATAACAAGGTTTCTTTCTGGTTATTGTGGATTTCCTACTTATTAGTTTAAACTTGTGTCTTGCTGGAATATGTTCAATTTGCCCTTTAAAGTTTAGATGTTGTTCATTACTGGACAGTCCCAGATATTACATAAAGATGTCACACTTTGATTATGTGGGTAGTGCTCCAAATTACAGACCAAATATATTTGACTGATGTGCAACCTATTGTGATTGAGGTATGATTTGCAACACACTGCATTTTCACAGTGTAAAGTGGATACAGATCTGCATGTTTCATGAATCTCGTAAATTCCTTGATTCAAACTCCCACTGATGGAACATCTGTTATTGGTCAGGATGCTCATAACACATAATGAAACATTCAGTGATTGGTTAGATAATTCATTTGGATATCACGCACTTGCTTATTTGAACGTTAATGTGACAATGATTAGCCATGATTTATGCAGCTTTGTGGATCATTCCTGCATTCCTTCAAGTCAGCCATGCCTCTCACTTCTGAATTGGAATGGAATGTTTTACTGTAATTTCTAATGGGTAAGAGAAGCAGCTGCAAAATTGCATCTACTTAGCGACTGTCATTCTTAGTGAAGGTGTACTTTCATTTGGGCAATGTAGATGCAGTGTAGAAGCTTGGATTTCTTTGTTAATTGCATTTAATATTTTGGTTGTGTTTTGGAACTGAATGGCCAATTGGTGGTGAACTATATATATATATTTTTAAATTCTATATCCAGTATCTTTATCTTCTTATCGGTCTCTTTTTATTGGTCTTGTACTTGTACTTTGGATGACTTGTAATGAAAAACAGATGGTAAACCACTGATCTTGACTTTTGAGATTTTTACCTTCAGGGTTTCATTTCCTCACGGTTCTCTTCTTATAAGCCATGACAAGTCTTAGATAATGAGCTTGAAAGATGTACCGTTCAGGCCGAGGTTCAGTTTCGATTTCTCTTGCATGCCTACTCGGTCAGTGCTCTAAATCGTCATGTAATTGTTTCCTTCTGTTCTCAGCAGTCCCAGAGGAGGTGAAGCCAAAGTTTGTGAAGGGAACCAAACGATATGGGCGCCGGTCACGGCCTGATAAGGCCGTCTCTGTGCTGACCGCAGACTCTGAGGACTCACTTCCATTTGGGACGGAGCAGGATGAGACTTCATCTACGGGCCTGAGGAGGGCGAAACTCAGGCGCTCCACCTCTTTAGAGAGTGTTGAGGTAAGAATCAGACTCGGGATTGGAATCTTTCTTTTTCCAAGCATTAATATCAGATTATTAAAGATTATATGTGTTTTAAATGTAAACAGGTGCATGGTGAGTTTTGTGTACTTAACCAAGCTGTGTGTTTCTGCACAGTTCTTTGCATTTGGTGTTCAAACAGGCTTTGAAATGTGCCAGAATCTTTGTTAACCGACTCCCAGTGTTGCTGTTAGGGCTATTTACAGCTCTAGTACCTGAGCCATTGACTGACTCCAGGTCTAATGGAGTGTGAGCCCAGCTGCTCTACACTCAGGAAGTGCGGCAGCGCGGAATGTGCAAGTGGCTGCCTTTTCTACACCCCCACCTTAACCAGCCCTTACTGTTACTTTTGGCTTAGGATCAACAACCGGTCCAATTCATATTTCCACTCTCTTTCTACAGCTCAGGAACACTAGTTAAAATAGGGCCTGTGTCTTATCCATGTTTTTTTATTCACCTTCACCATTATTGTGCAGAGGATTTTTGTTAGTTGAGATCCGAGTAGTGTTTTTGTTTTTTCTCCTATAATCAGTCCCCCAGCACTGTGCAGCATGCTGTTAAGTTGCGGTGTTCTTGAAAGCTTTTATTTTTTCTCACTTTCAAAAGAGTCATCGGATCACCCTGACACTAAAGAAAAATGGCTATGTTTGTGGTTGCCAGCACTAATCCTCTACTGTAGCAGTGTCATTGTTTGAAATCCATCCATTTCAATGTCTGAGGGGGAAGGGAGGCACACCGTTGGTTAACGTATTGTTAAGGGTGTTAAGACACATTCTTAGCCTAACAGTGGTCGTTAGGTTGCTTCTCCTGCGGAATAGGCCAGGGCTGGAAGGATCGCTCTCGGACCCCCTGCTGTGAATTTAGGCAGAGAGAAGTCACATTACAGTCTGCACAGAGTTTGTGTTGGCAGAGGACACCATTTGCCTGATGTTTATAAAACAGTTTGCCTGGCTCCATATGAGCCTGTGTGTGTTTTAGTGCCTGTATGGCTGCGTGTCAGATGTAGTGATTTGGCTGTACATGTTTAGCTGGGATTAAAGGTCTTGTTTAGTTGGTTTGGGTGGAGACCAGGGTGAAAGCTAAGCAGAAGTGGGCTGCATTAAACAGCGCTGCGTACAGCCAAGCAGCCCAAAGTGAGCCTGGGTTTGGCTGTAATTGTGTCTACTACTTCTCCCCTCATTTTAGAAACGCATACTTGCATACCAGAGTTTCTCCCTCGCTCACTCTACAGTTTGAAATATTCAGGGCTTTTATGTAACCCTGCCGGCACACGCTATTCTAATGACTGGAGATTTTACATGGTTTTAAGGTGTTCTCTCCTGTATATGACACTGTAAAACCACTCATTCTATATATCACTCCTCAGAAATCAGAGCAACCCTCCCCACTGCATTAGTAAGCCCTTTTAAATAAGTTTAAACATTCAGCGGTTTAACCATTATATAATACGCTTAAATCCCACGCAGATTTCTTCTGTATGATTGGCTTGGAATTGAGGATAGGTTAAGCCACGTTATTTAACTGTGAAAGATTCGGGGAAACATGCTAAATGGGCAGAGATAGTGGACTAAATTGCTGTGGGGGAAGGGGGTCAGTGCTGCTGCGGACCCGATCACAGATTTCACGTCAGTGTGGAATGCTCGTCGCAGCAGCAGCACTTGTTATATAAATAATTGAGCTGGAACTGGTAAATATTTCACTCAGACTGTTGCATTTAATGTTGCATTGCATAACACTTTTGTTATAAATATGACATGCAGGATGTTAGAATGATGTTATTAGGCACCCTATTCCTGTATGTTAAAGTTAAAATCTTAGTGGATGTGAACTGTAACACTGACCCACATATACTGCAAGTAACTGCATGATATTTTTGTCTTATGTCTCATATTTCATATTCTGTATGTTTTTTAAGGCCCACACTTTGTCTTTGCTTAGTGAATGAAAACAGGTCTTATGGATAACAAACATGAGGTTGCCATACACTGTGTCCCCTAAAAAGGTGTGTGTATCTTTATTTAGTGGCAGCATTGAGATATAGAACACTTTATCTCTACTGATAAACACAAATGGGGTAAACAGAGAGGGAAGAGTGGGCAAGAGATACAGCAGAAGGTAGAGATGGGAGAGGGAGAGGGCAAATGTGTACAAACAATAGACTGAAGAGACAGAGCGCCCTGTGCTTTTGGCTGAAAAGCTGTTTTGTGAGCAGTTATGTAATGTTGTTCAGGACCTAAAGCTGATGAAAATTGATTGTGGCTTGTGCCATATTCAGCTGCCTGTGTTTGATCACTAGTCGCTGGAGGCTGCACTGTGGCCTATGTTTATCAAAGGCAGATTTGATCAATATGGTCTATTCAGAACTCTTTTTCATCTGCTGCTATGACATAGTGGGTGAAAAACAAATTTGCTTATGCAGGCGGCATGATATGGCCTTTGTCTTCTACAGGCCCATCACAGTTATTACATAATTGCCAGATCGAAATAATTTCAGCTGACCGCTGTTATTTTCCACAGTTATACACTTTCACAATCACATGTATGCTGGAAAAAGTACAATTTGTTGCAAAGATCGAGAACACTTGAGAATAACCCTGAATAGGGAGAGCGCTTACAATGCACTTACCTCAGTGAATCAGTGAGGTAGAATTGTGGGCTGATGCTTCGATATTTTTCATACACATGTCTGATATTTTTCATAGACATGTCTTATATTTTTCATACACACGTCTTATTAGGACACCATTCAAAACCTGCAAGTAGATAAACAACAATAAAAAAACAAAAAAGCAGAAAATAAACAAGCATTAAAGGGTAAAATTGGACAATGCAAATAATTTAAAAACAAGATGCAAGCTTAACTCAAAAGAAAGATTTCAGATGTGTTGTTGAAATGGCCAGCACAGCAAGGCATGTGTAGGCATACAGTGGACAGATGTTTTATCCCAACACAAGACCTCCAAGCATGTTGGTAGGGCTGTTAAGTAATTTCGGGGCAATACTGAGGACAGTTTCTTATATAAGCCATAATTCGAGCTGAGGCAACTCTCAGGAATGAGGCCACAAGCCCTCTAGAGTGAGGCTACAGGGCTGTTTGCTGAAGAGAAGTGCCACCTCGCTCTAGAGCTTCAAGCCACAGTTTGCCAGTTGTTCCTGTTCATTGTAGCACAAGTAATTTTGGCGGCACGGAATTCCTTATGGTCAGTGTTCACTCTGAGTGACCTCTGTGGTAGTTCACGTCGCTGCACGCTTGCTCACTTTAAAGCGCACAGACACACACATGTATCACTTGAAAGACCCACAAAATAGTCCAGTGTCAGTCTGTGGCACCACAACTTGCTAATTGACAACATGGACGATTTTCATAATTGCCTTGGAATTGCGAGTGAATGCTAAACTTTTACTTGTGTCTCTTCCAGAGTCTGAAATCTGATGAAGACACAGGGACCAACAAGCAGTCTATTCAACACTCTTTTGAGGCACAAGGTAATTGCTTTAGGGCTGCCCTGATTACATGATTTAAATAGAAATCTTTTATAAAAATGTACCTAAATAGCCAGCATACATAATAAATTCTCCCACCCATTGATGTGTATATTTACAGACACACACACATGCACACACACCATACACACACACACACACACACACACACATATGTATATATGCAAATATAAGTTCCTGCTTGCTGTTCCAAGTCTAAAACTATTTTCTAATACAAGGTTCTCTAATAACACTGGTGTGTGTGTCATAGTTTAACCTCAGTTAATAATTAGAATCTTTAGTTCAATCAGGTGTATGTGAAAGCAGCAAACACTTTAAACTGAGTGGCAGTGTGGCATTGTGCTGTGGCTGGAGAATTTGCTTTCATGTTATATCTCTGCTCTCATGAGCCAGGTCTGTGTGTTGCAGGTCAGTTAAAACGCTGGAGGCCAGACAGCTCAGGAAATCCAAAGCACGCCACAAGTCCGTGTCAAGATGTGACGGATGGGCAGGTGAAGGCGGTGTGGGAGGAGCTAGGTGTCGGTGCTGGTGGATCACTGAACAGGCAGGAGTTATCTCTGGTCTGTGACCACATTGGCCTGAAGGATCTTCAGTCCGAGGTAGATGGACATGCAAAATAAACCACTTTGAATAGACTGACCTGTCATTCATTCATAGGAGAAAAAAAGAACGTGTTCAGAGGGCATGATGTGGCTAGTTCAGACATGGATCCTCTTTCATCTAAACACATAGCGTTTGTTTTTCTTTTTCATTCCAATTCAAATTATAGCTTGGGTGAAAATCCCCATAAAGCCTCATCCTATTTGGAGGGAAATTCCCACTTATTTTTTTGGGGACTAAAGTAATGCTTCATGCCAACCCATGATTGAACTTTGTTTTCCTTGTTTTGGGACCCAGGAGTTGGATGCTCTCTTCAAAAAACTGGACAAAGACCAGGATGGGAAAGTGAGCCTGGGGGAATTCCAGAGAGGTCTTTTCAAACATGGAGACTTACCTGCACCCACTGCTGCATCCACGCCTGTCCGAGCCAGCATTCAGCGCGATTTCTCCCAGGTCAGCATACCCAGCAGAAATGTTTTGCAACTATGCAGTAATTCAGCTGGGGAGAAATTGACAATATAAAACTATATTATTATGTTTTTACCTTCACATTTCATATACTCCCAGTTCAACAGCAGGGTTTCAGCAGCCTGTCTGTTTTCAGACAGGCACAAAGCACAGGCAGCTACCTACCTGTCTGCCAGAAGGGCTGTTTAAACAGATCCAATTTCTGGCCAAATAACTGAGTTCAGCACATGCTGGAAGCAATTAAGCTAACTGGGAAGGTGGAGCTCTGTTTTCCAAACCTCTTTATCATAACAGTAAATGGATTTCTAAAGATCTGTGAAGTATTAGTAAAATGTATTGTGCTTCAGAGCTCCTGCCTAGCTTGAGCTATATATCATGGGGATTTGAAGATGGCATTGACTCTTTTGTAGATAGCACCCTGGACTCTCCTGAGGTGATTATCAAAATCTCTGATGGGAGTATACTGTTGTCCTTTTATCCTTTCTCTACCGCTGAACGAAAGTTTTTTGTCACTGTCAGTACAAAGACTTGTATGTCTTTTTTTTTTTTTTTTTTAAACCTCATTTATCTAATTTGAAAACATGTCCATCAGGTTATGTGAAGCTTTTGAATAGATCAATACAAGTGCTCCAAGATGACTTTTTTTGCATTTTTCTATTAAGTTACCATTTTGGAGATACAAGTTTTTCTGTATGTCCCTTTAAATGATGTGCTAATTCCTAAAATGTAACAGTGTGTATATGTATAGCGAGATAGAGAAGATCAAATGCAGATCACATTGTGTTGATGTATTATGAGTGAATTGCTTGGTTGTGAAATTAGGCTAAGCCAGCTTAATGGTTACAACACCAGAGAGCTTTGGATTATTAGTGCTCTGACTGAAATAATATTTCTCATGATTGAGATTCCTTGGCTTCATCCAGGCTCACACTGTTAGATGGAGATATTAGAGTGAAAAGTTGGAGCTTTTGCCATTCCTTTTGCTGTTTTTAGTCACTGGATTGGATCTGTAAAGGACCATGGCCTGACATGTCATTCCATATCCTCTCTCAGACTCTTGAGGAGCGAGCGCTGCGCTCCACTTCTCCCTCGCTGCTCTCAGCCACAGTGGGCCAGAGGCTGCTGACCCGGCTGGACGAGGGCTCTGGCTGCACCAGCCCAGAGAGAGTCATCGCTTTGTGGACTGAAGAAGGAATCCGCAACAGCAGGAATATCCTACAGGTCAGATCTGGATCATTTTTCACCAAGCAATCCCATTTTTGTGTTAGTGAGAGGCAGATGTGTTGATTTGTGCCAGAAGTGCTGTTACCAGCAAGTTCAGCTGACTTTGTCTTGTGATCAGCTTTCATAGAGCTGTGATTTTAAAAAAAATGTAGTTATGTCAGACTGCATGTACAAGCAGTACTAAGTGATGGGGGTATAATGTTTAAAAATGTTTTCTGTATTGTGTTTTAGAGAGGAAATTACTGTGGAAAATACATATACAAAGAACTGTTCTCAACTTTTACTCAACGGCTGATATCAATATTGGCTGATATGAGGACACCTTAAGCAGCCAAGCAGTTTTGTCTGGGATCAAAAATATTTCTGACTCTAGTTAATCACACAGGATACTGTTTGATTAGCTGGATAGTATTTATGTCTACAATCCACTATTAAACTGCAAAATAGAAGCTGCACATACTAATAACAAAGTATTGGTGGTTTTATTTTCAGAGCAAATTTTCTAACACAAAGTAAAGCATGAATAAATGTTTTCCCTTGAATTAGCTTTGATTCTTATTTTTCCAGTGGGCTTGCAGCACGTGGGCTCAGAAATGATCAGTTGGTCCAAAAATTTATTTGCACAATTTTAAAGATTTTTCCTGGAGCTAGTTGATTTTGAGATACACCAGAACATTCAGAGGTTTTAAGTACATGTCTAATGGGAATATTGACTGATTATGTGTTGGTTTCAATTGAGTTAATATCCAGATTCCGTTAAGAGCATTAAAAATGATGTTTTGGCATTTTGACATTTACAGTATTTATGTGTGGTCAGTTGTCACATGCACCATTTTACAAATATTTTGTATCTAATGATCCATATGTTATGCATTGTTTTCATAAATCTGTGTGTAGACTCTAGACTTCCCTTTGGAAGATCGGCTGAGCCTCGCTGAGCTGACTCTGGCCCTGGATAATGAGCTACTGGTCAGCGGCAATGGCATCTACCAGGCTGCCCTCATCTCCTATAAGGATGAGATCCAGTTCCTACAGTGAGTTTTTAATGCTTAAATGCTAGTTCTTGCAGAGGTCAAACAAATTGCTTGTAGTCAATGAATATTGCTATTTACATAAAGTGTTATGTCTCCATCTAGTGGTTATATAGTGCATTTTTGTCTTTGAATGATGTTAGTTGCTGCATTATAATAACCGTAGCAATAATGGCTGTTACTTGCATATAATGACAGCATTAGGCTCCATGAGCATCAGCTGTCGTTTATAAGTCATTAAATCTACATAAAACTAAATGGGTTGGTGTGATAATTTATTCCTGCTTTAGCATGGTGGCGAACCAGGCTTGCCAAGAAAGAGACAAGGCTAAAGCTGACTTGGAATTGGCTGACCGTCGAAACCTACAGCTGGTCAGAGAGATTGATGACCGTCATGCCACTATGGAGTCGCTTAACGAGTCTAAAATTAAGTAAGAATCATGCATAGTGTTTTTATACAGCTCCCGAATAAAAGAGACCACTGCAAAAATGTTTCATCTTTTATAGGTTCAAATATTGATCTGAACAGCTTTGCAGTTATTAAGGTTTGCTGATGACATTCCTTCTAATTTCTGAGAAAAAAAAAGTTATTTAAAGCATAATTTTGAAGGAAATGTGTATACAGCAAAATAACAGAAATGGTGCAGTGTTTACAAAACTTGAATAATTAAAAGGAAAAAATCTCTTGTTCGCTCTTAATGAAATGGCAATAATTGCTCCTCTCTCTGCATGGTGCAGGGATTTGGAACAGGACTACCGGGATAAGCTGACGGCACTTAGGAGCGAGACCGAGCAGGAGAATGAAGTGCTCCTGCAGCATGTGGAGAACGAGCGAGCCAAGCTTAGGGAAGAAGTGGAACTGCTCAAGTCCCAAGAAGCCACTGTGCAGGAAGAAGCCAATGCTGCAATTAAGGTGAACACAGTATATCGTGACTCTAACTACACAAAGCAGAGACCTGTATTACCTATATTATTTACAGACCTGTTTTTTGCAAGGTCTTGAAAGATATAGAATTGTACTTTGCATGAGGAACAGGTTCAGTGACCACTGATATGAATGATTTCTTCACTAAACCACAAATTCCCCCTGGGGCAGCTGATAGACTGGTGGTTAGGAATTGCCCCATGCAATGTTGTGGGTTCGAATCCCAGGACTGCTAGTGGGAGCTGTGATGTACCCTTGAGCAAGGTAACGTCCCCATGGACTGCCTCTCCAGACGCTGTGTTCCTGGCTGGTCGCTGCTCCACTTGGCGGAATGGGTTAAATGCGGAGAACAATTTTTTGCTATTCACACTGTGTGCTGTGGTCTGTCCATGTATAACGAATGGACACTTTATTTCTGTGCATATTGCCCTCTAGCTCTCAGCGGGTCTCTTTTCGCTCTGGCTCTCCTGTGAACACTCCAGAAGGCAGAGCTGTGGTGTATGTTTCTAGTAGCAGTGTGGTGTCAGGTTAAGTAATTGCTGATCTGGCGTTACAGGAGAACAGTCGTTTGGAGGAGGAGATATGCGCACTGAAGGGGAAGCTATCAGAATCAGAAAGTGTCGTCTTGAAACTAAAGAAGGACCTAGACCATGTGCTACAGGCTAAGGTCAGGACATTTCGGTTTATGCATGTTTCTTGTAAGATGTTTGATGTTGCTTAACCTTAACCCACAAATAGGTATAAGTCCTGAATGATCATGACTAATGCTTGAACTGTGTGTAATATAATTGACAGTACGGTGGCTTGGATCCAAACAGCGCAGGACTGCTAAGCCAGGAAGAGCATCTCTCAGGGATCATAAAGGAGTATGAACTCCAGTGCCGGGTGGGTCAACACTACCATAAAGAACCTTTTTATGAACTCGGTTGACAAATATGCCAGTGGTATCAGTAATACCTTTTGTTTAGTTTTTCGGTGCCGCCACATTTACAGGTTTTGGTAGAAAATACTATCAAAAGGTTAGTAAAATGTTTTCATCGTCAATAAAAGATTATACTAAGCATGAAGTCTTCTCCCTAGCTTAACTATAAACTTGTATTTTAATTTAAAACATCTGTCACCATGTTTTAAGGATGCTAAAGTAAAGGAATAATTTGTTAGCTTTTGATTAAGCACATTTTTAGATTTCAGTTGAAGATGAAATCTCCTGATGTTGCTCCAACAGTGCTTCATTTCAATTCTGTGTTTGTAGTTTTAGTTGGTTATGCTCACAGTCTGGTGATGCCATGCCAATGACTGACTGGTGCTGTTTGTATGTAAAAGGAGTTGCAGGACAGGAATGACGAGTTGAGCTCGGAACTGGAAGCGCTTAAGAGTCAAGGCTCAGGAAGGAGAAGCAGACGATCCAAAGACAGCTTCTCCGCTCACACCTGGTCCAGCCGCAGAGCACTAACCACTGAATCCGATTCTGGTAAGTGTTATCACAGTCTTCCAGTACATTGATATTTGTAATGATCATATTGGAAAATCATGGTGCATTGTTGAATGACTCAGAAATCTCATTTTGTTTGATGTGTAGATGATCCTGAAAGTAAAAGAATCACATCTCCTCAGGTCAAGAAAGGCACTGACAAGAATGGTAAGTTATGTGAATAAAATTAGTTTTATACAATGAAAGCTCTAAAAGTTACTCACACAAGTTGGCCTTCATCTGTCAGCAGCTTTGGGTTCCTTGGAAAGTTTGACCCCCACTGTGAGCATTGAGACAGAGCTAGCCATGGAACAACTGAAGGAGAGGTATGAACAACAAGTCCAGGATCTGAAGATCCAGCTGGAGACCAAGGTAAAAAGATACTGTATTACATCTTACACATGTGTGTGTGTGTGTGTGTGTGTGTGTGTGTGTGTGTGTGTGTGTGTGTGTGTACAGTATTGTGCAAAAGTCTTGGGCACCTGGGAAAATTATACTTAAATCCTGTTAAGTTAATGTTAAACATTAATTTTACAATATATACATTTAGCATTTTTACAGTAAAGAGTGGTTTTATGTATGGCAAAGTGTTCTCCTAGCCATTTCCAGACCTCTTTCCTCATGGAAGTCCAATATTCATTTTAGCAACAATCAAATCCCTGGTTTGGCTCATTTTACTGCATTAGTTTAAATTCGGTGCACTGCTTATGGAATTTTATAGATGCACAAATTGGCTGAAGGCAATGAGCAGAAATCTGAAACAAAACCTGTGTTCTTCTAACCAGCTCACAAGATATCTACTCCTTTTAGAATAAAGGAAATCTTGACATTTTGTACTGCTTTCTTGCTGGTGTTGAGTTTATTCTAATGTTCACTTGTGATTTTGCTGGCAGAAAGAAACCCGCTGCTGATAACAGATTCAAACAATCTCCCTAGGTGCCATTTTTACGTTTGCACAGTACTTTATAAACAACATAGAATGTATAGAGAAAGGCGAACAAACATTTAATACAATATATTAGCAAAAAACATTTTTCTCCTTGTCATATATGTGGTCAGTCAGACTAGTCAGACTTAACGTGTTCCTTCAATTTAGCAGTAGAGCCAATGCAGCTAACAAATAATGCAGCTTTTATCACATTGCTAAATGAAGAAGAAGCAGAAGTTGAGCACTTCTGGTTTTTTAGGGACGCCTGAATTTTTCTGTGCATTCTTTGCAGGTAAATTTCTATGAGCGGAGCATGGATCTGATGAAGCAGAATATGGAGGTTGAGCGGAAAGAGATCGCTCAGGGCTACAAGATGGAGATCAGTGAGCTGGAGGAGCAGAAGGCACATGTAGAGGAAAAGCTGGAGCAACTGCGTCAAACTGTGGACAAACTGGAACGGGAGCTGAAGGTTAAGAGTGAGGGTGTGGTGGCCTGGGGTCCCGAGCAGGAGCGACGGGCTGTGCGGGAGCAGGCTGAACTAGAGCAGAATTACGCCCGCGAGATCAGCAACATCGTGCAGCGCCTCACCTCGGAGAAAGACCAGCTGGAGGCAGAACTTAAGCTGAAGATGGACCAAGAAATGCTACGTGTTAGGTGGGTGAATCCTCTGTGGCCTTTGAATCTTCATCTGAATCGAAATTAAAAGAGACGTGGAGATTTGATTTCTGCCTACCTCTACCAGAATAAAGTCTGGAACCGGCATACTTAATTTTACTTAAACAGTCAATGTTGTCATGCCCCTAAGTGTTGTTTAGCTAAATATTCTCATTAATTTAATTTATTTCCTTGGGAATATTATACTATTACAATTTTTTGTAATTTTGTCACTTTTTCTTCGTTTTATTAGAACAGAAAATCCCCTCCCTGTTCAACCTCAAATAATGCATGAGTCAGCCAACTCAAACTATTTCATTTATAGTGAATATTTACTGTTAATTTCCTTAACCTGTCTAGTGTCTTGGTATCCATGGCATCTCCACCATGGATGTGGGTATGCTTATAAATTTGTAGCATATTACTCTGTACCAGGGAGGAGATGAAGTTACGGTTATCGGACGTAACAGCAAAGTCCACTGAGGCTCAGCGCAGCCTGCAGCAGAGCTTGCAAAAGCAGACTGAGCAGCACCACAGGGAGATAGGCACATGGGAGACTAGAGTGCAAGAGCTGGAGCAGGAGGTGCGCCGAGAGCGCCTCCTCAGTGCTGAGCGCCTGGGAGAAGAGCAGGCTCAGATTTGTAGCAGTGCTGCTCGCGAGAGGAAGAAACTGGAAGAAGAACACCAGGAGGAGGTCAGGGAACTGAAGGCGTGCATTTGCAGGTTGCAGGCTGAGGCCGAACTGGAGTCCAGAGCTGGAGACGAGATGCTCATTCTACAGAGACAACTGGAAGAGAAGCTGGAGGAAATGTGCGTCCAGCTGGAGGACAACACCATTTCAATGAAGGCCCAGGATGCCCTCATCCAAAATTTGACCTCAGAACTGCATGCCAAAGACAGGGAGATGGACCTAAAGAAGGAAAGGGAACAAAAGCTTCTTAGTAAAGTGACTCAACTTGAACACAAGCTTAATTTCGAGCGAGAAAGGACGCGAGATCTTCTTAACCAGCTCTCTCAACAAAAGGTAGAGAAAACCAAAGAGTTGCCCAAGCTTGAAGCGAGACCTGAGGAGTGTAAAAAGAAAGAACTAGAGCTTCTTGATAAACTGAGTCACTTTAGGCAGGAGATAGAGGGCATGAGAGTGGAATCAGACATGTTGCGAAAGGAGAAGGAAAGAATGCAGGGAAACTGCACTCGTCTGTCCTCTGTATTTGTTCAGCAACAAGTGCAGCTTGAACAACAGGAGAAGGAAATTGAACAGCTTAAAGAAAATGTGGAGAAAACACAGGAGGTGCTGAAAAATAAAGATGAAGACCTGTCAAGACAGGCCTCTGAGCTAGAGTCTGTTGAGGCGCATAGAGAGAGGCTTATGGAGGAACTAAAGGGTCAAAGCATTGTTGTAAAGGACCTTCAGGCAGAAGTTCAAAGGATTTCTGTAAGCTGGGACACATTGAATAAGATGAGACACACACTTCAGAATGCCCTGGACCAGGAACAAGACAAAGTAGCTCAACTCCAGACACAGCTGAATTTAGAACAAGAGGAGAAAAAACGTCTTTTACAGGAGAATTCAACATACTGTCATCTTTCAAACCAGCTGTCGTCTCAGATTGTGGAAATGGAGGCTGAGGCAGCCACACTCAGTGAGCACGTTGGGGAGCTTAGAGCAGAGGTACAGCAGCGGGACAAGCAAGTCGCAGAACTAGGGAGGCAGTTGGAAGCCAAAACCAAAGAAATGGACCTGCTCTGGAACGAGGTATGCCAAAAGATGGACATGTTTCAAAATGTCAACTGTCTCTCCAATGAGGTCCAGCTTTTAACTGGCCTCTTGGAGGACAAAGAAAAGGAGCTGTGCTCCCTGAGAGAAGAGGCGGAAAACAGCACCAATCAGCTGCAGCAGTCACTGATGGACTCCCAGGCAGAAGTCCGGCAAGTGGAGGAGGCAATTGAGCAGGAGAAGAGCCGAATGCAGGAGCAGTTACTGGAGATGGAGAGGCTGGTCGTGGCTCTGGAAACGGTGATGGACCCAGCCAGTCCACACAGGTTTGTGGCACTCGGCCTGGTAGATGAAATGAGAGAAAAAAACGATTAATCCTCGCCGCCTTGATCGATGTGTTGCTTCTCCAACGCGGATGAAGAGTTGAATGACTTAGTTGCAAGAGCACCTCTCACCCATCTGTTTTCTATACCGGATTGTTTGTTGTGAAATGGAACTGCATTTAACCCTTCACCCTTGCATTTTGATCTTCCAAACATCAATAGCAGGTCCAAGAGTTTGCTTTTCACTTGCATCTCACTAACCGAGTCTAATTCTTCTTTGTGCATGATTTATTTTTGAGAATGAGTAAATTAACCTCTAATTCTGTGCATCCTCTCACAACTAATACTAATCAATATATATGATCTTTATTATTATCTTTATTATTGTCTAATCATGACCAAATTTGAAACAGTAATTATCAGTCGCATCTGAAAGCCCTTTCTTTGTTCCCACCTGTAGAGCCCAACTTGATGAGGTTAATTCTGAGAACAGTGCACTGAAAGACAGGCTGGCCGTTTTGCACCAGGATGTGATGAGTCTTGAAGAGGACATGGACAAAAAGAGGTTTGTTTTGAAATTTCATGTGATGTAGACCTTGTTGAACATTTAGCCCTTCTAATAACTCTAATAAGTTCCTGATTTATATTTCCAGAAAGAAACTTGAGGACATGGAGAGAGACTACACTGCGATTCGGGAGGACGTGGAGAGGTTACACAAAGAGGTGATCATTTTTTCCTTCATTGAAAGCTTGAAGGAATAGTATTAATGTAACTTCATGTCATTATAGAATTATCTCTCACCAAAAACAGAACTCAAAGTGTCGAGAGGAGGTGCTGGACTTGAGCACGAGAAATCTGCAGCTGAGCAACGAGAATGCAGAGTTAAATTCTCGTCTCCGGTCTGAACAAGGCTCGGTGCAGATGTTGACTGAAAAGGTTGCACAGGCATCTCAAGAACGGGAAGAGGCAGCTGTCTCTATCAGACAGCTGAAGGAGACATCAAGCCAGTTGGAGAGAGAGAAACTTCAACTGCAGCTCGGCAAGCAAGAGGATAAGCAACATCTAGAAACAGAACTAAAGGCAGCAAGGGACAAGGTATGTTGTTGTTTTTTTAATGAATATGGACAATTTTATAATATATCCTTTAAATGTGTGTATGTGTGTAAAACGTTCATTTCTCTTGAATATGTTTTGCTTTGCCAGCTTCACCATTTGATGGAGGTTGAGTCTGCACTGACCAACATAACCCTGAAAAGCCAATCATTGCAGAAGGACAAAGATGGGTTGTTAAAGGAAGCAGAGGAAAGAAACAAAAAGGTGAGAAGCTTTGACAAGAAATATGTCTTCTCTCCAAACATCCTTGGTCATGTTTGGTACTAAAACAAGCCATTCTCATACCACAGCTTGAAACACTTCAGGAGCGTATTCACACTCTTGAAACCCAGACAGCACAGCTTCACACCCAGCTTTATTCAATGAGCAAGGAAAAGGATGCTCACATCCAGGAGATTTCTGCACACCAGATGCTACTCAAAGAATCCCAAGAAAAGGTGGGCATGTCAGTCATTGTTCATTTTGCAAGTTAAAACATGCTCAATTTGTACTAGCCTCTGGATTATTTGTCATAATATCTGAGGACAGTCTGTGGAGTCTTGGAGTAAATATCAAAATATGTTGACCTTTTTGTGGATAATTGATGCAGAGCATGAATCAATCAGTGCATGCAGGTTTATTATGAACTAAAAGTGACTGGAATCATACTGTGAAATTATTGCCTAAATGGATCAGTGGTAATAGTATGGGTACTGGTCTGCCAGCTAGAAGGTTCCCACGTCAAAAGCCATATCTGAAGAGTAAATTATCAGTTTGTGTACTTTTGTGGTAGAGTGCTTTTTCCTCAGATAACAGTGTTTTGAATTCAAATCCTAACTTAATTGTTTATTTAAATATTGGCCTAATGTTCACTCCAATATTCCTGTTCAATAGGCACTGGACCTCGAAACCAGTATGCATGAGATTTGTAAAGAGAAGGAGCAGCTGCAGGAGTTTCATAGGATGCAAGAACAGGCAGCTGTGAATTCTCTGCAGGAAGAGCTGAGGACTGTGCGAGAACACAACCAAGAGCTTCTGGAAAAGGTTGGTTAGAAAAAAACCCCATAAAACTATTATCTTACCAATGTATCAGTTGGCTTTAAAAAATGGTCTCCGGTGCTACACACTTTGTAATGTTTAGAGTCTGCGTTTCTTCTCTTTAATAAATTTGACAGCAGTCTGACCGCAAGTTAAGCTCATATTTGACAATCTGACAAAATGCTACAGTCTTGTTAGGGTCAGAATCCGTGTCTGTGACCAAACCAGGCAGGCCCTTCGTGAAATCCAGGCAGACTAACAGTCACTCACAACTTGTAGTTTGATGGTGGCCTTTTTACTTTTCCTCCAAATTGCTTTGTTTTGGGGCAACATCAGCATAACCGATGTGAGGTGAAATCCAATTTATGCATAAAAATGCTTAAACTTGCTCAAAGGATTGCCATATTTTTTTTATATCTTTGAAAATCTATATTCTCAAATGCTGTGGGTATGAGTGAATTTGCAGTATATGAAGGCCATGTAATGTTAATTTGGTTGTGTTTCATATATTTGTAGGTGGCAGACTCTGAGAATAAGCAGCAGAAACATGAGTTGGAGCTTAAGAGGATAAAACAAGAATGCCTCACCTTAAGGAATAAACAAGCAGACCTGGAGGCTGCCAAGCACAGGGCAGAGGAACAAGTATGGCAATATGTTAATTTGTATGTGTGTGTATATATGCGAAAGTGTTTGTTTGTTTATTTATTTATATAATTTTTGTGCAGGCCTTAAGGGCCAACACTGATCTGTCGCTGAGCCAAGCCCAGCATTTGCGTGAGGTGCAGCAGCTTCGGGAGCAGGTGGGCATCGGCACCCGAGAGCAGCTGGCCCACCTGCAGGCTGTTCTGGCAGAGCAGCAGAGCAGAACTCAGCAACTGGAAGAGCAGCTTCGCTCTCACGTCCAGCAGGCCAGCACTCAGCTGAGCTTCCAGCAGGTAAATCTCCTGTAGAGTACACACACACACACACGCCTACCTATCGAAAGTATGCAAGCACTTTTTAAGTATCTGTTTTTTCATAGGTGCTTTAAAGAATGAAAGTATTATTAAAAGTTGGATATTAAAGATGACAAACTAAAAATAAATGTTTCCAATGCACTATGAAAACATGAAAATCGTACCTGTGCTCTTATAGTTGTATCCACATTTGCAATGCTGGTGCTGTGGACATCATGAAAGAGGCTAAGGCATATGGGATCAAATTAAAGATAAAACTAAATTCTTGTAATGGCTGTTAAAATACCCTTTAATCTAGTGCAGAAAGCTTCTTTTCATGTAGTTAAATATTGTAATTTGATGTGATTTTACATTTCACATGTAAAGGTGTGAACCTGGGTCTATTGTGGTTTATTTTTGGATAAGATTTGATCTGTTTAATGTTTGTTTACATTGCAATGTTGAGTGTACTAAAGCACTTTGCATGATCCATGTCCTGTCATGGACTGTCACCCTTCACTGACAACCATGTTGTTCACTCATTATGGCATTAGAAATAGCACCATTAGTGGTTATTTTTTGCATTATTATTACTAAATTACTCCTCTTTCCATGTGCTACTGTGACCTTTACTTCTCTTCGTTCTTTTTTTTCCCATTTTTTTCTCATTTTTCACAGCTGCTCTTTTGGTACAGACCAAACCAGCTAGTTGTCAGTATAACTGACTGTTTCTGAAATCATTCCAAGCAATCCTACTCATCAAGATCCTGGTTAATTTTAATAACTGTTTTGGGGAGCAGTAACCCAGAGATGTACACAGTCAACTGAATAAATTAATGTGTGGTTTTTTGAAAACTTTTCAATTCTAACAGGAGCAATATGAAAAAGTGATGGAGAACATGCAGGAACGGATGGGGGAGGTGGAAGCCAAGTTAAAGAGTGTGCGTCTGGTGCTACAGGAAAAGGTCAATCAGTTGAAGGAGCAGGTGGGCTTTATTATATTGATTGAAAATGTATGCATTCTGGCACCATAGCTGAGTAACATTAACTGTTTCTGACAAATATCTGGGTTTCTTTCTTCCTTTAGATGGCAAAGAACGCCAAATCCGACCTGCTGCTGAAGGACCTGTATGTTGAAAACTCGCAGCTCATGAAAGCTCTGCAGGTTACAGAGCAGAGGCAGAAAAGTGCAGAGAAAAAGTCTTTTCTCTTGGAAGAGAAGGTGACTGCTCTCAACAAACTCCTGCGCAAAATTGCCCCTGCCTCACTTTCCGCTTAGTGTCAGTGACGTGGCAGGGAAACATGTTTTAAGAGTAATGATCTATGGACTGCAGCACATGGTATGTTACAAAATGGACTTTTAGTGCCAGAATGAGAACTTAATCCACAGAAAAGCTTTTATTGTAAAAAAGCACAATTAATGCAAGTATCTGCCCTAAAACACAACTGTAATACTGCCAGGGTATTTCGTGTGATACTTTGCTAGATCACTTTTATTGTAAATAATAATGTGACAGTCCATAGGGGTCTTTTCATAGACACTGGTGCATGTGGTATGATCTGAACATTGATTGGGGAGGAGTTCAACATTGTACTTGTTTACCAATACTTTGTTCTTTAGTAATGTTGGCTAAAAGTGGTACACATTCAAGAGAAATCAAGGAAAGGACTGAATTATTAAATGTTTAGATGTATCAACCAAAAGCACAGTATTCATCAAATGTACAGTTTTGATACATTCTTAAATTTGCACATTTTTTCATGATGCACTAGTGTACAGTCTACTTTGAAGTTCATAAATTATTAAGCATCGAGTCTTGCAAAATGTGTGATTTTGGTTTACCTTCACTGTTACCACAGAAACAGAAAAGGCATTTTTAAAATGGAAGCAGTGCGATGTAGATTGTATTTTTCACTGTGATCACTGTATGCAGTTTGCCAGTAAAGTGACAGAGGTATGATATGGTCTTTTATTTAATGTATATGCAAAACGTTAAACACTTTGGATTAGGTAAATACATAGAGATACCTGCTTTTTTAAACTGACATTAGTACATAAATCAGCTTAAAGTGAAAGCATGACCGAGTTAAGAAATGACATGCTCCAGGACTCCCTGTCGAATCAGCTGTTCACACTTCCATCTGGGAAGAAAATGCTATAAAGACAAGAATAAAGTTGAAATGCATTAACTAACAATTTAGGGGAAAGCAGGCTAATGAAAACATATATTAGTTTTAGGCCTTGTACCTGACTGTTTTTCTTCAAGAGTATAACGGTACCATCATCTATTTCAAATTCCCCATGATCTTTCAAACAGCGCACCTGAAGAAAGACGTGTGTAAAAGAGAAACAGCAATTAGTCAAGTCAGGATCTCATGTCGGCACTGCAACATGAGAAAGTTCTCTCACCTCTATATATAAACTCTTAGGTGGCTTCATGTCTTGTGTTATGTCCAGCCCCTCATCTCCTCCAAGTGACCTCATATATGTGGCCAAGGACTTCTTGTATTGATTGAACCACTCCAACTGTGATTTATAAGAACTAGTTAATTTTTCAAGAAACAAAAATAAATGGAGTATACCGGTGAAATCATTCGTACCTCCTCTGCACACATGTGGAACCGAATTGTAGTGGGCAAAACGCTACCATATTCCCACCTGAGAGCACGGATTCGAAGGAGGCGGTCGTAACTGTGGAAGCAGGAGAAGCAGGTAAGAGATCTAGCTGGTGGTCTAGTGCTAAGGGGATCTTGAAGGTTCAAATCCCAGGACTGGTAATAGCACTGCTAAAGTAACCTTGACCAAAGTACCATCCCTACACACTGCTCCTCAAGTGCTGTATTTCTGACTGCCCACTGATTCAAATGGATTAAATACAGAGGAAATATTTCATGCTGTTAACACTGTGCTGTGGTGTGTTTACACTTGCTGTGTGATCTGCTCTCTGTGCATAGATGAACAAAGAATTACCATTTATATTACTTACAGGTAGGCTGTAATACAGCGCTGATTCCTCAGCAAGCAGCAGTGGCGAAACTTGATGCTTGGTATGAGTTCACTTCTGCCCTCAGTCTTGGCTTCATTACTTAGAAGGATGTGGGGAAAAAAAATTAAAATTCAGACAACAGACCGTTTAACTGTGACAGATTTTGTGAGAGAAGAAAGGATACTCATACCACAGTACTGACTTGCCTAAAACTGAGCAAGATGAGATATAATGCAGTGACAAAATAAAAACTGCAAAATGTAAAGTGGACATCTTACACATCACTTTGATTCTGCTCGTATAAAGCTTTCATTTCTTCAAGCACCTGTCGAATGCTGTCCTCCTGTTAAGACAAATTCATTTAGTACCTGTTGACACTTGATACCAACTCTAGTCGTGTGAGGTGGGTCTTCTGCAGACTTTGTACTGAGGTTAG
Organism: Rhabdalestes septentrionalis; assembly: GCA_037832545.1. Taxonomy (NCBI): domain Eukaryota; kingdom Metazoa; phylum Chordata; class Actinopteri; order Characiformes; family Alestidae; genus Rhabdalestes; species Rhabdalestes septentrionalis. The sequence continues at coordinate 12,059,567 of JBBMFX010000141.1, forward strand.
GGAGAGTACTTCCCAAGTTGTGTAAGCTGTTTAAACGTCTTGCTTAGGAAAACTACATGTACAAAAGCATTGGTTGTACCTGTTTTTTCAAGGTGTGGGCTAGGCCACGTTCTTCCAGTGAAAGGCAAGCTTATTGCTTCAGCATACCAAAACATTTTGGACAACTCCCTGCTTTGTGGAAACGTTTTGGGGAATTATATTCAGGCATGGCATGAACAAGGTCCATAAAGACATGGTTGGGTCAGTACCTGACCTCGTAAATGCTCTGCAGAATAAATGGACACAATATCCCACAGAAATGGGGAATGTTAATAATCCCCATTAATGTAATGGACAGGGCTCCCAAAACTTTTGTCCATACAGTGTATTGCAAGAACAGCACAGAAACGTCAAATAACTAATTATTTGCGGTTTCGACCTATAACCCCATCAACGAAGATATGAGCTACTCGTTATACACGGCTTAATGGAAACAGAATAAGGGGCTAAAATGCAATGACTACGGAAAAAACTGATGTTTAGTTAAGATGTATTACTAAAGATTAGTTAATAAAATTGTAATGACAATTTTGATGTTGACTACTGTTTAAACAAAAAAGGCAACGACGCTAGCTAACACAATTAGATACTTCAAGATAAAACTGAGAAAAACGGAAATATACACACATTAAAAGCAGGTAACTGGCCATCACTCATCCGGTGAAGTTCTCGAATAAGTTCGACTGCCTTTTCGCAGAACATTATAAGCCAATGACGTAAAAATCTTCCCTATAAAAGAGAGAGGGTCTGGTTTCGTTTTTTGTTTTTTTTTTCTCACGAGTTTCGCGGGTAAATGTTCTGTTTTGATCACGTGGTCTTTTCGAGAAGTACGGAAAGCTGAAAGGGAAACTGACTCAATCTTAGCACGGACTCTTACACTATATGGACAAAAGTATTGGGACACTGTTTTTCAGGGTGTGGTCTAGGCCAGGGGTATTCAATTAAAAGCCACTGATGTCCAGTTTTGTTTTTTTTTTCGTAGAAGGTCCGAAATGAAGTCCATCTCGTGCCTTATAGCCTTTCAGATAGTCTCCAAAATGTATATTTTTCATTTCCAACGCAGGAAACTGAACTGAGTGCATCACATACGGGGCTTTTAGACCGAAGGCAGTATTACCTGCGCAAATTATTTACTATGGCTTGTGTGGCGAGTCAAATTGAAATTTGTTCGGCCTGCCCCTTCAAAACACACACACACACACACACACACACACACACACACACACACACACACACACACACACACA
>JBBMFX010000141.1:12060952-12072160 GCA_037832545.1 Rhabdalestes septentrionalis
TCTCTCGCTCTCTGTCTCTCGCGCTCTCTCGCTCTCTGTCTCTCGCGCTCTCTCGCTCTCTGTCTCTCGCGCTCTCTGTCTCTCGCGCTCTCTCGCTCTCTGTCTCTCTCTTTAGTGTTTTTATAGGAAATCGAAAGACCAATTAATAGTGTGTTGTTGTTTGACATTAAACCAACATGCTCACCATGATTGCTCCCCCTAGCACCATTTTGTATACCCGGTTAATTTCCCCACCACAAGGTTACATGAAAATATTAATGACAGTTTGGTGGTGTTGAAATAAATGTTATTGGAAGAATTTGCATAGAATGTGCTGTCTTTCTTAACGCGGACATGCAAATGAACTGAAAAATCGTTTCCCGAGCAATCGATATCAACTAATTCAACACCGTGTCTATGGCCAGCTCCTTGCACGTAAGAGGCAGCGTCTTAAGAAGCCTCCTAAGGGACAGTTCGGCGAACACACTTAGAAAAGTAAACCATTTGGTAAAATATATCTTAAGAATCTTGGCGAGCTAAGAGTTTTCGTTATCGAGAAACCGGGCCCTGATCAATTCAAGCCTGGATCTCGTTTGCTAGTGTGTAGGGCAAGATCAAAAGAAGCTTCACACGACTTCTAAAGTAACGTATAATACAGGAAAAGTAACAAAAAATGTGTGGAGTATTGGGCCTGGATTTCTTTCACACATTTGACATGTTCTCTAAGGGCATGCTAAAGAATCATGAAACATTTATCAAAAAAGCCCCAGGGTTACGGCTGGGGATTCGACATCCCTTTCTGCTTTGTGCAGGAAGAGAAATACTGATCAGGAATAGCTTTTCAAGCCCTTTCCTTGAGAGCTCTCTACTGTGCTGAAAAATGTCAAAGCAGCATAATGTTTTATATATATAAAGCAGCATAATGTTAAAAGTAAAATATTTGAAATGACATTTAAGATAATTACTGCAATGAGTTTAATTTCCCAAGCATTACAATGATTTTGTACAGACCCAAGAAAACCTTATGGTAACAATGTTTTATGCATCTTGATGTGGGACTATGAATGTAAATTTTCTATTTGTAGTCTGAATTTGTCTGTGGTCAGATCTGAGCCAATAACTTTGTTGATTTGTATTCATGTGATCTAAATGAGCAGTCAGATCATGTTTTTGTTTTCCCCACTCCTCCACACACTTACTGCTCATGCACATACATCTTTTTCCCATGGTCCTGGTTGTAGAAGCTATTACTTGATGTTTTCTGCCAGTAACGGTGGCAGACACATTAGCATGTGTAGCTTTTTTTTTTTTACTTCCTCCCCTGGTCATGAACAGCTAATGGTCAGCGATTTGCTGTTACTTCAGTCATTTCTTTTTGTTGATGGCTCACATTCTTTTGTTGTTGATAGATTATTAATGTGATGCCTCTTTTTTTACGATGGGTGCAGTTTTAACATTGAAGATGTTGAAGATAGCAGTCACTTGCAAACATGAATGTGAACTATGAAGCCAAAAATCAGATTGATGGGGCACAAGTTTTTAGGTGAACCAAAAAAACTCGTGCTGACCCTTGGCTTTGTGCAGGGTTATCTTAGACCATCACCTCTTCAAAGCAATTTTATTGCTTGTGCTTCTCTATGGAATTTTTAGGCAATATAACACATTTGTTAGTCTGTCTGCAGTAAGCACCAGTTAACATCCCTGGGCCTCGCACAGCTCAGCTGCTTAATTAAAGTGGATAAATCCGGGCATATTGGGATACTGCAAATCAGCATTTTTCCTCCTTTGACATGGGTTTAAAATTCCTGTGTAAATGTCATGTTAATTCCCATAACAGTCACATGAAATAATGCTGGACTACAGGCAGTGAAGCAAAATTGGCACTCTTATATTGACAAGCGTTATCTTGGTCAGATGTTCAAGCAATGAACGGAGATTCTTAAGAGGCAACACATTTATTAAAAAAAAAAAAAATCTTTATTTTTTCAATGAATATTACAACTAGACAATGCTAACAACATTGGTGGATTTTTATGAAGGTGGAAAGGAAGTGCTGAGTTTTTGTGTAAAGCTTTCCTTTATTATTGAGCTCCTCTTTTCTCTCTGCAGCAGCCTATGTTGACACAGTCTCCGCCCCCGGTGGTTGTGTCTGCACAGGTAGCCAATCAGATTTCAGCTCCTCCAGCTGAGGGCCTCCAAGCCACACTGCTCTCACCAGAACACACTCGCAAACCCGGGCAGAACTTCAAATGTCTATGGCAGGCCTGTAAACGGTAAGGAAGATCCGGTGACCCACTTTCACTGTCTTCAGCCAACAGAAATAATTGTATTGCTTGGTTGAATAGAGTTTAATGCTTTATTTGTACATTTGCATGTATTCCACATTATTTAACTTTCACATGCAAATGTATGTCTCAGTCTAACCAATACTACAAAACTATACTGTATATTATACTGAGTTAAGGTAGAAGCTACACAGCCTCTGCAGTAAACATGTAGATTGAGAATATTTTTTTGTGTGTCCAGAGAGACAGAAACCTGACTTGAGAGTAGTATTCTATGGATGTTCAAGAACAGCAGCTGGTTTTTGTATTAAAAAGGTCTTGTGCAAAAATACATTTGTTTTAGTACAGACCTTTTGTGAGCAATTCTGGTTTAACATTTTTACACAGAGTTTTTACACAGTTTAAAAAAAACAAACATTTTTCGCAATTAATATTTGATCTCTTCCTTGATGAGGTTTGTCAAATGTATAGATGAATAACTGTTTACAATTTTCATACTTAGTTGCAAATCAGAATTTTTCTAATGAGGGACACTGCTCCTCAATCCAACACATTGGTCAGGCGCTAGAGAGCGATCCAGAGAGGGTCCAATTGGGGAGCTGTTGGACGTTTATGCACAATTGTAATTTGTAAAATAAATGATTTTATATAGACATGCACCAACTTTTTGAACATTTTGTCACTACTTGTGTAACTTCTGTCGCTAACTGTGCAATAGTCTTATCACATGCAAGATCACATCTTATGTCACTATACGAGCAGTAACAGACTTGACATAAATATATATAAAACTCCAAACCGCTTTGTGTCAACTAGCAAACTTGAGCAGTTATTTTATTTATCTACAGTATTTATATAGCATAGGGAATTTAGTACTAAGCATTTTTTTTCTTTTTTTTCTTGGTGTGTCTGTGCACTCGTAGTATAAGCAGTATCCTCAGGGATTAATAAATGTTTTCAATTCTGATATTCTAATTCTGAACATAGGACAACGTAAAACACTGGTCATGTTTTTGCATTTTAATCCTTTATTCTAGGGATGGAACTTTTTACAGTACCTTTTTTCACGTGTGATTGCTGTAGCCATGTCTCAAATGGAGAAAGCCATTACTTTACTGAAGGCGATTCCAATGTAGAAGCTTTCAAATGCAACACTTCTGAAATTTAAGGCTTCAGCTGTTGCGATATACTCACAATCTTAGATTCTAGTGCCAAATAATTTTTTTAAAGTGGCGAGATGCTGCAGAAGGAATGAGAAATAAACCTACTCAAATGTAAGTCAGATTTAAAAATATTAAATTACAAAATTTAGACTGGAATTCATTATGTCAGATGCACGTGGTCAGTATGAATGAACATTACTAATCAGCTTCAGAACCGATCAGTGCATCATAGCAGTATTTGTGAGATACTGGTAAACTTGCATTGATTTATTTAAGTAATAAATCTTCTGTTCTCCAGAAATATGCTTAACATTTTTAGCCAGTCCCCTCAAGTCATGCCTGTGAAGTGACACCTCGCTCGCACACACCATCTAGTGGCTAATCTCGTCATAGGAAAAGATGAACCTTTATTAGCCCCACAAGTGGAAAATTTGCTTAAACTGTCTTTCCATATTATTGAGGGCTGCTGTCATCTTGAGTGCTCACAGTTGTGTGTGATCTTCCAGGTGGTTTGAAACTCCATCCCAGGTGTTCTACCATGCAGCTACACAGCATGGCAGCAAGGAGGTCTATCCTGGACAGTGCCAGTGGGAAGGTTGTGAACCCTTTCCACGGCAGAGACTTTCCTTTATCACGCATCTACAGGCAAGACCGTGTTTAATAACTGAGCATTGTATAAGAATCTTCTTGAAAATACCATAACTGAAGCAGCATTAGGCATCAGCCTCTGAAGTGTATACAGTATGATCTGAGAATGTGCAGGAGTAGTAAAATGCAGTTTAAACTAATTTCAGTAGATTAGTGATCATATTTATGTCTGTTGCCTCAGTGTGTGGATTTTGTTTCTGCAGGACAAGCACTGCTCGAGGGAAGCGCTTATAGCTGGACTCAAGCTGGAGGAACAAACACAAGGCAGCAATCCCAATACTTCCAAGTGTGTATTCATTTCTGCTGTTCCTTTTTTTTTTTGCATTTTGGTGGCCACACACATACATGAACACACAGCCAGTCACAAAAAAACCCACAATGTAGGAAAGAATCATGTTCGCTGTGGGCCAAGCTGCAAACCCCAACACTAAATATGTAAATTAGTACATTACCATTAGAAATACATTAATTAACCAAGTGACTAAAGTATATTTGCAATGCAGCTACTTTACTGGCTTTAACATGTACTGGGTGCTGAATTTCACTATTTCAACACATTTACTGGTGACAGATTTTCTCTAATTTTTAGAATGCACTGGATGCATTGTACCCTTGGCTACATTTACTTATTCCATCGGAATACTGATCATACACGCGCACACACACACACACACACACACACACACACACACACACACACACACAAACAAACAACACATGTATGGAAATATAATGTGCATCAGCAACAACAATTATTATTATTGTTATTATTCAAATGTGATGTAGCAGAAAATCTATGTTGCATTTTTCTTGTGAAGTGATTTTGACCAACTTAGTTGAGATCAAAATAAAATTACACACAGCAGCGCCCCCTGTCTACAGACACCGTCCAAAATAACGCTCCATGAAAATGACTGGTCAAGTGGCCCACTGTTTTCAGGAAAGGGCAATCTTAATGCTTTAGCATACCAAGACACGTTGGACAACGCCATGATTTTTTGGACACAGTTTGGGGAATACCCTTCTCTATTCCACAATGACCGTGTACCAGTGCACAAACCAAGGCCCATAAAGACATGGTTGGGTGAGTTTTGTCTGGAAGAAATTGACTGGCCCGCACAGAGCCCTGAACTCATCCCCATCCAACACTTTGGGAGGAACCAGGACAGAGATTATCAGCTAGGCCTTCTTGCATCACATCAGTGCCTCACTTCATAAATGCTCTACTGAATGACAAGGCACAAATTGTTAATAAATATAAACCAAATAAAATTAAACTAATAAAAATACATGCATTCATTTTGAACCTACTCATTTCATTACTATCTGTTTCACTATGAGTTTAGGGTTATTTCATGAGCAGAATCTGCAGCACTTTGTATTACTCTGCATAAAGTCTGCACAACCAGAAAATTTCATTGTGTAGGGGGGAGCGGGGACTGTCGCAACATGTGTCAGTTGCAACACTGCAGATTTCTCCAATCAGAAACAAGCTGGATTGATGACACTCACACTGCACATGCTTAATTGAGCCCTCCTTCTTTCTACATGATTGCAGCCACTTTTGATCTTCTGTTCTGAGAGAACAAATAGCAAGGCAAGAAAGTACATTTTTTGTGGTCTGAAATGTTCTTCTTGTGTCTAAACTGTTTGCATGGAGTATTGTAAAGTTGTATCACTTGAATCTGCAGTTTCTTAGCTTTCAACATGCTTAGTTACCATGTTTCAAAGCTAATGTGCTAAGCTAGTATAGCTAGTTTAAAATGGCCGGCCATGTGGGGTCAGTTGCAAGGTTTTGTTGCAACTGTCCCAACAGTGTGTTGTCAATAGTCATTTAACTTAATAGTCAATTAACTTGATAACTTGTTATAACAGTTCTGAATGTTTTGTTAGGTCTGTTACTTTGTAATAGTGCAAAAACAACCCAAAACTAACTGTAGTTTCAATAGTTTCATATATTTTGTGTAACTCAAGAATTGTGAAATTGTCAATTAACATGTGTCATGTGTAGGTCTAAGTCATTTTTAGGATGTGAAATGGATTTCAATTGTCATTTGCTTAAAAATCATATCATAAAAAAGTAATAGAATTCTATCTTTGTGGTTTTTGTAAAGATGTTACTTACACCCATGGTAAATACCAGTTATGGTCTTCTCAACTTTGTTATTAACTCCGTGAACTCAATGAACACTAACAGATCACAATTAAACAAAAGAAAATGTGAATAATGTTTAAGAAGTTTTTCAACTGCCCCTCAGGACTGTTTCAGTGGTTGCCGTATGTGGGAACGGTTGCAACATTTCTCTCTCCCTCCTTTCAAATGTTTACTTCAATATTATAATATTTACACATGCTGTAGCAGTATGGGGAGATAGGTGACAGGTGTGCAATAAATGTATTAAAATGTTGTATTTGTATTGTCTCTGAAATACTGAAGGAAATGCAAAAAGTGGAGCAGCTGTCTCCTCTCTCCCCGACAGTATTTGAAATGACAATATGATGATTCCTTGACATGCTTGTACTAGTTTTGTGGCCCTCACATCTGCATGCCTGCAAAGACTACAATATTTTCCATTATGGCATTCACAGTGGCACTCACAATCTCCCTTTGACACACCCTTTGGTGAGGACTCAAAATATCAAAGGTATTGACCTCATACCTGGAATTCCAGGCTCTGACCAGTCAGACTGGATGTTTGTTTGTAGTTGCCAGACCAAGACGCTGTAAGCTATAATGCGTTTGTTTATTGAATTAAGTTGTGGTTGAACTACATTATTTGTGTCTATATGGAGCTGCTGCGCATAAGCATATTGGTTCTTTTAAAATAAGAGTCAGCTTTAAATCTTGGTCTCTATTCCCCGATATGTGCACTTGGTTTTCATCACCATAGTATGTTTTTTCAGGGGGACTGCTGGGCTTGGGGTGCCCTTTGGGACAGGATTTTAAGCTCTTTCAGGACAAGCAGACTTCACCTCTGGGCCAGTAAACATGAAATAGGAGAAGCTGAATTTTCCTCCATCTCTGCTCCATAGACATTTCATTCTCAAGTGAAAAATCCTTTACAACTTGAGGATTAGAAATGGTTCCATCTGTTGCTTCAATAAACTGCACTTGGTGTGGTACAGATAATACAGAAACTTCCCAATAATTTTGCTTGAAATAAATAGTTGACATAATTTTGCTTCTTGAATTTTGTTGCTGTGAGCCATAATGTGCTAACAAACTCTTCATTACAGTGGTGCTGGCTTTTATAAAGTGTTGATTAGTGTGACTGTAAAACCTCACCACTATTGACAGCCACTTTAGACACCACTTGGGCTGAAGAGGACTGATCTTGAATCACATTCCTCCAAATGTATGATCATTGCAACAAATCTGATTCTAGGTCAGCACACCTACTACGGAGATGTTTGTAAAAACAGACTTCTTTTGTGTAAAACAAATGCCTGCAGTTCTTTATTAATGTCTATAGCTCACAGTTAGCCACTCTGTGCATAACACCAGCAAACAACAAGTCTATACCACCTCATTGAATAACTGGATGGGGCTTGAGCATGTTGAAAGATGTTTTGGGAATGTGTTGTGTGGGTTGTTACTTTCAAAAATGTTTTCAAAACTCTCATGTGTCAATTTAAATGAGGCTTGCAGTTTTATCCCCATATTTATTGTCAAAAGATGAAATGGGGCCATATGAGTTTCAATGCTTTTTATTGAGATGATGAATGTAATATGAACTTTATCCTCATTTAGCAGGCTGTCAGTGTCTGGAGGATGTTCTCCCTCACCTGATCTTTTCCGCAGAATTTGAACCTGTCAGAGAGAGAGAGAGACTTACATTAGCTTGGTACTGCATTATTTCATTTACTTCAGCCTACAGTTTTATTTTCGAAATATTTTATCCTCATGAACTCGTTATAATTCTGAGAAACTATAAATCAGATCAATTAAATCTGTATGCTTATTTAAACCAGGGCAAATGTCTGCCCATAGCTTCTAACCAGAAACACGCTGTCAGAGAAAGAAACTCACACTCTCCGGTCCCTTCCTCTCTGCACTGTAATTTGAGTGGCACCGAATGTGGGGAGCAGAGGGTTGATTACATTGTTGTTCCACAAAAACTTCACATAGGTCAGGTCACCCACATCCTTTTCGACATCGATCTGGAGCTCGTAGGTCTTACCAGGACTCAGTGTGCCACTGAAACATGTCAGAAATGATCTATGATTTGTTATGCCAGTGAATATTTTCTTTATACAATCCCTTTATCATGTAAAACCAACAAACAAAGCAATAAAAACGTCTCATAAAATATGGTAATTCACTCATCACCTGTGAATCTCATACTGTCGAGTATTTTCAGAAGAACTGTACAGTGCCACTTTGAAGTAACCAACATTGTTTCGAGATCCATCAATAGTGACTGTCACTTTATAGCGGTAACCTGAGGAGAAGACAATGTAAGATTGTTCATGAGATTCAACTATTGCTGTAATCAGTTATATTCAGTTTAGCTTCAGTATAATTGGAGATCTATGCGGAACAAGCTTAAAATTCAAAGTATTGTATATTGTGAAAAGTTCACTCGCTAATAGTAGGTTAACAGATCAACTTTAAATATGTATGGACACCATTTCAAGACAGGGTTACTTTTTAAAACAAAATATTTTGCTTAATATGTATTGTCTAGGTGGAACCTTACGTGCAAAGGGTCGAGCATCGCCTGTGTTCAGGTAGAACTTCTTGTTTGTTACTCCATTGGGTACGCGGAAGCTATCAGCATAGTGACCCATGGTAGCGCAGGCACCATCGGCACAGGGGAAGCACTGACCCTAAATGATAAATTGAACACACGTCTTATCTCATCCTAAATGTTAAAAACCTTATTAAAAACCTTATTGTTCTTTTACTATACTTGTGTCATATAATGAGCAATAGGGTGACTGTGCCCTTTGGCAAAGAAAACACTCAAAGACCATGTTTAATACGCCCTTATCCATCCTGTGGTAACAGTTTACCCTGTTTTATTGTGAGAAAACAGGCAAGTTTATAAGCTGTCCACTAGGCGTTTATAAGTAAACCAACCACGAGATATCAGCCTCTGAAGAGATCATAGGCAGATGAGGTCATGCCCTGTGTGTGCTGCACTCCCTAGCTGGGATGCATCCCAAACTGGGGATAAAGTATCATTTGCAGGGACAGCTGCAGATACAGGCCCACCAGCAAACGGGAGAAAGCCCAATGAGGTTCAAACCAAAATCTCTGTAAATCCACTTCTAAAACAAAAGAAACAGTTCACAGACATATCAATGTCATGTGCAATGACAGGTGGTCCCTCTGCACCCCATTACACCCCACCCACGCCAGGCAAAAGCTTGACTTATTGAAATTGAGGGTGCCCCGGAATGTCTTCTCCTGCTACTGAACCATGCTCGGTTTTACAGATAGACCCTTCTTGGCTTTATCCATATATCTTGTTTGTCAGTATATCCTACTTGATTTGTAGTTTCCAACCTAGAGAAATCCCACTTACAGACTGAAACATCTTGTCGGTAGAGCAGGGGTATCCCAGAAAGCCTGCAGGGGATACAATGCTGTCACTGTAGTATTTGTAGGCCCTCAGATGGTTGCAGGCGACAAAGTCCCGACTACCTGATAGCAGCATAACAAATAGCAAAGGGAGAGAGAATAAGACATAGGAGGCATAAAATGAGAAGAAAGGGTCACAGAGACGTCCGTCTACTGTGGCTCGAGGACCAACCACTTCAAGGACTAGCTATGAATTCATTGGCTATTTCTTGGCCTCTTATCTGCAAGAATAAACCAGTGCAGCTTCAGCTGTCACCACACAGCCATCCCCGTAGTATTGCACAAATCCCAACACTTGAGCCACCACTTCAATCCCCAACCACTGTTGCAGATCTTTGATTGGGCCAAAACAGCTCTATGACTGCTGGCACATGGTCCAGATTCCACAAAGAAAGTATTTATTTTTGTAAATCATATTTTTTACATTTATATCAATATAAATACTATGAATTAGCGGAAGTGTGGAATATTAGCAATATGTTCTCTCACCTTCCCAAATGCCATCAATGTCCACAATTTGTGAGATTAAGTTCTTGTCACAACCAGGCATTTCCTCTCCTCCATTTGGATAAAAGTCGATGTGGCCAACAGCCTGAGACATTCCAAAGCCTTAAAGACAATTTAATATTTCACTTCAAGCGTTAATAACCATTACAATACATAACTAGTGCATTACTTCACTTACAGAAATTACTCAGATGCTTGATTATAATTATCACCAACAGTATTATGAAACAAATCTGACACATAATTTTCCGTGTGAATTGGGTGTGTTAAGGTAAAGAAAACACATCTAAAGCCCTTAAGTCATGCCTGGTTTGACTGGGGGCAAATCTCACCAAGGTTGGGGACCATCGGAAGGGCATCTGTGTGAATAGCATCAACGAAGGTAGCATCACTGGGGTCCAGTCGTACCAATTCAGAACAGCCCTGGAAATAGGGTTCAGCAGGGTCCAAGCCTTAAAGTAAAATAAGGAGCTAAAAAACACTTCACACGTCGCTCTGATTTCTGAAAGAAACACTGAAAAAAATAAACATACTGTACGCTCAGCTCTCTCATGAATCTTTTAGGAACAGTTTTAAATGTGATGCAGGCTGTGCACAATCTATTCATTTGTTAACAGTAATTTGTGTAATTGTTCTCTAGTTTGTAACACCTGTAATTCTGCCCAGTCCTGGAGTCCTTCTGCCAGCCTCTCCAGCACACTGTGCACCCAGGCTGTGCCCAATCACATGGACATCTGCAGGACTCTGCTGGAAACTGTCCTGTTGGGAAAAACACCAAAGATATATAATTATCTAAAAATCCCTTAGTGGTGTGTCTATATTTTCTGATCTATAAGGAATCTATTTTGTAATGTTGCCATTATGTTATATGTATGATTTTTATATACATTCTTTCATTCTTTGATATAAATATATATATTTTTTTTTATTACATTTGATCACCTTACGAGCGGCAAAACTCAGAGGTGCACGCAGACACTTCCAACTGCAAGTTATAAAATGATTTAATATTAAAACAGCCAAATTCAAATGTGATATC
>JBBMFX010000141.1:12072212-12105764 GCA_037832545.1 Rhabdalestes septentrionalis
TTGTATGTATATGTGTATATATATATGTGTATATATATGTGTATGTATGTATGTATATATGTATATATATATGAGCTGTGGGTGCCTTATATACTATATGTCATTCTTAATGAAATGCCTGCTGTGTCTGAATCCAACCTTTGCCCTTTGATTAGCTGGCTAATCTTCCAGAACATGCACAGGTGTTCAAGCATGGTTGCATAACAGGATGTATACGCAAGTGCACCATGATTGTTAATAAGTTTTAAAAACAATCCTCAAGTCCCAAGTCATTTTTACCTAACTTACCCTAAAGACAGCGATCATTTGAGCCACCTGGGCTCCGACAACTCGAATGTTATTGGCTGCCTGGGTGTAGAGTGTCCTTCCACCGGTTTTCCAGTCCACACAGATACAGTTCACGTCCTCAACTGATAGCATGATCTGGGAGACACACACTATAAATGAAATGCATGCAACTGTAAGGATGTAATGAACCAGAAAACTTTCCATTCGTTTAGTATCAAGCAATGCAGAGAAAATGATTAAATGGGAAATGTGAGGAAACAAAATACTACTTTATGTATACCTGACACATGTCCAGGAGCCAGTTTTCATCTCCTTTGTCAATGTATCCGTGAATTACAAAGCGAGTCTTTCTATACGACTGATATTTGGATCCAGCAATGGAAGCTGTATTTGCACTGATTACCTGCAAAATAGAATGACAGTTTATGCAGAGATGGTAACATTTCATAAAACAGCCCTACCAATTGTCTTTTTTTCCCTTTGGGGGGGAGTGGTCCAAACCTGCAATAAGGGAACCCCGAAATCTGGGTAGCATGCTAATGTAAATAATCATATATTAGGATTTTATGATACACCTTTACCATTTAAGTGCATAATGGTTATTTTAGTTTTAAAGGGACTGAACCTATTTCAGTGTAGAAGCAAATGTATTAGTTACAAAGACGTGGCAATGTCAGCATGTGCTAAGAATGGCCACAATAATAGGCCCCCTGTAGGGTTTATGCTTTACTCCCAGTGCATTAAGCCACAACACTAAACTCTTCCTTCTGCTTTTTTTTAACTCCTATACATCTTCCCTGCTAAGGTGGGTGGGAGTGTTGAGAACACAACATTACTGTTTCATCTTCACAAGTCATTCAGCATGAAATGCATACCTGGTAGTTAGAATTTTCTCGTGTGAAGAGCAAAAAGCGGGTGTTGATCTTGTCAGGGCTCTGTGGTAAGCGAGCAATCGGCCTCTCGATGCCTCCACTCCACGGATAATCATCAGAGAAGCAGCCGAGGTCTCCATAACACACCTCGGCACCTGACAGTCATTAAAGTCAAATTAAAACTGAATAAGAAAGAGCGAGAGAGTGTTTGCATTGCAAAGTGTGTACAGAAAAAGAAAGAGGGTAAATCATTTAGAACTGTGATGTCTTTGACATAAAATATGACCTTTGTCGAGAATCTTGTTAAGATTTTTAGATCTTTATTTGACTACTCACTATCAGTTAGCAAATGATCAGAAAAAACAATAGCTTTCCTCTCACCATATGCAGCCCCTACAAGGCAGCTCACAAGACCTCCAATCCAGATCAGCCACATCTGAAAACAGAGCAAAATAAATAATGCTTCAGCAGAATATAAATCAAGCACTATTTGGCCATTCACATTTCTGCAAACCACCAACTTACTTTGATGGTGACAGCAACCCACAAACATTCTGCAGGTCCTTATATATTTGGCTCTTACACAGATGGACCAATGGGAACATGGGAAAAGTCCAGGTGAGGTACTGGCAAAATACAGCCTGCACCTGTGCTGCACCTTCCGCTGATCTAATCTTTATCAGGTACATTCACTCATTCAAAAAATATGTCCGCAGACCTTTTGGACAGCTGATTTTCATGTTGATTTTCCAAGTAAATATACGAATCCTTTACAGAAAACACACTTCTGCATATTTTATGGCCCAATTCCTTTTTATTAAATTAATGTAAAAATCACTGGGGGCAGAGGGGAAGCACATTAAATGTGGCCTGTGCAAACTTTATGTGCAATTTTTTGTTTTCTATAATTTTACATATATGAATATAAAATGATCGAAAAATTGGAGTTGGAACGTCCTTCACAACTACTATAATAGTTCCGCCACCCATGCTCTGGTAACTTGTTCGTGTAACTGTGTTAACTGTGATAAAAGCTCTTTATTTGTTTAAAGTGTTTGTAAACAAAATGTTATTCCACTTTTGTTCATATACCAGTATTTAAAAAATAAATGTCCACAATACTCTACTTTTGAATTAACTGTTAATTTGCGCATAACAAAGCATTTAATTGCAGAAATCTCTGATTAATCACAACTAAAATTTTCATTGCAAACTGAAAACAGCTCTGTTATAGAGCAAGTTTTATGCTAACATTTTTTAATATGTTAAAATACGTTGAACTAGCAAATGATTAGAAACTATGCACCAAAAATATCAGAAAATGTCAAAAGGTTTAAAACTACTTTTGCATACAAACTAACATGTAAGCATGTGAAATAATCCTCTGCCCTGTTATAATACAATAGCCAGCTGCCATTACACGCCAAACACCAAACCAATGATGCATAACATGTTTAATGCTTATTATGTGTTATTAAGTGTTCTTTAGCATATTAGTTGCAAAGAAAAGAAACTCAAAGGAAACCATGAACACGGGAATGCTGGAATATTCCCAGCGTCATTGACCTTGCTCATTAAAATATTCTCCATTTCCTTTTTGTATCTGAAGGAATATTTGACTATTAATTGCTAATCGTTTCCTGGTTGATTATTCACTGTGTTTTTTCTTGTTTTTTTTTTTGTGTGTCCTCGACTTCTGATATGCCTTTGAACTTCCTGCCAGACAACTGGACAAAGTGGGTTTTTTTCTCGTCCAGATGGTTGGATCATAATATAAGAGTAATAATTAACAGATTTGCATGAACTTTGCCATATTTCACGCAGCCACCATGACTTAGTTTCACACAGGTCGGGGTGTTCGGGGGCATTGGTCTAGCTGTGGCCTAGTCTTTCATCCATTTTCAGTTTGGGGGGGGATCTTTGAGAGCTCAGGGGAGGGACATTTGGTACAAAGATCAGCAGAGAGCCACCAAAATCCCACTCTAAATCCAATATGGGGTATGGGCAATACTGTTCGGCTCAACACGCAGACCATAAGCAGGGCCCAGTTTGGAACAAAACGATAGGCTATCGCAGGAAAGGACTCTGGACTGAGTGATGTGATTTTCTTGTCGAGCAAACAATGCATGCAGTTTGAAGTTGCCTGTTTTGGTTTGTCCTGAGGCTGCAGAGCAGGAGGCCTAATTCCTCCGGCTCCTCAGTGTCTGACTCTGAAAGTGGAGGACAGGTTATTGTCAGCAGATGGCAGCAAAGAGGTTTCAGTTGAGAAGCTGTGTAGTGCGGCTGTAAAAGCTGGAACCAGACGCCACGTACGCTCTCTTCTATTTGTGTATGTGGTCCCTCGAGCTTTAGTTAAGTAGTAAAAATGAAAATATAATAAAACTAAAAATGTAGGCTCATGCTCTCTACCCGACGAAATACCATGAACACGGGTAAAACAGGAGCAGTTAAATAAAAATCGAGGGTGGTCTTAAAGTGGGCTTCCATATGCTGTCAGCAGGCAGCTCTCCTAATCCTTTGCGAAAATAACATCATGTGAGTGTCGGAACGCCTGCACTAATACTGATTAAGCTAATTAATGGTGACTGGGGGAGCGGCTTTGTGCTGCTGAGCCAAAATCCAGCTGTTCTAACTCTGACCCTGTTTATGTTTACCAGATGTGCATTTCCATTCACGGTTCAGACCAAGTCTCAAGGGTCTTTAAGATATATGATGTCTCTAAATTAGGACTAAACATTAAATCAATGCAGATTTATCTATCCATCTATATGTCTGTCTGTCTGTCTGTCTGTCTGTCTGTCTGTCTGTCTGTCTGTCTGTCTGTCTGTCTGTCTGTCTGTCTGTCTATCTATCTATCTATCTATCTATCTATCTATCTGTATTCAGTTTGTAGCAAAATACCTTTTTGTCTATCAAGCTGGTCAATATAAAACTGATCAGGTTTTACATTGTAAAAGCAAGCAGGAGGAAATTAGGCTTTGAACAAGATAGAGCAGGCTGTCGGGTCTAAGCTAAAGGAAAGAAAAACAGGCTGAACCATCTTTAGGATTTACCTCTGGAATTTTAATCCCACACTGCATTACATTGAGAGGATGGTCACAGGAATTAGAAGCAAAACTTCAAGCAGAGAGAAAAAAACAGCAATTGGAGACAAGCTGATCGTTCCACCAGCCTATGTGCCAGTAAAAATGCGAGATAATTTTTAAAAAAACATCTTTATAAATAGTGTCTTGTAAATAAGTGTCAAACTTCTTTTTCTTTATTTTATTGAGGCTGCTTATTACAGTAACCACCAAGTAATGCATTAACCTGATTACCTGGAGACAAATCTAATTAGTTAATACAGAAAGGCCCAAAGACCATGTTTTACACATCCGTTTCTATGTTTGTCCAAGGGTTTTGATCACCTCATCAACCACATTTTGTCTCCAGGTTTGGTTGAAATAGGTTTGGAAATTGGTAACAGGAGTTAAGCTTTATTGTTACTTATTATAATCAGTGTTATTAAAGTTAGCACCCTATTCCTGAAGCCTTCTCTGGGGAAGTTTCACTTAGTGACAAAGTTTAAGGATCATTATGGACTTGAATATTATCACAATTATGAAACATGTCTTGGTAGAATTCACAGTAATTTCACAATAAACACGCAAGTTTTGATGTTCAAAAAATATATAACTTTGACAGCTCGTGCAAACAGCTCAAGAGGCAGTTATAATATCGAGACACCGCAGTGACTTTCCATCTGTCTTTGATCAGTTTGTCTAGTTAATAATTCGAGAGAGCCATCCCGGCAGACTTTAATTTCTTTAATCCTCATTTAGAGCGCAGTATAAAAAGAAATGACATTTCCTGCGCAGTGTTTTTATTTTCAGTACTAATTATCATGATTAAGACACTCTGTTCAGGCTTCAATAACTTTTATCCAATTTTCCATATTAATTTCATCGTAGTGCCCCATGACATGTACCATTGATTAAAAAAATGTAATTAAGTTGAGACTTTATTTAACTATATGTGCAATTAGCGAATTAGGGCCCTGCAGCTTGATATAAGGCACAGTACCTGTTTGAAGGCATTATGTAAGAGATGACTTTTGATAATAAGATTTTAGAAGGTTTTCATTATATTATGATTGCGAGACGTGGCATGACAAGTTCCATAATACTCTGTTCTTGTAGGCCTTTGAATGTAGCTGTACTTCTGTTAAAAATGAATACCAATGCCTAAGTTGTGGATCTAAAAACTGGATATTAGGTGCTTTCTGGTCATGGCATCGCTGTGTTATTGTGTAGTGTTTCTGTGTGACCAAGTCAGAAATATGAATTAATTTAATCTATATTGAAATTATGGGACGAAATGTCATACACATGTTTAAAATGGTAAAGTCTGTTAAATATTGTCACAAACTCATCACCTTTTCTGCTCAGTAGCTGTGGTCAAAACTATGTAAAGCTATGACCATTTGTGGTAAAAGCCATTGTGCCCCTTAGATATATGTGTGGTAAGGAAAGACAAATGCTTGTTGTATCTGAGGTAATCTTCCATTGCTTGAAATGTAAGTGCTTTTGGTCCCTAAGACGCATTAGTCACACTCCTGCTTGTCTGTGTCTTTTAGACAAACAAAGTAACCAGACACTATAATTGCCTGTGCTGGTACTGAAACCTATACTGAAAGTGCTGTAGCTGAGCGTGAAGGCTGGTAGATGTTACTTTGTCTCCCATTGAAAAGGTTTTCATTGTTTTTACAGATTCATTGTTTCTACCTGAATAAAAGGCATCACACAGTTATTAAAAAATACTGTCTTCAGACCATTAAGATTTTTTACTGTTTTATATTTTAGTCCTGAATTTTGGGAAAACATTAATGGTACAAATATTATTACACATAGTTGAGCACCTTATTGTAATATTATTATAACAACACTATAATAACACGTCAAAACCTACAGCATGATCAACTTTAAGTGAGTCGATAGACTTTTTGTTGTGTCTTTATGTAGTAGACTTTACTGTAGAAACCTTCACTTTGTAAGTATTATTTTTTCTTCATAAAGATTGGATTACCACTCCTACAATACAGTTAATTCATCTAGCCATGTTCCATGTCATGTCATCTTAGCACCAAGCAAGAGTATTCACTTCCTACTCTAAGTGTAGGAGACAGCAGAACACTGATCTTTGGAGCTGGCAACACATGCATATAAAGTATACATATTGCAGTTTTGAAGAGTATTCCTCAGGAAATCCTTTAACCTAATGTCTTCTCTTGATATCTTTTGAAAAACTACCTGGCTATATTTTCTAAAAATCCCAAAATTAAACGAATGTGTTCTTCACTTTTTGACACTTTTTACTCAAAATATAAGGTTCGCTTTTACTGCAATTCTAAATCTGCTGACATAGAAATACATGCATAAAATACAGTATAACTTGTAACTGTAAACATTGCAGCATTAGTGCTGTAATTTTGAATTACAGTCACCACCTGGCAACTCTGCTTTACTGAATGTTTAGCATTTTTGTTTTATTTCAGTGCATACCAAATGAACACTGCTGATATGGCATATTTAATTTATTTATTAAATGACGCATTTGGCATTTCTACAATGCGGTTTTAACTTTTCACAATGATATTAAAGCATGCAACCTCATTGTTTTAGTACATTCACTTAAACTGCACAACGCTGAGGCTAAGAGTGGGTCCATGGAAAACCCTGGTTCCTGAACAGGTCTTACTCCATGGCACATTTTAAAAATGGAGCTTTTACCTAGCTTTGTAGGTAAACCAAATCTCTGAGGTGGTTGTTACTACGCTTACCAGTTAGAAGGATTTTTCGGAGCATGGGTCATGACCGCTGTAAATGCATTTTCTTTCTGGTTCACAGTCTGCAGGGTGAAGTAAACATTGGGGACTGGAGGATATTTACCCTCCAGTGAGATATTGATTTGGAGTGCTGAAAGAGGATCATCAGTGTGACCGAGCCTCATCTCCGTCTGCAGATCACACACTCACACACACAAACTCATACACTTGCAAACTGAAGCTTTTCTGTGAGAACAGTAGAGGCCAACATCTGTGTCAACTTTATTAAAAAGGCATTTTTATCGACATTTGAAGTTCAGAACTTTCCAAGGAGATGCTCTACTGTGCATTACTGTTTTAAACTATTTATTAGGAAAATGAACATGTGAAACTTGTGAAATATTTTTTTGAGGGTATTTATGTCTTGGTTAAAAGAGAAGGATGAAAGACATTTGGTTCCATTGATATATTAATAAAGAACAGATCTATTTCAATAAAGGACTGATTAACTGAACCAGATACTGGATTGTAACTGATTTTAAAGGGCTAAGCTACATACTAGTGTACAAAATGACAATGTGGGGTTTATGTTTTCATTATAGTAGTGTTTATAAAAGATCCCTTACTGTATGGATAATTCACATTACATGTCATATAATTTTTATTATGTTTTTATGATAACAATAGAAATAGAAATATACTGGTAATTTGGTGACATTGTCTCTCTAATTCTATAAGCTGATTATTATGTACTATTCATTGTTAAGTAAAGACTTTTGTTTATAGATCCCATTTTTTCTTTGCTATGAGTTTCTATTACATTTGTGGTGCAAATGATTATTGAAAGAATGTATGAGTATGTAGAAGGAAAAAATAATAAACTGTGATTAATAGCATACTATGTTGTGTGCGTGTCTGTTTCTCACAAAAGTAAAACTGTAATTAAAAAATTTGAAATAGTAAATTAAAAACAAGAAGATGACATTCTCTTGTGTTCAGAACTGTATACTGTAGATGGAGATTTTGATTGTTTTAACTGTTGGCTAGGTCAATTAAGCACTTTTTGTAATAGTGGTAATAGTATCTGTTAGTATTTAGAAGTAAATAAAACTCATTAGATTTAGATACATATTTAAATTGATGCCCAAAAGCCATTCTTTTTGAGCATCATGGCTTTCAAATGATCAGTAGGACATCATATAATAAAAAATAATAGTTAAATAAATAAAAATGAATATGTTTCAGGTGTGTCCAGAATGGTAGAAGTTTTTAAAACAAAGGAAATGAGTTATAAAATAATTAATATCCAGAATTGATCATATGTGAGAGCCTGATATCAAATCCTAGGAAGCCTAAATTGTAAATAAATAAAAAACTGAGAGAAGTAAGAACTGATTGTTTACAATTATAAACACTTCATGACCAAATAGTTTGTAATAACTTGTTCTATGCAAAACCAAACTGTATGAGTTAATATTGTACATGTTTAAATTGGTTAATATGACAAGTGATTCCATGCATTTGAATGGTGACCTTTTCTACTTTAAAAAATGACCTTTTAAAATTAGTAATTTTCATCAAATCACATTTTCAGCCGTTTCAGCTACATGTCTGCTGCCAAGGAGGGCTCTCTGTAAATCAGCGGAGGAGCTGAGCTGAAAGGTCTGAAACAGCGAGCGTTTCTGTGAACAGCTGAAGGGACTAAGGTTTAGTTTGGCTGCCATTGCGAGATTGGGCAGTCCCTGCTGTTGTGACACCCTGGAGGGATGCCTCTTATGTGCTTATGTAATGTTGGCCATGTTCCCTTAGAGCAGAGAAGGCACAGCACCAATATACACCCTAACAACACACACACACACATACAGACACACACACACACACTCAGACCCACCACAGGATGTTCCATAGAAAGTGTCACTCGCACTGAAGACCCTCCAAGCCTGTAGGTCAAACAGATCAGTGACGAGTCAACGGGAACATCTATATCTCTCCATCTCCCGTTCTCCTTCTCCTCCAGCCTGACTGTATGATGTTGCCATGGTACTTAGGTAACATTGCTGTGGGGTCACAATGTCTTTGAGAGGGCACTCTGTGTACTTTTGACCCGAATAACGTGGCAAATGACATGCATAGCAAAACGTAAATGGAGATCTAAATACTTGGAAATGGTTTCAGTGTGTTAGTTACTCATAAAACAAATAAATCTTTATTTCCTTTTAATGAGACAAAGCAGGCTACACCAAAGAAAAGCTTGTTTTATAACAACTGCACTCTTACGTACATTATTTTACAGTCATAGACTCCCTTTTTAGAACACCACACAAAACTATATATTCAATGGCTTTCCTTTTTTTTTTTTAAAAAAACAAAAACAAATTCCTAATTTTCTGGGTTCCAGCAGAGCTGGAACATATTTTAACTTATGTACTTATTTGTTTTTTTCTCTCAACTACACATTGCTACGTTTCATCTTTCATTTGACAGCAACCTTTGACCCTCGACCTCTTAACCTAGGTGAATGGAATTCACAACAAAGATTAAAATTCCTAAGGAGGTACTCATGGCACATCGATCCAGGTTCTGCTCTTGAGGAACATGCGCATCTTGTCTTTAAAGAACTACGTTTCATCATAGAATTTTTTTGTCACATACAAAAAACAGAAAGTCCATTATATACATCTGTCTGCCTGTACTGCGAATGCATGTGCCTTGTACACTCATAGATGGTGAGAGCATTTTAGGACATTTTAAATTGGCCCTACAAGGTTTTTCCTACCAGTGCAGTAAAGAGAGCCATGGAGTCCTCTTCTTTATAATGCACTCTTGTCATGCAGTTGAGAAAAAATCAAAAAACAAACAAAACAAAAAAAACAGTTGGTCGGTTCAGCATCAAAGTCTCAGCATAATCTGATGGAGTCCTTTGAGGCATGGTCCATTGTGAGTTTGTTTTTCCTCTAGATCCTGGTAAAAGCTTATTCCTATGGCACTCAGTCTTGCTCGAAACCACATGTTCTTAGCCAGTCCATGGCACTGGTTAAATGCCTCAGAATTGAACGGCGGGTTGGATTGGAAGGGGCGTTGAGGACAGGATGGGGATTGTGGTGCGTCAAGCAGAAGGGGTTCATACGGGCCGGTCCACGGCATACTGGCAGGGGCTTAAGTTGGACACGGGGTTCTGCATAGCTGGATATGCAAAGTTGGCGTGCTGTTTGGCTTTGAGCCGGAGGCTGGCCAGGCTGGAGTTACAGGTGTCTCTGTACATGTACGGGCTCGCCGTGGTGGCATAAGGGCAGGTGGCCGCTGACACGGCTGCCGTGTTGAGCGTGGGGCTGTTCAAGTTGTTCAGGTTCCCCAGGTTATTCAGGCCCGATCCTGGCACCCCTGTCACTGCTGAGGGCACCATGGAGGAGGCCATGTTCATGGAGGGGATGGAGCTGGGTGGGGAGAACATGGGCTGGGAGGACAAGGGGCTGACGTTCATGGAGTTAAAGAAGGGAAAGCTTTTGGCAGATAGCGGGCTGCTGGCCAAACTCTTGGTGGCCCAGTTGTTGTAGGAGTAGCCAGAATACATGTCGTCATATGGCTGCATGAGTCCATTGAACTGAGCACCGAAGCCATTCTTACAGAGCTCAGCCTGTTGGTTCCTCTCTCGCTTTCTCCACTTCGCACGGCGGTTCTTAAACCATACCTGGATTAAAGGGTGAATAGGAAAAAGTCAAAACTACATAATGTAAATATTTCACTACATTTTAACCTCCATTACTGTAAGTTATATTGTAGACAGACAGTTTAATTCACTTTATTTATTTTAAATTTTTAAAAAAGTTTCACTTTAAAAAGTGAAATATTTTTATGATACATAAAAAACAAAAACAAACATTTCCTTTCATCATACAGCAACAGGTTGCACTTGGATCCCACTTTTGGAAATAATATTTAGGGAAGAATTACAAAAGTGAAAAAGGAGAATAAAAGAACTGAGTAAAATAAAAGAACTATGAGTGATCCAACTATATTAGCTTTGATTTATTAAACTAAATTATGAGCTGCTTCTACAAGAAATGTCAGGAGAGAGCTTCCTGCACATTAGTCAAATTTAAGATCCTATTTTTAGAGGATATAGGTGGATTAAAGATTTAATTGCAAATTTTCAGAGAAAATATTGAATTTAGCTCCTCAAAATCTGTTTTCTTAAGTATACAGTGGACGGAATTGTAGAATAAAATTAAAGATTAAAAATCCAATTGCTATTCATAATAAAACAGAATAGTTGGAAATCTACCTAATGCTCACTAATGGGTGGACTTTTAATATTATGGTTTTATATCTCCTTTAACTGTCAGATATGAAAAGAAGTCAATGGTAAGTGTAATATAATGGGTGTTAAAATGAAAATGCTCAATTAAATAGGTCAACATTGTCTTGGGACAGTGGATCTCATGTCTACTGTGGTTGAATTGTGGTTGTGTGTATTTTCAATGGCATAATACATGTTTATTTTGAGGGACAGGGAATCCCCTCCTCTTTGAAGCATTTTCCTACTTTTCCAGTGACGTTGGTGCTTGGCAATGGTGTTTAAGGCCTCACAGAAATAACTGAATGTCAAATGTTAGCTGGATAGCCAGAGTGGCTCTGGTCTTAATTTAGATTCTCGGCTATATCATGACAGATTCACTCCACCATCCAATAGTACGGTCCCGATTCTATGTCTGGTTATTCACTTATTAAGACTTTTCAGCACAAACACTTTTGACCATTTGATCCGAAAACCAGAGAAATCTTAATTTGATTCCGATCTGGTTTAATACACAGCAGTAAACATTTGCAAGGTACGTAGTGACCAGTAATAGCAGAATTGCCAAAGTTTACTTTAAGATACTCCACATCCACTCTGTGTAGTCCAATGGTTAGGCCTTTAAAGGCAGTGTGGGTCAGCTTGGTTTTAGGTCAGGGCCATGATTTAGGCTTTGAGAGTGTATTAAGAACACATACCCATTCAATTGCATAAATCAACCTGACAGTAGAAGCATTTAGACTATGAGGCGGGAGTGAGTGTCCAGCTAGGATTAGTGGCATACATGCATGGTTCAGAAGGCCACTGATAGACATTAGGACAGGGGCAGCTCCAGCCCTGTTGTTCTTTCAAAATAACAACCAAGACTTCATGCTATGTGACCTTTCCTCTGTCCAACATGAATTTGATCCATTGGATGTCAGGCAGGAAGAAAGGCAGTGACTGTACTGTCATCCATCAGGCCAGGAGCCCACCTGCCTTAAACTCCAGTAACCAGAACTGCTGACTGTGATTTAAAAGGAATTGCACTGAATTTGCATTTGAGTCATATGTTTTCACATGAACACAGCTGTATTATATCACCTATTGTGGTGTAGATAAGATGTTTAGGGCATTCTGAAAATAGTTCATAACTTCATTAAATGGCCCCAATTAGTCCAGCATATTTTATAATTAGGTATTATAATTAATATATAAATAAATTTATATGAATAAGTTCTAAAGTGTTTATTGCAGTGTCCTAATACTAATTCACAAATAAAATGCATTCAGTTTACTTGAATCAAGTATTTGTTCTTTTCAAATGAAACAAATGTCACAGTGCCATCAACCCTGTTTTCTTTTCATTCACCTACTTTTGCCAGTAACTGTACTGATGAAATACATTTTGCTAAAATAATTACACCGACATTCAGTGCAGCTACAATCAAATTAAAGGTGTCCCAAATGCATTTGCTGTTCTATTCTGTTTTGTTCTGTTCTGTTATTCTAATGTAATTCCAGTCTATTATTCTATTGGAATTCCATTCTTTTATTCTATTGGAATTCCATTCAGTTATTCTATTCAGTTGTTCTCTTCTATACTTTTTCCGTTCACACTAGCAATGTATAATCAATTACGTTTTTGTATTATTAAAAACAAGCACAATGTTGACTTTTCAGTAGCTCAGATTTTCATAAGGCACGTACCCGCACTCGTGCTTCTGTGAGATTTGTCCACACAGCAATCTCCTCTCGTGTGCTCATGTCTGGGTAGCGGTTCCGCTGGAAGGTGGCCTCCAGTTCTTGGAGCTGCTGGCTGGTGAAATGCGTCCTCTGCCGACGCTGCTTCTTCTTCAAAGAGCCGTCCTCAGGGTTAGACTCATCTGTCTGGTTCTGATGGGATTTCTCTGTATCTGCATTGAAAAAGAATGAAAATATACTTTAAGGATAATGACCATTTTTGAACCATAATACATTTGCATAGATTATGAAATGAGAGCTCTTTACTCTAAAGTACACTTACAGTCTACATTCACGTCTTGAATGCTGATGTTCCTGTTGAATAATGGTGAGCACTAGACCACACATTTTTGTATAAAAAAACACTGTCTATTAGGGGAAATATTTTTACTTGCAAAACAGCTTGGCAAAGATAAAGAAGTAACGACTGACACAAAAGAAAGGTAAAAAGCAGGACCAAATGCCCTTTGTTATGTCTGTGGGGGAAAATCCTCTCTCAGTGGACTAGAGTTCTGCAAACTGAAGACCTCACAGAAGGGGCTAAATTAGCTGGCCATATAATCCCTGGATCAGGCATTAGTGACAGGGCAGGAGCTGTTTGGCAAGGGCTTAACTGTAGGAGCATTTCTAAATGATCAGCAGGCTTTCCAAAACTCCACAGTGCCACCGTAAACCAACAAGACAGTACATTAGTTATTATCATTTTCCAGAGGACACATAATCAAGTCCATTTAAATATCCCACCCATATTTCTAATACAGAATAGACACAATTATGCCATTCTTTTTGGAATAACAGCAACAATAATATATTTTTAATTTGGAAAATGTAAAATATGTCTAGAGAATGCATTCATTTATGTTTTCAGTTTGCAACATTTCCAGTCATCGAAGATGATACAAATGTAAAATACCAATTCGTATATTATTTTGATTAAAAATATGCCTATAAGTATGTTAGTGGTATATTGCAGCACCCAGCTTTATTAAAAGCAGGACAGTATGCTTAAAGGTAGCTGAATGAAAAGCCTTGACCAAATAAAGATCATCAGTCCCAGATTAGTGCT
The DNA here is from genome assembly GCA_037832545.1 of Rhabdalestes septentrionalis. NCBI lineage: Eukaryota > Metazoa > Chordata > Actinopteri > Characiformes > Alestidae > Rhabdalestes > Rhabdalestes septentrionalis. The sequence goes on from JBBMFX010000141.1 coordinate 12,086,258, forward strand.
AACTTTTCTTATTTTGGCTTCATTTCTGCCTGCTTTGAGGCTTTTAGCTGTTTTTACCCCTGGCTGTTTTAATGAAAGCCTTTTGGCTTGCTCGGGTGCCTTGTTATAGGAAGATTTACGAGTGGTCACCACATCCCTCCACACATTTGGCTTCAATTAAATGTGAATTCATCTGCAGCCCTTTGCACTGTTGTTCAATTTTCAGTCTCACAAGATAAATCTTATCCCTTAAATACACATTTGTACTTTTCAGTGAGCTGGTACATTTTTCATTCTTTTTTGTTTTTTTTTCATGTTTTACAAAATAGGCACATATATGCTGTGAGATTCTTTTCCCAGGGGGATCTGATCACAGTGTTTACTCAAAGTAATTATTATTTAATCACAAGCAGTTTATGAGTCCTCTGTGGGGAATTCTGTATATAAAATATACCAGAAGTAAATAATCCAAGCAATGCAGTCCCTCTGTCGTATAATAATTGGAGTAAAATGAGCCACAAATTTCATTTTCAGTCTAATTTCAATGCCGACATAATATACTTTTTCTCCAAGAGATATAAAACAGTGTTTCAGGATGGCCTGACGTTCTGCTGAACATCTTGACCTTTGTGACCTTTGTTTGGATTGCAGTGTCAGTATTATATTTTCTGTTTCAAATACATATATTTGTTTTTTATAGATATTGAGTTCAAATTTGGATGATGCTTAAAAATTGAGAACTCTCTCCACTGGGATCTATGAACTCAAATGCAACCCACCTTTCATGTCAGGCTCTTATCAGTGCTTGTGATATATTTGTTTTGAAGGTCAAAAACTGATGGTATTTGATAACTGAAGTTTTCCAGCACAGATTCCTTTGCTTCGTGTTTCTCTTTCGTCTTATAAGACAGTGCTGTGTTCCACTGTACCTCCTCCACTGTGGCTTTTTCTAAAAACATAATCACCACTTTTGCACTATTGTATTGTAATACTTTAAATACTATAGGTTTACTTGATTATATTTAATATAAAATAATTATAATAATTATATAATTTTTGGTTATTTATTTTATGTGTATGTCTTTGCCAGGATAGCTGTTACTCTCCTAATGACTACCCTTACACAATTGTATTGTGATGCTGTAATTGCTAGAGTCTCATGTGATAGCAGTAATTATAATAATACTCTGATTTGTTTATTTACTCTAAAATGATGGATGTTTATTTAGTAGGTCAAAAACTGAGCTGCAATCCAGTGTAAAGAAGCTGATGGGTTTGGAGCTGAGCTGAACCTTATGCTGAATATCCTCATCTCTAAGCTGTGGGCCTTCAACCAAAAAAACCTTCTACTTCACTTAAGGCAATGTGAAAAGGACTACTTTTAGGGGGGATTATAATAGTGGTTAATGGGAGGAACTGCTATCCTTTCTCTTGTCTCAATTAAACCTTTTGGAGCCCACCCAGGACCCCTCAATTTGAGCTTTAATCTGGACACAAATGATTCATTTGAAATACTATATTTGTGTCAGCTTCCAGTTGTTCTGCACAGAGAGAGTGAAGCTTATTCTTTAAGCAGTCTGTGGCTCCTCTCTAAAGCAGCATCTGCCTCCAGTTACTGGCAGGAACATCTTCAGCTGCTCATAGAGCTCTGGAAGTGAAATGAAAGAGCTGCAGTGCTCTTATCAGCTTCAGGGTTATCAGGAGAGCCCCAAACACATTCATATTAGTCCTTGAAGAAAAGCACAGTTAAAGTCTGTATGTGCAAGACTCTCTTATTAAAAACAGAACAGGGAGGGCAACAGCCGTTGTAGTAGTAGTAGTAGAAGATTTTTTATTTGTCACATGCAAAGACATACATGTACAACTCACAGTAAACATTTTCTGCATTTAGCCCATGCGCCACGTATGGTGGTAGCTTGCCGCCAGCGGGGTTGGGGACGGTGCCCTGCATTAATACTAATATTAATACTAACACTACTACTACTGATAATAATAATAGAAGTAGAAGAATCCATCATCGTTATTCTTATTATTATACATTTCCCACGATTCCCTGCTAAGCGCCCCTGAGATAGCAGTGTACCATCCCCATGCAGAGGAATAAATTTGTGCTGTTCAAACTGTGTGCTTCTGTGTTCCCATATGATAGAATGGTCATTTTCACTTTACATGTATAGAACAACATACATTTCAATCATTTAAACACTCGCACTTTAGTGCTTTGATTTTATGTCCTCAAGCAGCGTCAGCAAAATAATCCACACAATTATTGCCAAAAATAATAATAAAAGCGTTATTTATTTTTATACTATCTTGGATATTTTAATTTTTGTTGTTTATGGACTGAGTATAAAGAGAGCATTTTTTGCCCTGGTCTTTCTCTGAAAGCCTGTTTTTGTCTGTGCTGATGTAACATGTTTAAATTTTACACTATCTTGTAATGGTAAGTGTTATTGGATGCTATGTAAAGACTGAATATAAATCGTGCAGCGTTTTGTCCAGAACTTTCTGTGGTTTGTTTGGGTGTGGGTGTGCATGTGGTGAGACTTTGTGAGGACTGACCGCTGGTGTCCTGGCCTTTACAGCTCTGGTCGTGCTGAGGGGTTCCGGAGTCAGAGAGAGACAGCGCGGGGCTGCGGGCTTCAGCCTCCGTCAGCAGGTTAAAATCCATAACCCTCTCCGACCTCTGTACACATATACACACAGACACATATACATACATACACACACACATAAACACAAACGCACAGACATACACACAAACATACATGCACACACATACACATACACATACAGACAGAGCAACAGCTTAGAACGCAGGTAGCTCATAGGTGTACATGCAAAAAAGTCAAGAAAAAGAGAGAGCAGAACATACTTTCGAAATAAAGAGATGAAGCATCTCACACTGAATCTGGGGATTTCGTTCAGTTTCTAACGAATGAGCTCAAACCGTTAAAAGGCTTCATGTGGCTGCAGATTTTCTTCTTGTGATTCTGAGTTCCAGACGCTGTAATTGAAAATTAAATATTCTGTTTCTGCCTTATCTGACTCAAAGTTAATTCATTGAGAATAATATATTTTAAGCAAATTAGTCATAGAACCATGAGCCACACGTCTAAAAATCTGAAAGCAATGAAGAAATACATTGTCCTGGTTGGGAAATAGTGTAAAAGGTGTGATTAGCTTAATATTCTGATTAACTGTATTAAAAAATAACAGGACAGACTGAGAAAAACTTTCCTAAAAGTCAACAAAACTGTTGTTTTACATATGTAACCCTACCAATAAAAAAGGCCAAACCATACAAAACAACGGAATAAATTCAGTATATCGTAACTGTAAGGTTTTATTGAAAAGCCTAAAATAACTTATTCGTTTCGTTTTAGTTATTTTTTACAGTTTATACCAATTCAACATTTTAAGCTATTTCCTTATTTCGAAGCGTAAACGCACGCAACAGTCCGTCTTTAAATAGCAGTTTCGCGAGGACCGGCGGCTCGTAATAGAAGCTAAAATAACAACCCGTGTATTTATACAGCAGCAGTTAACACTTCTCAGATGGGGCACAGTCGCTCCCCCAGCGCTGCTCGGGACCTTCGGTCGGATAAAGCGGTTTGCCTGCAGGCGGATCATCCTCAACCTCCGCGCGAAGGAAATGAAACTCTGAGCTGACCTGTCCCGCAAAACCGCCGAGCCCACCTGCTCAGACCCCCATTGCCCCAGAGCAAGGGGTCAGAGAGAGGACAGGAGCTGAAACGCACGGACTCAGGTGACCTTGGGTGTGAAAGCCAGTGTTTAAGTAAAAGTGAATGAAACCCACAGTCACGCGTGAACCCATTGAACCCATTCAGTGAAGCAGTAGCCAGTGTGTGTGGATGGTATCTTGCTCAAGGGGACACATATGATGCCACAGGTAGTGCTGGGTTTCGAACCCACGACCTTCAAATCGCATGGGCAACTTCCTAAACACCAGACCACCTACTGCCCATCGGTGCAGTTGCAGGTCATTATACAGTTGTCAGTTAATCTCTCCAAAAGAGGCGAATTTATAGAAATTATACATATATTTGTATCGAGAAAACATGGGCTCTTACTCACTCTAAAACGCAGCGACCTTAATGACACTAAACACCAGCTCCTCAGTTCCAGTCTTACATCCTTGCGCTATGAAACCGTCAAGATGCAAAAAGTGATACTTGGTGTGGAAAACTCAGAGGTCTAGACAAACTTAACGAGGCGTATAAATTGGTTGGCTTTAATGCCACAACGCAAACGGTCATGGCAGGGTTAAAGATACAGTGGCTTTGTTTAAAGACAAGGATTTGGCCGAAAACTCACTTTTAAATCCATTTAAGGCAATAATATTACATCTAAAATGATGCGCGAGTTGCAAAAATTACGTTGTTTAATTGTTTACAAATCCTGTTTTTCTGATCACCAGTTTTAAAAAAATCGGTGAGATTTTCCACAATCGACAGTTTCAGATGATCTCATTCTGAATTATGTTATTTATGTACATACTGAATTAACAAGGAATTTCTGAACAATCAGTGGATTTTTAAAGTTAAATAATACAAGTCTTAATTTAAATTAAGAGCTGGTCATCTGTGTTTGGTCTGAGAGTGTTGAATGAATTTAAACTCTTCACTCTTAAAATTGTAAAATGACAGAAATTTGAGATTTGTTTATGAAACTGTGGCTGTTATTTTATATATTTAAACAGTATTTTTTTTTTTAGCACATATCAATAACACTTTTGGTACCATTTGTTTAGATCTTAATATAAATGTTATGTAATGTGTTTGGATTTAGATTTTATTTGCATTGCAGTATTGATTTATCCATTAAAAATCATTTGATTCTAGTGGTGGGAGTTACAAGCCCAGTAGAAATTCACGATACATATTTCAGGAAATCACTGAAATAGGTTTAATAGAATACGATGCAGGGTTGCAGCATCCAGGTTGTTTCCTTAAAAAAGTCAAAACTCCTGAGAACAAATAGCAATAAAAATGCATGCTCCCATCCGACGTTCTTGTTGTTAGACAACCATCAGTAAACGCAAAATATGTTACATTTTGTGAAGTGAATGATATACAAAAAATGTCCTATTTCTATGCATATGGTTAAGACTATCTGAACATAACCGTGTTTATTTGAATGTGAAATCACGTAGTGATCAGTATTCACAAGGTGGACCCCAGGGTGAAGATTAGCAGTGATGAGAGGCGCAGAGAGTGAAAGCTATATTATATATATTAAGTTTGCTTTTAGACAAAAAATGAACTGACATGAGAACAAGATTATCTAATTAGTCTGTTTTTAATTAGACAGATGTAAATTGGGCTTTAATAATGAAAATGTGGTTTATAGATACAGTACAATGAGGACCATTTTCAAGCTCGAGCCTTAGGACCGTTTAGACCAAGCTTTATCCAAACACGTAATAAAAAATTAAATTAAGATCTCACAAAATTCTTATTTGAGGGGAAATCAGTGAGCCACGTTAATGCTTACATGATGGATTATTTTTAATAGATCTTATGATTGAAATTGTGTATGTTAAGTTGTGTTCGTTAGTCATTATCTTCGATTGTTTGTATGGATAACACGTACTGATCTCATTATCTAATGACAGAAATAGAATATGTTCTGTTGCTGAAGAGCATTGATTGATGGAGATCAACAAAAAAGGTCTCCTGAAACAAGAGCCGTCTATTACCTCTGATGAGTGAAACATCTTATAGGAATGTATTTGGCACTGATGAATTGAAACACACACTCACCACCATCTCACAAGCTTCCACACACGCAACATCATAAAATAAAATAAATGTAGTGTTTCTTGATTTGAACAGTTTATAGAACACCTGCCAGCTTTAAAGTGTTTCTTCTCACTTTATTGAACCAGCCGCTCATATGTCCATTCAATATTTTAAGGTAGTCTTTCTGTGGCATTTACTCCAATAACTATTTCTGGGACACTAACGTTAAGAGCGTATGGGTATAGTAAATAATGTTGCTTATCAGACCGTGTTGGACACAGACAAACTGATGAGGGGTCTCAAGAGAAACGCTCAGTGTTCTATAGGAGACCTCAACCCACCCTGACCACGTTTTATGGCCGTGTAGACTAAAATCTCCTCCTGTTTTTATTCTGGTTGGAATTAGCAGGTGACGTCTGTTAGTTATGTGGGCCAGAACAAGGTGTAACCGCTTCCCCCCGGGACGTGCAGCACATCCATTATACACACACTAACTCCAGCATCACCGCCTGGACCCCACTCTGTAACGGCCTGCTCACTCTAATGACGAGGTATAAACACTTTAAACCAACACACCCATATTTAAACCATGGCAACGTGCTAGAAGAGAGAGAGAAGCATCCTCTTGACTCGCGTTCATTTCAAATGGGTTCATCTGAAATATTTGTGCCTGAACTTAAAATAAAAAAACTTGTTTTTTCACAGTTTAAAATAAAATAAAATCAATTAAAAGTTACATAAAAATCACATATCCAATATTTTCAGGAGAGCACTACAACCTCTACAATATTAGTAATAGTGGTAACAGTAGTAGAAGTAGTAGTAATAAAAGAATGATCATGCTTATCAGAATATTCATAATAATAGTTAAAAGGAGAAGAACAATAATGTAAATTATATACTTAAAATAATTTCATAGACAAATAAACTCCCTGGTAAGATACATTTTGTTTGATATTTAGTTTATATTTGTTGTAAAGCTAGTTAAGTTTTGACTTGATATTCCATTATATATTCCGGCCTCCCATTCCCTAGAATAAATACTGCTAATATTTCAGTCCCTGGTTGTTTTATAGACCATTATCTGCCTCGAACTAAAACGAAATCTCGCCCAACGATGTACACGACATAAAAAAACAGAAATAGGACTGCTAAACTCGGTCCAGGTAAGCGCGTGCCGGCCGCCCTGCGTTAATACCGCGGTCCGCAGATGAGCCATCGATCTCATTAGAATATATTTCCAATAAGGGAGCAGATATCGGGGGAAAATCCTCTCATTTTTCAGGAGATTGTCCGGTCCATCTGTTGGCTGGGTAGGGGCAGACTGCACGCATTTCCATGGGCCGCTGCATTAGGCTGGGAATTATTCATAAACGCGTCCAGAATTAATTCCTAGGATTAAGAGTTGATTAAGATGTGTGTCACTTTGCTGTCTGAGAACTTATTAAGGGCCCACTCGAGCTGGCGGCAGATGGAATTTTCCACCCAATGTTTGTAGATGTTAATTTCTACCCTCCTAACATCCATTTGCATTTGCCCTAGTGTGTTAAAGCGCGCCTTTTTTCTCTTCTTCTTCTTCTTCTTCCTCAGCTTCTTCTCTCTCGTTTTATACTTCTGCATAACCGTGTAGCAGGAGAGACACAGACACACACAACAACACGGCTCGTGTTTATACACGCGAGATTAGTCTGTGGACCGGGTGACAAATGTCCTTATTAATGACGTCGCCTAAAAAAAACACACCAAACTACACCAATGCCTGGTTCGGAAAAAAAACAATGTTAAACTCTCATTCTGGTTTGGATTTTTTAGTGCGTTTCTAAGTCAAATGAATAGGTTTATGCCTTTATTTATAATGAAAATTATTTCGTTATTTCTCAGTCAATACAAACACTGCCACAGACAGAGGGTGCTTTTTTCTTTCTCTTCACGTGTGATAAATACAGAGTCTGACGCTCTGGGGAATAAAGTGAAGAGATCCCGGCCCGGAGGTGACAAGACATTACTGATGGGGTCTAATCCTACCTAAGTTAAAGTCCAACCAAAGATTCGCAGTCTATGCAGCTAAACATTTCCTCAGCTCCAGTGAAGCCTAAATCTTTATTGTAGAATATAGTAATGTACCTATATTCATAGTACTCCCATGTCAAACATCTCTCAAGGGTGGAAGCGCATTTTGCACATCATTTTCTTGCTCATCATTTGTCGGTCGAGAATTAATAATAATATTATCAATAATAATTTCCAGATAAATCAGAGTGACGTAAAACGAGCAATAAACTCATGTTAGAACCCAGTCAAACCGCTAAACCGCTTCACTCACCCGTTTAAAACTATTCACACCCAACGGAAAAATCGTATTTAATTTTACAGAATTTGTCCTGTATTTATTAATTTATTTAAAATACATTTACTGAAAAAAATCTTCTTGTACGCGAAGATTTACCACTTCAACACCCATACATTTTGGCATGTTAAAGACGAAAAAAAAGACCCATAAAGAACATTTTTATACAAACAATAGAAAACGCGTTTTAATTCATTTCAGATACGTCTAAATTACACGAATAATTCTCAAAGATAATTATTCACATGTCATTATTATTATTATTATTATTATTATTATAAGTATATTAACGACAACAACAACAACAACAATAATAATAATAATAATAATAATAATAATTATTATTATTATTATTATTATAATACACACTACTTAGTACTTTAATTTTCAATTTGCATTCTGAGGCAATGGTTCCGCGTTCGCAAAAGTTTTTCAGTTGTATTTCATATATGTTTTTGAAACGCACAAGATGAATATTTACCTTAAACGTGTGATATAAAGTAGTTGCACTTGAAAATAGACAGTGTGTGTATGTGTGTGCGTGCACACAATCGAGTGTGAGTGTATGTGTGTGCGACACAGTTTTTCCCACTGTCTCCAGAGCACCTGCCGCCTATCAATTTGAGCAGATCCCGCAAATATTTTCGGCCTCCGAAAAATGCGTACTTTGAACAATAGAGCGCTGAGAGTTGACCCAGAGCCTGTTTTCTGACAAGAGAAGAGAAACACTCTATAAACTCAAAACTCCACCGCTACACAAACATAAACTGATAATTTCAATAAAATGTAATGATGCATTTCTGACGGCTGCGACAGGGATAAAAAGCGAGTCAAACATCTGTAGCTTGTTTTGGTCTCGGGCTGGGCTGGGGAATGATGCTCAGCGGAGCCCAGAACCACCTACGAGAACATCCCAGAGCGGGTCTTAAACTTTCACTCACACAAGTTAATTTATTTTTACCAACATGAAGGAAGATCTAATAGAAAGTCTCAAGTTGAGTCTGAGCAGAGACGAATTGCATGTTACTGTAAGAATAAATATATATTTTGCTGGGATTCATAATATAGATACGAACAAGGTTGGTTTGTCCGTTTATACGAACATAAGTGAATATGTATTACACTTGAAAGCCTTACGAACAGTTTGAGATCAAATCACTGCATATGAATGTTAAAAATTATATAAAGCTTTTGTTAAAAGAGCCAGAGCATGTTTAGTCTGTCCGATTTAAAGCTTATTGTACGAACATCAACAAACATTTAATAAAGATAATAAAGTCTGAAGAGTCTGAGCAGAAAAATATTACAGGTAAGAAAGTTTTTTAATTAAAGGAGCGAGCAAGTTTAGTCTGTCAGATTTAAAGCGAATTATACGAATTTGCACATTTTATCACCGATAGTTGAGGTCCTGACCCTCCTTTCTGCTGTATTTACTCTCAGCCCCTCTTTGCCACGGTGGTGGTCTGCTCTGTCCCGGACCCTCTCCAGCGGGGAGCCAGACGGGCCGTGCACTCGTACAGTTTAACCCGGACTCAGTGCCCTCTACTGTGGCTCGAGGCTCACAGAGCGGTCCAGACCCCATCACCACACAGCGTCTACTCACAGCAGGTTCCGCTCGGGTGGCTGTATTCCCCTCTACTCGCGACTCGGTCGAGGCTGAACTGCTGTCCTGATCCGCTGAGGCCGCCTGCCGTCATGTAGAAAGTTCCCGAGACTGCAAAAACACAAAAAGCTCCCGTTTCCTCCCCTTGCGTGTGTATGTCATAAGGGCTGCTGGTGAAGTGAGAAGTCTCGAAATTCCACGCACAGGGGGGACTGACTTTATGCTAAATATCTCGTGCGACAGGTCCACGGCAGGAAAAAAGGACTGCCCACCTCTCTCTCTCTATTTCTCTCTCTCCCCCTGTCTCCGTTTCTCTCTCTCTCTTTCTCTCTCTCGCTGTTTCTCTGTCTCTGTCATCCAGCCACGTTTCGCGCTCTTACAAAGGGGGTGGGCGGATGGGGGCTGTATAGGGGCTGGAACCCGGGGGGAGGGAGAGGGGGTTTCAGGAGCAAAGCCTACAGTTCTCTAGACCGGCTTGTTCTACTTTAATCAAATGTCTGGCTTCTGGCCATGGCTCTCAGGTAGCCTTTGCAATGCATCCCTTGTCATGTGCAGTAAACTTTTATGAAGGATGTAACTACCAGTTCTTCGTCTGTCTTAGTGTTTCTTTGGATGTGTGGTTGTGGACTAACTAGCTGAATAAAAATGCTCACCTTGATACCCTCACCATAGACCTTCTGATCCTACACATGTCTTCATTGCAGGCCCTGAAGAGCTATAGCAAAACCTGCAAGACATTTACGGCCCATCAGGGACCTGACATGCAGCCTTGGGTTTAAGGATGTGGAGAGTGTATCACAGTGCTGCTAAAGCCTTGCCCCAAATCTCAGTTTCTCAAACGACCACAGATTTATGGACAGTGTCAAGAGACAAAATCCTTACTTTAAACCTTACACCCAGTACCCAAAAGCCCTTAAAGTCCCATAAAGTCACTCAGAATCTTTTTCACTCATACACAAATGTCTCATGTGGAAAATGATTTCGGTACTTTTCATTCTTCCATTTTGTTTTACCTTTCTATTGTTATCAAAGAGGTTAAAAGGTATAGATAGATCCCTTTTCCAACATGAGACTGAATGTAGAACATTCATTTAAATCCACTGAAAGTTCAACAGTGGACCTTCAGGAGCACTTCATACATCCGTGTACATCTGTTTTATTTGTACCACAGGAGACTGGAATTAACCTGGAGTACAATGTTTTGTTTGACAAGGTGATCACGTATAGTAAGTATAACAAATAATTTTGTAATTTAGATGCATAGAGTGCCACCAAACTAGTTCAATTTTGTTGAATTATGCATGTTTTTGAAGGTGAAAAAATGATCTAGCCAAGATAAAGTGTTCTTGGATGAAGTTGGAACTGAAGTTCTGTGCAAATGTTCAATGTGTTATACAGGGACAGTCTGTTGAAGCTTATTTTAAATAACACTTTTACAAGGATTGGGGGTCTGTTTTTCTATTTTCAGAAATAAATGGAAAATATCCAAGATACTTAAATTGCACATTTGTTTAAACCTTTGCTTATTAACTTATGCTTGTCCCATTTCTCTTATGAAGGCTTGATTTTATGGAAAATGTTTATAAATTTTGACATGTTGTGTACAAAAAAATTCAGCCCATACATAGACATTAAGCTGTAAAATATTATATTTTGGATGTTTCTTGATATGACCAAAACAAATGCATTTACATACATCTGCCTACACATTCTGCATAGGTTTAATCCTGCCCATTTACATCTGTTTTGCAACTTCATTTAGAATATGGCTCCATAAAGGACGGCCATTCAGAGCAGGGGTCATTTACACAGATCAGTCTCACTGTATCAGCCAATTTATTTGTAAGGGACCAAGATAGACATGGGAATCATTGTGTAAAATAACTTGTTTTATTAAGATTTAGTAGTCAGTTGTTAGTCAGTAGTTTTTCTATCCATAAGGTGCTGGGCAAAATGCTGAAACCTATAAGCAGTTGATTGTGTTCGACAGTTTAGAGCTACAATTTAGAGTAAAAATGTCACGTTTATTTTGTTTGTGTTGCAGGTCATATTCATCACTGTTTTAGAGATTCCTGTTTTGCTGTGTTCTTTAAAGTGCAGTATATCACTGTGGTGGGTGGGTGGGTATGGATAATAATAACCAATAATATCGTGTTTCATCTCCACCTTTTCCGAATGCTCAGCCAGCTTAGGCACCCTCCCGATACTGTGTTTCATTTGGAACAATGTGGAGGTATGGAAAAAAACTTTGTTCTGGTGTCCCATTCATGCCTAAAGGATACTAAAAGAGACCAAAGAACATTGAAATGGCAACCAAATCCTCTTTGTGCTGTATAATTTCTACAAGGATGCTCATTTATGTGCCCACATGAACTCACATGCAAGCTATAGAGCAAACAGTCAAATGAATATTTACCATGTTTTCTCCTCCATTTATTAGTAAAGCCCCTGTCCCTCCACTTTGCATTGCCTTATGGAACAACAGTATCTAATACTTTGTCCAATAGATCAGTTCTAATCATATACATTTTAGTATACTCAACTTAGGTGCTTCCTTGGTCCAAATGACACAGCTTGGAAACAACATTAGAATTAGAGTGCTAGGATTCAGAAAGGTTGGTAAAACAGTAACAGCTGAATTTCTGTTTCTCACATTCATCTCAAATGGCGGCTTCTTATGTCATGAATTATGCCATTATATCACTTTTTCTGCAATAGTTTTAACATGTGCAGTGTCACTAGTGATGTCATAATTATATGCAATAATGGACTTGGTAAAGAGTACAGGCACAATTTGTGTTGACTAGTAAACTACGTAATCAGTAATTTAATCTAATTTATCTATAGTACCTCTATCCAAACCTCTTACTCACACTATTATTTTGTTTACCGGTATATAGCAGAGGGTTTTTAGTGCAGATCATTTTCATTCTTTTATAGTTTTAGTTTCCTTCAGGGTAAATTAGGGTAGGTACTACACCACAGTTACACTGGCTGTGGTCCCATATGTGTACCTACAAGCGTTTGTGCAGCTTAGCACAGGTTTTGCAAATCTCTGAAACTCCACTGGAGAAGGAACACCATTTTAACAAAAGATGTTCCCTCCACTGGTGGTTTGATGATGAGTTAGAAAACACCTCTGTCGAAAATCTCTCTTAAGTTCATCTACTAGGTTGACATCTGGTGACTGCAAAGACCAGAGGTTTACAAAATATTCTTACACAATAAACCATTATTTGACCCCTTGTGCCTTGTTGAGAGGGTGTTCTTGAAAGAGACCATTCCCATCAGCATAACATCAGTCTTTCAGACGAGGTAATAAGGAAACAAGTAGACCCAAACAACATAACACAGTCCCCCTGACCCTTCACTGTAGAGGTCAAGCATACCGTTCTGTTAGTGCATGCCACTCATGCAGTTGCCCACTATAAACTCATATCAAGATAAGAGAAGATAAGATAAACCTTTATGAGTTACACAGGGAGGAAATCTGCACTGTTACAACAGCAAAGTGGACAGAACAAAAGAAAATATAGAAACTGCAAATTAAAATCATCAATACAATAACTGTATGATATATATTATATTTATTGATATTTACATATAGTTGCTGTCATGGCTAAAACCTTGTAAATCCACTTTTGGTCTTTGTTGTTCTTTTTCATAAATCAATCCTATTTTTCAATCTCCACGTGTGTCTGTAAAATTGAGAAATTATTAACCAATGGAAAATGTTGAAAAAAGTAAAACCGATTTTGATGACACAGTATTCAATTTCTTTAGGTGAGTTTCCTGAAAAATAGCTGCTTTGGCACACTTAGGTTCTCAAGGCCCTTATTTATTGAAATGTGTTAAATTAAGCCTAGAGGTAAACACATTAATCATAGTCGGTTCCCCAGAAATAAACCCTGCTAAAATATTGCCTTATATGATGTTCATTTCCATTAAGATTTGAGGAACAGGAGCCCAGTAGCTGAAATACTCTTTATGCTAATGTGTAAACGTTTCTTTGACCTTTGTCAGTATTTCTGAAATTGCAGTATTAAGTACACATGGATATGCTCATTTCACTTTATAGTCATGATCATGATCTTTAATCAGTAGACTGTCCATCCAATTATCTTTTTTTGTCTACTATCTTTCCATAGCACTATGTTGCATTACTGGGAATAGTATGTGCACTACTGTACTCTAAATTCTTATTTGTTATTACAACTTATAGAGTCTTATTTTATATTATAATATTCTAGGAGCAGGCCAAATCACCATTTCATTAAATGCTGTCCAAGAGAAATATATATATATATATAGATATAGATATAGATATAGATATATATCTTGAAAATGTCTGCAGAAAGCCACCCGCAGAAAAAAAAAAACCCTGCTAAACTTTCTCTCGTGTCAATGCACATGCCTGTGAAGATGTAGATCACGTGTGAGAAGAAAACAATGGCGTCAGAGTGGTTTTAAGAGTTTCTTGTATGTCTCACCAGGAGAAATCCAACTTGACAGCGTGATGGGTATCCTGATGCCTACTTTAATGCGTTCTCAGAACCTTCTTGACTTTAATCACTGCTCTTAAAGCTTTCATATGCATTTATGATCTTAAGGCCCTGATTTAATATACTGCGTGCGTTAAATTAAGCTTGCACAAACACTGCGGAAATGCTGCCTCATAAAGATTCACATGTCTGTGGAGATGCGCGTCACGTGTGAGAGGAAAACAAGGATGACGCTAGAGTGGGACACGATTTAATGACGTTCAACCAATCTTGACCGGGTTCCCTAGGATTTGGCAGTTAGACCCGCCTCTACATTGAACTCTGGAAACACAGCGCGGTAGAAGATAAATTCATGTATGAGACTGTATCTGCTTTACTCTTATATTCACACTCTTATAAACGTCAGGAGCACATATACATGCAGAACCCATGTGTTTTAAACAGTGACGTGCAGGGCTGCCTGCAGCTGATTGGCTGCGGCGGCTGTCACTCCAGATGTAAACAAGTTGGTGTGAGCTCCGGCCTTTTCCACGTCAGTAAGTTTACACTGAGCAGCTCTGGCTAAACACAGATTATTGGCTAAACCACAGCTCTGAGATAGGCCAGCATGACGAGAAACTGCTCAAAGTGTGACAGCCTGTTAACCGGTCGTGTCTAGTGTCGTCGTTTATTTTCAGTGTGAGGAAAAGTGAAAGAAAAACCATCTTTTCAGTCTGCTCGCTCTTTAGCTAGCTAGCCACATCACTGGAAAACCTACTGAACGCCATTTTGGATTCGCACCCGTGCAGGTATGGGGGGTTTTCTGTCCAAACTGACAGCTTCATGTAGTTTTATGAGATCCGTGTTGGAGTTAAGAGATCTAGGAATCTCTGTGGAAAGTCCCGCAGCTCTTTCCTGCGTCTTCTTACAGCGCATTGTTTCAGAGTTGACTGGATTGTAAGAGGATGTAATCTCAAGCAGGCAGTGGTGGCTAATAAAGTCTTGGGTGGAGCACTGTAAGTTCAGTTATTACATCGCCCAAACGTAAGAAGGGTTGTCACAAGGCGGCAAAATGCTATCTTTTCTTAATCCTGCGTTTATTTGGCAGCTGTCAAATTAGGCCTGTTGAGCTGGAGCTAGGTAGCTAGCAGCGAATGATGCTAGTCTCATAAATTGACCCTTTTAAACTGCCATGCATCCCTTGACACCATCTCAGTACCTGTCTGACTTTAATCACTGTTTGATTTCACATAAACGAATGATCTTAAGGCCCTTATTTATTGAATTGGGTGCTTAGGGACAGTTTGGCCTGTTGGTTAGGGAGTTGCGATCAAAAGGTTGTTGGTTCGAATCCCAGGACTGGTAGTGGCACCACTGTGGTACCCTTAAGCGAGGTTCCATCCCACACACTGCTCTCTGGGGACTGTTTTCCTGGCTGCTCACTGCTTCACTTGACGAATGGGTTAAATGCAAGTGAGAATGTTGTTCTGTGTACGTGTGCTGTGGTGTGTTTATGTAGTGTTGAGCTTAGAAGTAAACACACTAAATCTAGCAGGTTGCCCAGAAGCACTACTTAGCTGTTGCACATTTCTATGAAGATGCTGACATCTTCGTGTTTATACAAGCAACAGGGCCCCAGTTACTGAAAAAACACTTGATTGTGATGTGCAAGTGTTTCTTTGACCTTTGACTGTATTTTAGTGATAGCAGTAATATGTACAAAGAAAAAAATGTCTGCAGACAGACCCTGTGAAGCAAATACATTTTTCTTATCCAAATCAATTTTGATCTGAGCAGAATATGCACTCATGCAGTTTATATATTTTCCCTTCCGTGTTCCCATTTTCTTGCTATCTATTATGGAATCTGCTACTTTGATCCAGGCCAGTAATGTTCATCCAGTCGTCTATGGTCATCCACCATTGCTTTTGATTTTATATTGCAGTTTTGTCCAGCAACCTAAGGAAATGAAACAACTAACTAAACACTCACTGTTAAGTCTTTATACATCTACAGCATAACTCGATGGCAACACAAGACATCAAAGGGGAATGTTAAAATGACAATTTCAAGGATTCTTTGTACATATTATTGCCATCAATATGCACTATAGTGTGTTTGGGAGTGTTGCAGATGGACAGTAGGTGAATTGCAGGGTGATGGAACTAAATATGAGGCTGATTGACCTAACTATACAATTTATTACGTCTAGGTTCACTATGGTGGATAAGAATATATACATTGTTCAAGGGGAGATATCTACTGTAGTTGGTGCCATCAAGAGAAACTCCAGATGGAGCACCCATACTCCACTGGTAAGTTGTCCTATGTTATGAACCATTAAGTTAGATGTGATTTTTGTGTCTCTAGTGGGAATATTACATATTTAGATAATAATAAAATAATAAAATGCAGGGAGTGGTGGGGAGACGTCCCCGTATGCCACTTCCCCCCCGCCAGGAGATGTACTGGTATAGGGGCGAAACATCTGTAAATGGCGGCCTCCAGCTGATGACCCTGCAGCTGCCCACATTGGCACTGGTGGAGGTGCGACAGGCCGGACGGCCAAAGCAGGAACCAAGAGCTTACCTGTGCAATGATCTTTATTTTTAATTATGGTGTCAAATGTAAGTCTTTGTTCAGGTTCTATTTGTAAACAAGCATTAATTCTTTAAAATGTTCTCTGAAATGTGTTTTCTTGTTTCTTGTTTCCTTAAATGAAGAAGGAGTTCTCAGTGACATTGTAAAAAGCTTAATGGCATAATCTGTGTTTTTAGAATGTTTTGGCTGAGGTAAATAACATTAGTTGGAAGTCTGCCTTCCTTTAGTAACTGTTGCACTGTTGCAATGTCTATCATAGTTTCGTCTCAGGCTACCTGATACCTGGTATTTTCCCATTTTCTGCTAAAAGATAAAAAATTCCAAAGGAAACTTGAGAAGTACACATATCAAAACATTATCTAAAATACAGTTTTGAAAATTTACAAAATATGAGTACAGGTCAATATGGAGCAACAAGAGATTCTTTAAACTATGTTTAATGCACCAAATCCAGGGAAGTATTTTATTTCTTTCCTGGACAGTAATGCATTAAAATGTCATTAAAATGAGCATTAGCAAATCCTGTAGTCTCAAGTTTTAGTTTACAGCATACGGGTATGCCGAGTAATAGTTGTGACAATGAGCTGAGAGTGTAGTCTTCCTTTTAAAGTGATTCTGACTTCCTGAAATGTGTGGCAATCATAGTTTAAAAACTGACCAATTCCAAAAAAATTCACCAAATTCTTTTATTCTCTTCTAGATAGATTTTCATTCCCTGGCTTTTATTGCTTTGCGAAATAGGTGTGTGTTGGACTGAAAGATTCTTCATTTTTTGTACATTTGTAAGTTAACCGACTTCATATCAGTACGAATTTACTGGGTAATTAATCTCACAGCAGCATAGTTCTGCACAAAGGAAAATTATAGAACTGACGTGGTTGGTAACTAACCAAACAGTAACTGCTACACTATCCTAACTGCATATCACACTGAATTTTTTGTTATTATTTCTTTTATGATATCAACAATGCAGTCCGAATATGTTGGTATATTTATTCCCATTATAACTGGATAGTAAGCTGTCAGTAGCAGAATAAAACAGATTTAAAAAAAATGTTGGTTGAAAGCTAATAATGTCCTTGATCATAGAATTAATTCTTAACAAAATAATGGTTTACAAAATTGATTTTATCTGTTCTTATGCGTTGCTCAATTTCTGACAAATTTCAAGAGCAACAGTGACCTTATCACTGTTCATGTAATGCTGTTCCTGCAGGAAATTATTCATTCTAAAAAGTTTATACTTATACTATAATGCAGGTACTTTCAACTGAACTCGTTTCTGTTTGTGGATGATGCAAAGTTTTATATGTTTCATATGTAAAATTCCAATGATATTAATGCACTATTGCTTGCAAGCTGAAGCCAATGGGACTGAGTCTAAAGATTAAAGAGTTTTAATTAGAAAATTTACATTCTGTTGATCTTTCCTTAGGATGAAGAGCAAGACCCACTTCTCAATAGCTTCAGTCAGCTGAAGGACATTCTCAATAATATCAAAGGTTAGACATACTTGTGCAATATTTTTATTATTGTCCTATCAGCCCTCTCTGGTCACATAAGTTAATGTTGGTGTGCTAATTTTTCCCTGCTAGGACATTACATGTACTATTATGTGTAGCATAACCTGTTTATAATAAAAGTAAAAAATAGGGACATTTTGGCTCTGCATTAGTGTCTGTTGAGTATAGATCTGTATTGATAGTGCAACTCTCAAATACGATTGAGTTAAGCAAAGACTTGCCTATTAGCTTTCACACAAAAGCCACCCCCCCAAACACACACACACAAATCATGTAAAAACGTATTTAATCAGGTGTGCAAAGTATCCACTGAGAAAATGGATGGCATTTTCCAGTTAGTCAATATTATCTCCACTGTCTTATTGTTGGACTTTTTACTCCACCTCATGATTTTAGTAGGTCCCATGGAAACTCTATCAGTGTTTGTTCATTTAGTTATCTAAATGCCTCATAATGAAAAGGACTGCCAAAGTAAATGTTATGCAGTCTTGTGCAAGTGTTCCTCTATTTAATATAATGAAAATTCTCTTACTATAAATTAATTGATGAGAAGGGCCTTGTGTTCTTGGTTTTGAAGTGGTCCTGAAACTGAAATTTGTGAAAGGATTCTTATTTGATCATTGATCTCTCCCTGCATAGTAGTTACAACCCATTTTTATTTACTATGATGGTAATAAACGTTTATTTAATCATCCATTTAATAGTCCGGAACAGTGGATTACTATCAGGGAAGTGTCAGAATCATATAGCTTTGAAACCTCGCTCATGTCACATCACTGAGATGTGCTTTTCTGAAAACACTCAGTTAATTAAATAAAGCAGATGTAAATGTAATGAGTAACATAACACTGTATGCACATCCTTTGGACCCAGCTTCATTATGGCACCTTTACAGAAAGAGTCTTACACCAAGTTGCAGGTAAGAATGTCCATGTAAAAGCTGCTGACAGTCCTTATTTACTGAGATAGGCTTTCATCATGAGTTTTTGAGATGCTTAGTTCAATATTTTTGTCATAGTAATGTGTTTACATTAAATATGCTACGTGACCACAAAGCAACGCGAGAACAACGAGATCTCGTGCCTCGAGGTATACCAAAGCGCACTCACTTCCATATGACAGAAAATGCCAAAGCATGATATTAGCACGTTCAAAATGAAACTGCCGCTACCAGACAGTGGAAAAGCACCATATGATGACGTGTACAC
>JBBMFX010000141.1:12135822-12157453 GCA_037832545.1 Rhabdalestes septentrionalis
GGGACCCCTCCCCCCCCTCCCCTTCAAACACCTCCGCACCCCACACCACCCCAACCCAAACTGTTTCTCAACTAGGGCTTGGAAATGCTTCATGTTCATTTATTTGTGGAGACACTTGGTGGAAACATACATCATTCAACTCAAGATAACAGTGGTTTAGTATGTGAAATGTTAAGTGAGCGTTTTTAGTGTCTAGAATGCCCGATTTCATAAATCACCATCATATTAACATGCATTATGATCATTTCCTAACTGTTTTTATTGAATTTGTTCGTACTGACACAAGATTTGAAGCATTAATTAACTTTGACACAAAAGTCTCTGCATCTTGATGGAGAGTTGTTACCTGCTAATAGTTAACAGACTTTGTCTTACCTTTGCTGTTGCAGTGGTTTCTACTCCGGGAAGGGCTTAGACTAGATGTTTTGACATAGCTGTGAGGATTTGATGGCATTGCATTTCAAAACGTTGCTGAGGTCAGGCATTGATGTCGTATGATACGTTCTGGATCACAAACACCACTCCAAATCATCCCAAAGGAATTAAATGGATCTCCATCACTTCAGAGAATGCTATTCCAGTGTCTCAATTCTAGAGAAGTCTATATATCTATTGCTAAGGCTGATGTAAACAAATGTAATTAAAAAAAATTTGAAATCCATTATCACAGTGTGATTGCATTTAACATATGCTCACATAATTATAAAAAGCTTCATTTCATAACTATCTTTCATTTCATAACGGGTCTGTGCTTAAAGGGTGTTTGAGTCTGTTGACTCCTTACTTTTGCCGAACAACGTTTTGCTAAATTTTGGGTCCTTCAACCTGCCATAGCTGGAAGGGTGAGCTGATGTCACAGTGCTTGCTCGGGGACTCTCTTCCCTGTTGATTTTCAGGGTGACCTGCCCCTGTGCTAGGTGTCCGCATACATACCTGAGATGACTTGCCCAATCTTTACACCATCTCCCTTCTGCTGCTGATCAGGAAGTTGTATAGTTGTGCTTTGATATGGGTAGGGGTTTAATGCACATGTTAGAGTTGAAGCTGTGCCCAAAAAGGGGTGCTAAAATCTGCTGTGGTAAGAAAAATAGTAAGATCAATAATAGTGTGATTTTGAACACCAAATTTGTTTGCACAAAAAAATATAAAATTAATTAATTATATTTTTATGGTGTAAAGCCTAAATATGCTCCAAAAACATTTTATTTTCATTTAAAACTCAAACCTTAAAGAAAATATTCAAATAAACTCGTATTTGTACTATACAGTGTACACCGAACTCCAACAGGGCTATAATGTAAATAAAGATGTAACCCCTGTAAAGACTGTGTTGTAATTCTTGCATGTGTGTTTTCTTTGGTGTGTGCTGTTGTTTTCTATGGTATAAGCAGGTAAATACAGTAAAAAATTAATTTAACTTACAATAATACAAATACAGGGCTGTAGGAAGAACAATGAAAAACATGAGAACCCTCTGAATATTTATTCATATTTTTTATGTGTTTATGTGTGTATATACATATGCATTATAATATATGTGTATATATACATACATATATACACAAATTAGTATGTATATATAATACACACTCATTTGTAACATGAAATATGTAAAGTATAGAAGTGTGTGTTTTGGGACATGACTCGGGGATCAGCTAAGTTCCACTTGAGCCCAAATGATTGAAAGAGAATCTTTAGTCAACAAGAAAGATAAAACCAATTCTTCTGTTTGGAAATGCTTTGGTTTCAAGGAGTCCAGCAAGGAAAAACAACAAATACTCGAGATTTGTTTTTTGTTGCTTGTGGGCCATGATGGTGGGCCAGCATTTAATTTTCCTTGGACTGATTTACTGACTGAAGTATATTAAATCCATGAGTAATTGTTACATAATTGTGATCTTATTATTAACTTATATTATAGTGTTTATGATAGCCCTGCTTCCAGCTGACCGTTCCACAGTATTTCATTTTATTGGCATTTCTGTACAGTTGAATGCTTCTGTCAGCAATGAGGACATAAGTATATTTATAGTGTAATGGGGTCCAGTTGTATGCTTTTGCTGTGTTTGAGTAACTGAAATATACAAATAAAATGATACTAGTTAATTATTTCTTCCTAGGTGTTAGTGAGTCCTGCTCCTTTTTCTATTTCATTTTTTTGCACATAACCGAGGGACCGATAGCCGAGGGACCGACAACCATAACAAGCTAACCAGTCACATTTTACATTGTGGTGGTTTGTGCTATGAGTGGGAAATAGGGCAAAAATATAAAGAGATATGATTTATCGCAATAATGACATCATCATATTGCCTGGATCTAATTTAAACCAGAAGTGAGATGAAGCCTCATATACTGGAGAGTAGAGCTGTCCTTGGCCACTAATACACTTTGCTTTGTTTTAACATTAGGCTTGTTCTGCTTCACTGCCAATGGATGTGCATTTATAATGTTTGGCGTCGGCACCTTCTCCCGTAGGTGCTCCCAGGAGACAGAGGGACTGCTGTGCTCAGGGGTTTATTTGCTGAGGTACATGCCACACATGGATGCACAGGCCTGGGGTTCAAATGGGATCCAGATCAGTCCCTGCTGTTTGAATCCAGTAGCAGGTCTGTGATGTTCAAGGCGAAGACTAACTGATGTTAACAGGCCACATTTTTGCCATGGAACAGTAACAGAAGGGAGACTATTATTCGGAGGCTTTTTGTATTTTCATGAACAGCACCTCTGCTAGTTACAATGAAACAAAATGGAGTCTTTTGGGAGATTGTTAGGAGTATCATGTCATTACCCATCTCAAGGAACATGCTCTCCAAGGACACCCACACACGTGCGCTCATTCAGGTGGGCTAGCAGTCCATACATGCAATATACATGGATGGGCGAAGGCTTTAATCCTCGTTTTATTTTAGACGATGTCACCTAGAGGTCATACTGGTTATTGTGGGATTGTCTCACCATCATGCTCCAACACCTCGGTTTCTTTATTTATTTACCTGTGTGGCCCTGGAGAATGCTCTGAAGTACAGAGTCATATTTATCCTTTATTTAAGAAGATTGGCCTGCACAGGCAAGAGAAGGAGCATGAGAGAGACAGATGATGGAATGACTCTGCTTGCTGATGGCCTCCCAGATCAATACAACACAATTGAGTTCTCCAGTCCGAGAGACTAGCAGCGTTATGGTGGCACTTATGGGGTGATCGCCTCTGATGAAGTCTTTATTAGGCTCTATTGACGGATTCATTTTAGCCCTCTCCCCCTCGTCTGCCCTCTTCTCTGCAGACCCCGTCTCTCACTGTAAAGTAATAGACTCTAAGCCTACCCTTAAAAGTTTCAAGCCTCATGATATGATTTAACACAATAGAGTTATTTTGCCCCATGTTTTTAGAGCTTACCGAATGTTTCTTTGGCTGGTTTTCAAAGTTACTTTTGTTATTGCTGTATGGTCTGTTTTTTCATGGATTTAAGTGGAAGGTACTTGAAATGACTGTTCTCAGATACTGCAGCACAGTCAGAGAATTCTCACCGCTTGAATCCGTTTACAACACTGCACTGAGCATTTTCCCTGGAGAATACAAAGAAAACATTCAGTCAGTAAAAAAAAAAAGGTTTGCAACTGAAGATTTGCTTTTGGAAGCCAGTCTAAAAGCAACCTGGCCAAGGATAAAACAAAGTGTGGAAATTTTCAAATTGTTTCATATTTGATTTCCAAACAAGCCGCAGGGATATTAGATATCACGAGCTAATACTCGGTGGTCACATGTGCACTTTATAAAATTGGTTGAGGCTCGTCTCAGGCTTTGAAGTCGCAAGTTGTTTTTTTGTGTTGAAGAAACTGTTCTGGAGAGCCTTAATCCCGGCAGTATTGCTATGGCAAGCATAGCTCCAGCCCAGCGTTTTCAGCGCCTTTCGTGACTTGACTAATTTTCTCATTGTTGTTTTACCTGGTTTGTGTTTTGTAACCTCTCACCCCCTCTCGCTGTTGCTTTCAGAGGGTCTGCTCCCCAAGCCTGAGTGGATTGGCCTGAGGTGCTTTCCCATCCACAATTGCAGCGCTAAGTCGGACTTTTGAGATGAAGTGTGTAGTAACCTTTTCTGCAGCTGTGTTTTGTTGGCTCTCTGAGCTTAGGGCTTTATGTGTGGGGGCCGCTGTTATTTTTCATAAGAGCCCATCAACAACAAACTTCATAGTTATAGGCGTACATTACATTAGAATTTCTTAAGTTGAATTTCTTTATTTTCTTGTCTCGTTTTTGTTAGCAATTCAAAATCGTAACTAATGCAGGTTATATATGGCTGTTTGGAAAGTTTTTTTTTAACTCGTGTGTGTTTATTGTCATAAGGCTATATATTTTATTACATTTCAAGAAATCCCATACTTTACCCATTGTTTTTTTTTTTTTTTTAAATCATATCATAAGGTTTGTTTTCTTAGACTATTCCTAAACTGTTACTCTGCCAGGCACTCAGCAGTCAGTGCAGTCATTTTATTAATGATAAATCCTACGTTCTTTTCCAGTGCCTTAAAAAATCTCTTGGAAATTGAGTTGTAATAAGATATCCTGTTCTACTGAAGCGAATTAAAAGTGCCCCAGGAAATCTTTCTCGCTCTCTCTTGAACTCATTCTGTATTGCTCCTGCTTGTGTTCTCTCCCTCCCCCTTCCCTCACTGTTACACTCTGCTCCATTTTAGAAATGAGTTACCGCTGGACATTTAAAGACAATACGATCCTTCCATAAGTGTAAATATGCACTGTTTTGACTGTAGTGTCCTTTGGTCATAGTAGTGAGGTGTGCTTTGTGGGAGCATACTAATTGTAGGTTATTAAAGCATGATACGAGAGATATAAGAAGGCACAAACAAAACAAGAATAAACGTTCTCTCTTATTGTGTTTTTCAGACCTCTCTGATGTGGAGCCCAATGTATTCCTGCGACCTTTCTTGGAAGTGGTTCGCTCTGAGGACACCACGGGACCAATCACAGGACTTGCCCTTACCTCCGTCAACAAGTTCCTGTCTTATGGCCTCATAAGTAAACTTAACATACTTAGAATCCTTTGTGTTCTATTCTGTATTACACATTTTCAGCAAATGACATTTTTATTAACTGTTTTGGTAAAAAATTAAACTTAGCCTTGTTTTGCTGTTTAAATGTTTTTTTTTTTTAATCATAATAAAATAATATATTAATGTGCATAACATATTAAAAAGAATAGGGGTCTATTTAAATATTATTGGTTATAGTTGGTTGTTATTTTTTAAAACACAGACAGACCGGTCAAGAAAAATGGTCATTGGGCAAGTTTGCAAAAAACTTAACTTTTTAAAGCATTTTTTCTTCTATTGAATAGTGAGGAGTGCTTTTTGTGCTGCAAGAGTGATTAGCACAGTCTGTCCTCAGGCTCACCAGAGAAATATGATGTGTCGCTGCCAGTGAGCGTTAAGTGTGAAACAAGCACACAGCTCCAGATGTTGACTGTCCATAATTTTTCTCCAATTTCTCATAAATAGTTTGAGTTGTTGAATAAATACCATCACAACGCTTGTCAAGCAGCTGTATGACTTGCACAACAAAATGCATGGATTAATCATTCTGGTATGGCTTGAAAGGTTATGAGTGTACTGAGGTTTTATAGATTTAGTGAAATTAAATGAGATGTGTTATAGACCAGGAAATAAATGTTGTTGTTTTTTTTTAAAATTACTATCGTTTTTTAAATTTGTCCTTTTGATGACATACTCTTTCATTTTGGCTGCATTGAGGTCAACTTCATAATTAGCAAAAATATTAGCAATGTTTAATTAATGATGACAAATAAAATGTGAAGCTGTAATTGGAACAATTTCTGTACGGCACAGCCATTTTAAATCCAGCACTGCTTCCTAATCCCTCCCACATCTAGCATCTCATCAAGGGGTTCACAGGGATGGGTTTCTATAGAAACCAACCCAGTAGCTCTCTAAATGATAGCCCTTACTGCCATAGGAGGGATCACACACATGCTGACGCAGTGTGTTTGGAAGTAATTTCTTACTAGAGCCTGGCTTAGAGTTCTCTATGACCTCTCCATATCAGTGCTAAATTAGTACATTATTTAGTTTTTTGTCTATCATACATTTTGTTTGAATTTTGAAAGTTTGTGTGTCATTGTACGTCTTATTTTTCTAAATCATGTGTTGTAATGGAAACATGTCATGTATAACTTTTTGGGTTTTCTATATGTATTTTTTGCATGCATTATTTCTGGTTTTCCTGTTTTTCATTTTGTCTTCCTCTAATTTGTTTCCCTCTTTCCGCATGCACTCTTTCACTTTCTTTGACACGTGCATGCATGCACACATACACACACCCAGAGCAGCGTTAATCCCAGGTGAACACTCTTGACAAGCATGACATATTAATGCACTTGTATGAGTGTGTGATTAAATGACCTTTCGGCATGTGAGAGATTGTATGCTGACTGATGGGTTATGCTCATTCAGTCTCTTCTAATCTGCCATGTAGAGTGACATTATCATTACTCCAAATTAGCATTCCACAGACGAAACGCACACCTGACTCTGAAGATCACCCTTTTATAGTGCAAGTAGACTAACAACTCTATGATTTCAGTACTAGGAAATCCTTAAGCACTTAGCTTTAGCAGAGGCTAGCTTTTTGGCTGCATGGTTCTCAAACTAATTCAGCTCTTACATATCTAAAATAAATGTTAATCGTGTACTCTTATTCACTCATTTATGCAGGGTGTTTAGAAGCCTCGTCACTTTATGTTCAGTTGTAGAGATTCACTGTAAGAAGAACACCATCTATTGGCCAAAGGCAGAAACTCAGTTATGTTCAGCATTCTGGTTGTCTAGAGCTGCACGGACACATTAGGTCCATGAAGTTGTGTTTTATTTGTATTGACATTCAATCTGATATCTGAGGAAAAGATGATTTTGCTATGCTTAATACTAAGTTTTAGTACACTTTATTTTAGAATAGTCAAGCCAGTACTTGACTCCTGAGATTGTGCAGCTTGCACTTTTTATTGGCCCTGACATGCTCTCTATGCTGTCTCATTGTGCCTTTGCCTTTCTCTATCTGTGAACAGTACAATGAGACCTGAGCTCTGCTAGCATGCTGGGGGGTCTGGCTGTGTTCTAGTTCATTTTTTGAAGGTTAATTCACTACAATCTCCGGCCTGAGGTCGGCTGGCTCTGGGGGACAGCCGCACTGACAGATAACCACATCCCACTTTTCCTACCCTAAGTTTCCCACCCCGCTTTTTTTCCCAGGGCAGCTACCACATTAAGACTTTCTCCTAATACTCTTGACCTGTGTTAGCTAGGCAAAAGAATACACACACTCTCAGAGGACCTTTTTATCATTTTGCATGTCTATGAAAGAACACTAATAAAGTCAGAGGAAATGGTATAAATAATTCAAACAGTTTGTTTAAAAACATAATAGTGGAATAATGGACTAACATCCAGTCAGATATATATATATCTCGATAGAGAGATAGATAGATGTGGGAAATCCTATTTGCAAATGTCTTTTGATAAAAATGTTTCATTTTTATTTTGAAATAAAGCCGAATTAATTTACTGCTTGAAGGTAATTATTTTCTTGTGTAGCTCAATCAGGAAACAAGTGAGGTTAACTAGGCTCACTGCGATAAAAAGAGAACCTTTTTTTGTCTTTTTTAAAGAGTGCTAATAATACTGATGCATAGGCTTATCTTGGGGGTATACATGCATCACACATACTTTCACTTGATGAAAAGCTTTCTCTGTTATGATATATTGTTTGAATGTGCTTTTACATACACTTTTACTGTGTGACAGCTGTTGGATCCCCACAGACACACACACACACACACACTCTCTCACACACACACACACACAGGCACAGAGTCCCCCAGCCGCACCCACACTTCTGTTATTTCAACAATGACTCTGCCGCCTGTCTGTGTAGCCAGCGCCAAGTGAGGATTAGTATTTTAGATGACTTCTGATGTTGTGCTGAATGGCCCATGGCTCTTGTTTCCGTGGAGATTGGGTGTTTGGAAGAGGGTCTCATGTCTTTTGTGGGCCTTGGTTCTTTATAAGTGCTTAATACATTAGCACTCATAACCGTATTTTTTTAATGTAGTTTTGATTTTAGAAGTATTTAGAATAGAAATGTTTCACATACTGTTGTTCATTATTACCCTGTAAACGTATTTATTATTTTTTTAATGTTGGATTTCCAAGTTGAAGTTGTATTTCAACATTCATATAGTACATTTTAGAAGTTTCATCATTTTGAAGCCATTTTCTTGGCCAATGTATGGAAATTAACTATATTTGTAGGTTGACACTTGATGGACCTCATTTACATTCTTCACTTTTATTGCATTGGTAATAAGTGGAATGTGTTCTGGTGTCATACGGTCTACCTGCAGCCATGGCCCTGGTTTCCATTCAAGGCAGCCTGTGGTTATTAGTTAATGAAATGCTCTTTAAAGGCGATGGGAAAGAAAAGCAGCCTGGCTCCGGCTTGCTATCTGGCTCAGCTTAGGTTTCAAAACACTGGCCCCCGTTGCCTAGACGGCCAATTTACCCACCTGCCCACAAAGAACACATCTGGTGATTAGATGTCAGATGGCTGTGAGGGACCCTCCACGTGGAGCACTCTGAATAGAGGAGATGTGTGGATTGAACCAGGCTAATTGTATAAGCTTTATTATATGAGAGTCATGTAATCTTTACACATCAGTGTTTTTCTAATTCTGAACCTGGTATGTCCAGTTGAGTATGATTTCTTAATGTACATTTGTAAAATATGTAATATTTCTTTGTCTTTAATATACTTTTTCTCTGTCATTCTCAGATGCCAGTCATGAAGGAGCTGCGGAGGGGATTGAGAACATGGCCGATGCGGTTACTCATGCCAGATTTGTGGGAACAGACCCTGCTAGTGATGAAGTGGTGCTTATGAAAATCCTTCAGGTAACAGACCATGTCTCCAAATGTCATTAACCAGATAGTGTTAGATGAATTTACACTGTAACTATTTGTTGCTAAGGAATGATTCAATAATGTCTTTGATTTTTCAGGTTCTTAGGACTTTGCTGCTGACTCCAGTGGGAGCCCATTTGACGAATGAGTCTGTGTGTGAGATCATGCAGTCCTGCTTTCGTATCTGCTTTGAGATGAGGCTAAGTGGTGAGGCCAAAAACTGAGGGCACAATACTGCTATTGGGACATTGTAACTAACCTTATCTCCAAGTGGGGAAAAATAGTTTTCAATTTCTTATTAATTGACGTTTTCAGTTGTTGTTTGAACCTTCAGTTGAATGCTGCCCCAGTGCAGCTCGCTCACTTCACAGCTCCCTGCCCCCCCCAGTCCCCAAGCAAGGCAGTAATAAAGCCTGGGTCTAATCCTGGCCAAACAGAACTAGACTCTCCGGCCCTGAGCTGCTGCTGCCTTCTCTCTTCTAAAGTAACCCTGCACTCACACACTCATTCTGTTTGTGCTCTATCTGCCCTCCACAGAACTGCTGAGGAAATCAGCCGAACACACTCTGGTGGACATGGTGCAGCTGCTCTTCTCCAGGTAACCAGAGAGAGGCAGAGAGATGGGGCAATGGGGGGTGGGTGGTAGAGCATGGGAGAGAAAGCCATGGTATAAGGGAGGAATGGGGTCGAGATTAAGAGTAGAGTTGTCTGCTGGGTGTAAACATAATCAGACTGAACCTGAGACCAAACAGCAGGAACTTCCTTTGTTTCCTTAATGGTTTCCAATTTCACTCTCAGGCGCTCCCCTAGATTTTCCACTTCCGACACACAAGGTTGTTGATCAGCCAAAAACGAATGAGATTGTAATGGTGAACAGCCTTGTTGACTGTTTTCCTTCCTTCCTTACGAACAGGTGCTGAACAGTATTAATAAAATTCAGTGTCTCAGTATTTTCCACATATATCCTTATATTACAGTATAAGATGAAATTTGGATTAATACACTTAACACACTTGTGTGTCTAAAATTATACCAAATGGATCATTATTCAGTATTCCTAGACAGAAGTTCCAGAATGGAAAATTACTGTTTATAAAAGATATTTTAAACTGTTCTTTTAAAACAGTCAGAAGCTCCCAGCAAATGGCACATTGCATTTCCTATTCTAACTCTCTGCTACAACTACAAATCAATGTGATCCTAATGGTAGTAAAGACCATAATGTTGCCCAGAATTATGACAATTTTAACTGGCTGCAGACTGTATGGAAAAATGTGCCTTGATGTAGATTGCGGATGTCCTTACCTAGTACTATATTACGCTGCTATAAATGTCATCTAACTGGGTGAAGCACCTCTCACTCCTGCCACATGGGTCATAGTGCGCTGCTGCTCTAATGCAATAACATGATTATGGGATGGCATTTATTAGAGGTGCGTATCCGTGGAGACAGCACTTGTATTAGACTTCTAGTCACATCCCACACAGACAAGGGAATGAGCCCGCAAAGCAACCGGCTCTACCATCTGCATATAGATGAGGACTATACACACACACATACACACACACACACGCTTTGTCTTTTTTTGCTAAACAAAACCAAGATCTAGGGATACAATACTTCTTTTTGTCTATTTATATATGCATGCAATGTAACAAATGCTTAAATGTAATTCTGGTACTTTAGATGACCATCAGTGGTTTGTTTATATGGAGCATCATAATTAAACACCTTCCAATCCCCTTTGGTGCATGCACATTCACCCCCTTGCTCCATAAGGCCCATCACCCTCCTTAATGAAGGGCGGTGGGCCTTAACAATACGTGTGTATTTCTGTGTGTGTGTGTGTGAGAAAGAGAGAGAGAGTGTGTGTCTGTGTGTGTGTCTGCTTGTGTGTCTGTGTGCACTCTCACTCGTGAGAGAGTAATAAGCAGTGGATGAGGGGTGTGCGCATATGTGAGTGTGTGTGACAGAGACGGAGTAATGAACAGCGGCTCTTATTGAGTGCTCAGGAGGAGGCTTAAGCAGCCTGCTGAAAGCATTAGGGATGTTAATCTGTTGGACTCACAGATCATCCAATAATCGAGCCAGCAAGACAACACACTATTAACGCAGAGCAGAGTTAACATCAGGTCCTGTGTCTCACAGTGTGTGAGAGGTGACGGCTTAGTTGAAGCAAAGCTGCGGTGTCCACACTGCGCATCATGAGAACATCATCTCATCTAATTCTGCTAATGAAGCAGCACAGCAGGTCAAAAAGTCACAAATCATGAACAAAGCTTGCAGCTCTGCTGACATTTTGACCCTAGACTGGCCTCAGAGAGACCTGTTAAAATAGTCAGTTTATGGCATTCAATTTGGTCCAGTTCTTCCTTAACCAATGCTACCAAAATGAATCCTGGTGTATAGTCACACTCCATGTAATTGATAAACTGTCAAAAATGTATACATTTGTTTATATTTGAAGTATATTTGAAATACACATATTCAAAGTGTTGTTTTTTTCCTCCAACATTTATGGGTTTACACACTTTACTCAGTCAACCAAATATTTGGTTTCTTAAATTAGTTTTTCTTAATTGTCCATACTGTATAAAACTAGCAAATAATGGCAGCTGTGGCCACTAATTTAGCAGCATACTGCAGGTCTAAATAATAATACTTTCGTCAAATCATTTCATGTTAAGTAAATTCCAGTTGACTTGCCTGTGTCACACCATGTTACAATAATGTGCGTAGTTAAGAAGTGTTGTAGCTATTTTGAAGCTGAATATTTTTTATTTTTTGTCTACATTTTTGTGTGACATGTCGTGAATTAAATTGTCGTTTTTCTGCTGCTTGTTCTCTCTGCAGGCTTCCACAGTTTAAAGAAGAGGCAAAAGGTTTTGTAGGCACCAACATGAAGAAGGTAAATATGAGTGATGTTTTGTATGATGAAGGACCCTCCAGTTAACCCATTCACCTGTTTTCTTGTCTCATTTATCATAATGGTGTCATTGACATTAGATCTGACCATTACGTCTGTCACTGATAAATGCTAATATAGCTTTATCAATGTGGTTGTCTTTGACATTTGGTTTGCCCATTACTGCTACTGTTAGTAAAGTAAACCATGTTTGGAGGTACAAAATGGAAATGGTGGTTTATTTTACATTTTTGTTTTTTTTTGTGTTAATACAGAGACACATTTTTTGTCTGTGTTGCTGTGTTTTTGTCCTTAAAACCTTACTGTACTGGTTGTTCTCTACAGATCCCAAGCTGTATCCTGGACACACAGGATCTTATTTATGCAGATCAGCCTAGAAACATCAATCAGAGGGGTTTAGAGAGGGTACTTTTTATTTATATAAAGCAGACCTAATGATTGGGCCTCAGCTAGTGCATTTAAATACGCTGGGAAGCATGGCTTAAGCAGTGATTGCATGGGGATGTATTCTAAAGTAAATTCCAAACAACAAATTGTATAGTGCAGCGTGTCTCAAACTAGGTCCTGGAGTATTAGTGCCCTACATGTTATAGTAATTACCTGGCTCTAACGCCAAAGATTAACATAATGGGCGCATAATGGGGAGTCATCTGCTGTTTTCCATCGGAGAGACATGTAATGCTTAGTTCAGCCAATCAAAATAAATCCTTGTAAGCTTTAAGACAGTCTTATTATATCATTAAATACATGTTTTCTTCCGCAGTTTCCTTTTTGTGTTTACAAGTGTAGCACACTATGAGCCTTGTGCTGCTATTTGTATTTGTCCACCAAAGTCCTGATCATAATATAGGGAGATTTTACATTTTAGAACAAGCATACTTGCTGGCTCATTGCTAATAAGATTCTCTCTTTAGATATGAAAATTTGCTGCTGAGTGACAATTTTAATACCTAGTCATGCTGCACTACTCCAGTTGGTATAACCAGAGAATCAAATATGGGTAGTTAGCTCCAGGCAAAAAGATGTCATAGTCAGGCTTAGCAGGCGGAGTAGGTAAAATTTTAGACAGCATTTGGAGTTTGGTTGGTTGATTTGGGGTTAAAAAAAAAATCCCATTATAATACAGTGAAATACCTAAAGCATGCATGTTCACTTTAGCATTTGCCAGAGCCACTGTTATGGGAATCAGAATCAGAAAAATGTTTGATCCCAGAGTAAATTGCTTATTATGATAACAGCCACAACACACAGACACAGAGAGAGATACGAGAAAGAGAGAATAAAATGATATAAAATAAAGTAACCACAATATGAATAGACTATGCCACTTACAGAAATGCTTGGTATAATATATATCTATAAGGCACACAGCTGAGTGAAAAACGATTAACACAAATTGTAGTTTGGAAAAAGTTATTGCACTTTTAGAATAAGTACTATTAAGGAATGTTAAGTTATAAAAAGTAATATTGACCAAGTCATAACATTGCACATAAACTTACATAATATATATCAAGTAATTAGGTGATTTAGCACCCATTTAGAGAACAAATACATTACTGCACATGTTTTAGCACCTTATAAGAACAATGCGCAGGATTGCACATAGTAGACTGTTGCACATCATAGCAAAAATATTGCACATAGACTTCCACACAAGGATAGTTTTGTAACCCGTAATAAATATACAGCAAGAAGCAGCAGGCTGTTGCACAGATTATCGTGTGGGTGTGTGATTTAGGGAGAAGTTGTAGAGTCTGATGGCGGTGGGAAGGAAGGATTTTCTGTTGTGTTATTTAAGCACTTTAAGCTGGTCAGTCTGTCAGGAACAGTACTTCTCAGTTCTTTCACCGCATTATGGAGTGGGTGATCTACATTGTCCGGACAACATTTTCCTTAATTAAATTACCTTGATCAGCAGTGTAGTTTGGATGTTTAAGACAAAGTTAGGTTACATGGGAAAATAAATTTCCCAACTTCAGTTTGTTATTCTCATATTGGTATAATTGATTTTAATTGTAAAGATCCCCATCCAGCAGATTTTCTGTTTACCCTTGGTTAGTCAGTTCAGTCTCTGCTTAACATGAGAGGAAGAGAAACTTACATGTGCAAGGCAGTTTTACTCCAGGACCAGGACTGAAGCACTGATGTAGTGTCATTTTAGCTGTTAAATCTTAGCTGTACTTAATGCATCTACACATGCCATTAATGGGTTCTTAATTGGACTAGTTATGGTAGTGTATTGTCAGAATATGTAAATACATTAATGATTGCATAAACATTAAAATTGTCATCTGGTACAAGTTTTGATAATATTGCGTTTGCATAACACTGTTCTAGTGTGCTACGGTCCCACTTAAATATGAATGAAATCAGGGCAAGTAGTTCAGTGCTTTGCTGAACATGTTTCAGAAATATTTAAAGCATAAAACTGTTCACCTTGTTTCTTCTGTGAACGAAATTCATTTTTAGCCTTTGGATTACAATGTATTTGATCAGACATTTCTCTACTCTTTCCCTCTTTTGCACCATTAACATCTAATTGCCTATGGCCACATCTTATTATACATTTATGGATTAGTTAAAGCTTTGAAGCATCATCTGAAGTCCTGTAATTATTTAATGTTCTTGTTGTTTGGTTACCATATAGAATATGGCACTGTTTATGACTAGTTAAATATGTATATGTGTCTTAAGGATCCATTCTTTTTAGGTGTGGTTTTTTTTGGAAGTCATATTTGATAATCCTATTTCCTGTCCTATGTGATTTGGTCGAACTTATACCTTAAATGCCTATATGTATTTGTTACATTTGTATGCAAAGTTTGGACAACCAGTTTTGTTGCATATTTTGTTGATTTTTTAAAGTAAAAAAAAAATACTCATCGTGTACAGAGAACATGTTGGCTAAATAAAACAAATTGGAAAAAGACAAATGTCTTTGATATTTAGCATAAATTGTGCTAGATTTGAAAGAACAAATGGCATATTTGTTCTTTGTAGAGTGTATTTTAATACATGTTCACTTTATACATTTAATAAACTTGTTCATACTTTTGCATATGATTGTATATATGGCTACTGTGTGCACTGTAGAAAATAATCTTGTCTTTACTCTCTGTGAAGGGTGCACCAAGTTTACCACTGTGTTTTTGTGAGGGTGTATTGAAAAGATCTTGTGTGTGTTGGGGGTTGTGTGTGATGTGAAGGTGTGTTTTTATGTATGTATGTATGTACGTATGTGTCTTTATGAGAGTTGCATGTGTGTTGTCGGGGTATGTTTGTTGAATGTCACAAAATGGTCACATTCATTACAGGGTGTGTGTGTGTGTGTGTGTGTTGTGTGTGTGTTTGCCCGATGCATGGTGTAGTTGTATATGCGCTCTCCTGTCATGCGTTTGTGCTCTGCGCACTTGTGTGTTCAGCACTAATCCTGGGGCCTGCCCCTTCTCTCCCAAGGCTTACAATATCTTATGGAAAAACAAACGTGTGCAGGTAAGGAGAAGAGTTTGCAGTCACAGATCAGAGTAACTTTCCTCTAAATCTCCAGCTCTCTTCCTCCTGAACCCCTTTAGTTCATACCCCTTCAGAGAACTCAGCACATCTTTCCTCTGTTGTGCATTGAAGACACAGGCATGATTTGTCATTTTGTTTATGTGCAGTACAAGGCATATTTTTGGAGGCACCTGTCAGAATGTTTGTGTTTCATTATCTGAGAAAATCTTAAAATGTTTACTTAATTGCTCAAATTTCTTTGAAGACAAATATATATAATGTTAAATAATAATAAATGAATGTACAAATTGGCATTGTGGCAAAGGGGAGCTGATTTCAAGGCTCTGAAAATATATTTAGTTTTTAATGTTAACAGTGTTGTGTACAAATGTATAAAATAGAAAAAGGTTGGGCCTGACCAATATATTTCTTGGCCAATAATCTTGGCTGAATTTGATGAGTCATAGTTTTACTGGAATCAGCAAGGACATTTCACACTCCCTGTTAGCTCCCTGTTAGTTGCCTGTCAGTTGTCTCTTGCTCTTCCCTTTGTGGATTCAGTAGGAAATGCTCATTATTTTACTATATAATGTCTGGACTGGTTAATTTGAACTGGTTAGTATTACAAAATTAGTAAAATGTGTCCAAATCTGTTTTTAGTATTACGGTGCAATATTGTAACAAAAACATAAGGTTTTATTAAAAGAACTATAACCAAAACTGCAAAGAATTAGGGGTAGGTCTGTTCCCAATGCTGCACCATCTGTTTCTGTTTAATTGGAACTGTTGCATTGTAATTATATCTGCAAAAAAATAAATTAATTAAAACCTAAACATAAAAAAAACTTAAATATAAACCGCCACCAATATGTTTGTTTTGGCCCAATAAATATATTAATGGATGTAAGCAATAAAAAAGCTATGTAAACTAAATAGAGCTGATGTGGTGATGTTGAAAGCTTTATTTATTGTGGGGCACAACCCTAGTCTGTACTAAATGTGCTGAAGTGTGATGCTGGCTGGACGCTGATTATTTAGGACTAGTGGTGCAACGGATCGCTGTTGATCCGTGATCCGAACCGAAGTCCCTCCTCAGTTTGGCACGCGCGTGATCCGAAGAATCGGGGGGAAAAAAAGTTTCACTGTATGGTGCATTTGTCAAGCGATAGCGGTCCAAGTGGAGGAGCAGAGAAGCTCGAGAAACCTCCAGCATCACGTAGATCTCATGTATGGGAGCACTTTGACTTTCCCCTTAAATATTTTGATGGGAAAGCTTGGTGGATAAATGGTGGACAAATCCACCACATTGGACCTCGAGGGCAACGGAAAGCTACATGACCGGGACTGCTCATTATATCTCAGTGAACTGGGAGATACGAAGCCCTGTACTGCAGACACGCCCCCTTTGTGAGAATCGGCCCAGAAAATGTAGACATCCTCGTCTGTTCAGAAAAAATTATAAGCGCCCGTCTGCTTTGCTTTCTTTCTTCTGTTTTGATGATGTGGATATAATGTGATGTGGTTGTTATTTAATTCTCCATGTTCAAAGGAAGAAGCATTGATACCTTAAATTGCATTTTAAGTAAATAATTGGCATGCCCTATATTGCAACCTAATTTATTTTTATATATTTGCATAGAATGAGTCTTGAGTTGAATGTTTTTTAATGGACAAATATACCTAAATACATAAATGGAGAGTTAAATTTGACTTGTCTTTTTTTCTTTTTCTTTTTTGCTGATCGGAAAGTTCCGATCCGTGACTTAAAACTGTGATCCGATTCGAACCGTGAGTTTTTGATTCGTTGCACCACTATTTAGTACTACTACTCCTTACTACCAGAAGCCTCAGTCATGTAGTTGGTGATTATAAGGTGCGAATTTGGCTTGATTTTGTAGACTCAATTGAACTAATAATCATGCAGTAGCCTTGTCAACCACTTGTACAGAACCTGTGGTACACGCATGTGTTTGACTAAGTCTTGGCGTGGCTGGTTGTACTAATCTCAGTAGTTTTCATTTTATGCTTTATAAAACTGTATTCTCTTATCTCAGAACTGCACCCAGATGTTGCTTATTCAAGAGTACGTGAGGTGTTTTTCAATACAATCTAGCATCCTGTAGTTTACTCGTAAGTGATTATGTGTGTGTTCCAGTTGAAGATGCGTGCTGGTGGAATGAGTGAATCATCCAAATGGAAGAAGCAGAAGCGTTCTCCTCATGCATCTCGTCACATGGTTCGCAGCCCCTCGGGACAGATGGACCAGACACAGCTCACCACTCTGAGTAACAACCTCTCAGGTAAACTGTCCCAGAAGGGAAAATATGCTGTTGGACGAAGATTAAATGATTTATCACTGGAAAGCACCTAATTAAAACCATTTTTATTTACTGTAGAAATTTGATCTCATCAACCCATTACTTTTGTTACTTCCGCTTTCGTGTTGCGTCTAGACATGGGGAGATTTTCTATCAGAAAAACATCTTTGAGGATGGAACTAAGTATCAAAATTTTGTACTTTAAGACCAGGTAGTTTAGTGCAGTTCTACTTGATATTTAAAAACTGCCATTCAGTACCTGTACCAATAAAGAATTATAGGTATTGGTATCAGTTTTCAACAATATGCGGGTAAATGCAGCTTAGCCAAATACAAATGCATTGTTACCAGTTGACGCATTGTTGCCAGTTGGAAAAGGGATGGGACTGCTGTAATTTAGTGATTAAAAAATTTTTTTTCCTTTTTTTTTTTTTTTTGCACAGTGACCCCTTTTAAGTAGCAATATTGGTGCACTTTTATTTCCCGTATAAAATTTATTATTTGGAATTGATTTTTCTTTCTTCTGTAATGTTGAGTTGCACATCATATTTAGATCTTTCAATGCATGAACTCTAGTGCTGATGCAGGTGTCCAAGATAAAAGAAAACAATACATCGTTTAATTCCAGTTTAGATATTTTCATGTGAGTTAATAAAATGTTATGAATGTGGGCTCGTAGGAGGAGTACCCTTCATTGAGCAACAGAGTGGTGGCTCTCCAGTTCTGCCTGCATCAGACAGCGTAGCCTCCTCTATTTCCAGCCCCACTACGGACAGTGGTCTCTACAACTGCTCAAAGACCACCTCTAAAGAAGACCTTACAGACCTGGATCAGAGCAGCTCTACAGCCACCACTCCAGGCACAGCAACTAACCCTGAGCCAGGCCAGCTGGACTCGCAGGTAAACTCGCAGCACATCACTCTCGGCAGTACAGCTCCAAGCTGGACCTAGCCTCAGGTGCTTTGTTGAAAGTGTCTTTAATAATGATATACAATGATATAGCATTTATAATTGATTTTGTTGACTTATCAATGTTATTGATTCATCATTGCAGTGCTGAAATGATTCCTGTGAGAATTGCTAAAAACTGGTGATGTGGTGTGTTGATAGTGTGAAGGTAGGCAGGTGGAGCGTGCTCAGTCTGCCTCAGTGGAGTCCATTCCTGAGGTGCTGGAGGATAGAGACTCGCTGGCAGAACAGTCTGACTCTGCATCGGTACATGAAATGGACTACGTTAATCCCAGAGGAGTGCGCTTCACACAGTCTACTCAGAAAGAAGGTAAACTATATCCTGAACTTGCTACAAATTCTGTTTTAAGTAGATTGGTCCAATTAGTAAATTCACTCAAGCTTTTAAATAAAGTCGCACAAAATATTTAATTCCATCAGGTACTGCTCTAATCCCTTATGGACTCCCATGCCTAAGAGAGCTCTTCCGCTTTCTCATCTCGCTCACCAACCCCCATGACCGTCACAACTCGGATGTGATGATGCACATGGGACTGCAACTGCTTAATGTGGCTCTGGAGGCTGCTCATATAGCTCCCTACCAGTCACTGCTGGGCCTAGTCAAAGATGAGCTCTGCAGACATCTCATTCAGGTTTGGCTCTTCACTCAGAGTTCTCTTCTGTGTGTCTTTATTTTAATTTTTTTGCTTTAACATTATATAAATATGTATTTTGCTCTTATGCAGTTATTGAGTGTGGACCGAATGAATTTGTATGCTGCTTCCATACGAGTCTGCTTTCTGCTCTTTGAGAGCATGCGTGGGCAAATCAAGTTTCAGCTTGAAGTATGTGAACTACATTTGACACATCTATTAGTTTTCACATAATACTCACATAATTGCATAATGTTCAGGTTTATTGTAAAACTAATGTACATCATGTGGAATGGCTAATTATAGCTCTATGTTCCCTGTAGATGTACTTGAAGAAGCTGATGGACATCATTACCTCAGAGAACCCAAAGATGCCCTATGAGATGAAGGAAATGGCCCTTGAGGCAATTGTGCAGCTCTGGAGAATCCCTAGCTTTGTCACTGAGCTTTACATTAACTATGACTGTGACTTTTACTGTTCCAACCTCTTTGAGGACCTTACCAAGCTGCTCTCTAAGGTGATCCATCACAACTTTGAATTTCATTTTGAGTTACAGGCAGCTGAACAGCACTCATATGCCATGCCTTTTAACAGGATGAATTTAGCTGGAATAGTGATTCACTTTTTATTCCTTTGCAGAATGCCTTTCCAGTGTCAGGACAGCTCTATACAACCCATCTTCTTTCTCTTGAAGCATTGCTAACTGTCATTGACAGCACAGAGGCCCATTGTCAAGCTAAAGTAGGGAACAGTGCTGCTGAGCAAGACCAGTCAGAAACATTGACTGTTGAAGGGGAAGCCACTTTCAGCAATAGCACAGACTCAGTGACAGGTATGGAGGCCTGACAGTCAGTGTAATATTTTTCCATTGTTTACTGTTTACCATTGTTGAAATCTAAATGACATCAAATCTAAACATTTTACCTTTAGAGTCTGTCAAAGCTGTGCCCAGTTCAAATGGAAAACAAAAAGAGTCTGAGATGCCATCAGTATGCCCACCAACCAGTGGCCATCTAATGGCAGAAAAGATGAGACTAGGTCGGCAAGATCAGGAGGAAACAGAATTGGGTACTCTCATTATTGCACAACACCTGATTATGAGCGTGACCATTTGTTGGCTAAATGTTGTATTGTTTAACAATAAGCAACTGGAGTGTTCTCTGTGGGGTTTTTTTTAGCTGAGAAGAAAAGTCCTAAAAAGCCTCACCGTTTCTCAAGCTGCCTTCCAGACTCTCAGGAATTGATGGACATCAAAAACAAGAAAAAGGTTCCATATCGTTCGGCACAGAAACACCTAGTGGAAATTCACAGAATAAACCGTTTACTTGCCAGAATAAACAGATTAAAGATATAAACATTTCTTCTTGTATTAAATCAACAGGGTCAGCTGCATATATGAGTGTCCTTTTTTCCCCATTCTTTTATTCATGGATTTTTGTGCTGTTTATTTGTAGCTTTTGATCACAGGCACTGAGCAATTCAATCAGAAATCTAAGAAGGGCATCCAGTTTCTACAGGAAAAAGGCCTTCTCAGCAGTCCGATGGACAACAATGAGGTGGCTCAGTGGCTTAAAGAAAACCCCCGTTTGGACAAAAAGATGATTGGAGAGTTTATCAGTGACCGGAAAAACATGGAACTGCTCGACAGTTTTGTCAAGTAAGATTCATGTTGAGACTTTAACTTGAGTAATCATGAGCTGTCGGACTTGTGCAGCTTATAGTTTATTGTTGAAAGTTTAGCACTGTTACGCTTATTCTAGTTCAGGAGTCGTGATCAGATAATTAGACGGCAGCTGTTTGTCTTTAAAGAGCTTTGTAGTAATTATCTGAATGCTTAATAAAGGGGGGGCTGCTATAATATGTTGTGAATACTGAAACATATTGCATTAAATTTGGTGCTCTGCTGTTTCATGGATAATTAGTTAAAATGTTTGTCTTAATAGAGGCATTAGGATGAGAATTTCATTTCTTCAGTAATTTGTATTTAACATCAGTAATTTGTAGAATCAGCATCATCATTTGACTTTGAAGGCAATGTGAAGTGAAGGAAAGCATGTGTAATCATGCCATTGATTGATTGCCTCTGTCTCCCCCCCCCCTCTTAGTACATTCACTTTTCAGGGACTGCGCATTGATGAAGCGCTGCGACTGTATCTGGAGGCTTTCCGCCTTCCTGGCGAAGCGCCGGTCATTCAGCGGCTTTTGGAAACCTTCACTGACAACTGGCATGTGAGTCAGCTGCCCCGTACACATTCGCCTTGGCAGGGACACACGGGTGCACTTGAGCAGACCCATACACTA
>JBBMFX010000141.1:12162792-12172976 GCA_037832545.1 Rhabdalestes septentrionalis
GGCATATGGCTTGCATGAACTACTCAAAACCAATGCAGCCAACATTCATTGTACTGATGACTGGTACACCCTCTTTTCCTTGCTGGAGTGCATTGGAGCAGGGGTCAAACCTCCAGTTGCTCTGCAGGTTTCCAGCACCAACCCAGACAGTGACACAGGTAAAGACTAAAATACACAGCTGTGGTAGAATAATATATAGGTATTACAGCTTATAATATGTTGCGTTTGGTCTGGTAGACAGTGTGCTCGTAACTGAACAGGAACGCATTTTCTCTAGGTGCTCAGTCTGATAGTGAAATTAGCTCGTACCACCAGTGTGAAGTCACTTTGGACCGGGGTTATACCTCAGACTCTGAAGTCTACACTGAACATGGCAAGTCCCGAATACCCCGGTCTGCTACAGACGTCGACGTGGGATGGCTGGTGGTGAGCCCAAACATGCCCTTACATGCTGCCTATTTTTATAATGTGATTCATAGAACATAAGCATTGTATTTTTTCTAGAAAAATGTATGTATTTTTTCCAGAAAAATTGACTGCAGATTAATCATTTTGTCTTCATCTAATAGTTATTGTAACAAAGTGTGTGTGTATGTGTGTGAATGCGTGTATTGATAGGTGGGTAAAGATGACTTGGAAATCAACAAGATCCCAGCTACTACAGGCTCCAAACCCCATACGCCTCCTCCAATCAACCAGTATAGTCTAACCTTGGGTCAGGATATGGGCCTACATGACACCAAATCTCTAATCAAGTGTGTGGAGTCTCTCTCTTTCATTGTACGTGACGCTGCACATGTCACCCCTGAGAACTTCGAGCTCTGTGTTAAAGCCATTCGAGTGTTTGTGGAGGCCAGTCTTAATGGAGGTCAGTAAGTCTTCTAGATGTCAGTTCACATTGTTTTGGGTTTTATGTCACACCCTCAAAACACACAAAACATAAGGTGTCCAGTGTGTCTATGGTTAATCATTTTATTCAGTTCAGTACATGTATGTTTCAGTATTGGATCATTTTAATTTTACATCATAAAAGAAT
Source organism: Rhabdalestes septentrionalis (assembly GCA_037832545.1). Taxonomy (NCBI): domain Eukaryota; kingdom Metazoa; phylum Chordata; class Actinopteri; order Characiformes; family Alestidae; genus Rhabdalestes; species Rhabdalestes septentrionalis. Next base: position 12,163,829 of record JBBMFX010000141.1, read on the forward strand.
ACTTCCTCATGCTTGCTATTTAACCCAGCCAACATGGCTTTAGCGCCTACTCTAACAGCTGTTGCTTCAGGGGCTTCAGCACCCTTCCATAAAAGAAACCGCAGTTGGAGCAGACCAGCACCATAATTAAAAACTTGTGCTGTCTTACTCTGGCCTGACATCATAATTCTGTTTCCTCTGGTTTCATTTTAAACCAACCTTCAATATAGTATTTTTTTCAAGCTTCATATGTGCAGATTGACTCCTGTGGGATTAGGGAGACTTAGTGTGGTTCAGTTCCATAGCACTGTAATTGGATGTGTCAAAGTCTGGAAACTCTTTGGCGGGGTATCTTAAGCTGTGCTGTAAGGGTGAGTCATTTAACTCGAGGCGATCTAACTGCATGGCTTGTATGCCCTCTCTCCATTTATTCCTCCATCTCTCAATCCAGTTATCTTCAGCAGGCTTAGATAAGACTCATTCAGCACTTTTTGGCTCTTCCATGAAACCTCGTCCTTTGGTCAGTGGGATCCATGCACTTTCGTAGATGCCTGTTGTCAACAGGGCTTTACAAGCAGCTTGATCAAAGCACATATTTTTAATCTGTGCTACAGCTAATGGAAAAAGTATTGCGAGTACCAATGGGGTATTCTTTGTCCTGTGCTCACAGGAAGCAGCAAAAATGTTGGTGTACTTCCAAAACAGTCATGCTATTAATGACCTGTAATACTGTTGAAAGACACAGCTTTTTTTTTTTTTTTTACCTCAAATTACTGAAAAGACAAGGACTAATAGACAAGGTGAAAAAATACTAAGAAGTTTAAAGGTTTGTTTGAATTTGCTCTCTCTCTTTCTGTTGCTTCCATAGGTTATCGTACCCATGAGAAAAAGAAGAGTCATAAATATGATTCCAAGTCTAATCGTTTACGAAAGAAACCTCGGGAGAAAGATGGAGTGTCCCGGCGAACTAAGCCCACTAGTCAACGACCCTCACGTTCACATAGCGATGATGAGGAAGATGAGGGTGTGCCAGCTAGCTACCACACGGTGTCTTTACAGGTTAGTCAGGACGTAAGTACCGCAGCCCTTTCCCTACTACCTCTACTACCTGTCTGTCATCATGCCTGCCGTCAGGCCTTTAGAATTGTACGGTTTGGAATGAGGGTCTTTTTTTGTTTCTCATTTTCAAAATCCTTTCTGACAGTGTAATCGGTGCTGACAGTTTCCTCTAGGCAGTCTCTTGCATATTTTGCTCATTTTCAATCACTATTGAAAATATCTAATTCTTTTTTATATCTAAATTATTGCTCCCTTATGATTTTAGTACTAAATACTGATTCAGTTTTCTGGGCCACTGGGGTTTTGTGTTAAATAATGAACATATTGTTTCTGTCATGAGTAAACCTTGTACTCCATTTTTTGCCAACATAGATGCAAGGTTTTTACACTAATTTACATAAGTTCAGAGTATATTCTTCTTTATAAAAGTCACTATTTTAGAGATACAAGTATTGATTTTCAACAATGATAATATGCTGATTTCTGCCTCTGTTTCGAAAATCTAATTCTGGAAAGGGCTGGTAGATTCTTGATGAGAACTATAGGAACCAAAAATAGTAAATAGTATACCCCATTGCTATGCATAATTTTAGCAATGTGGCATTTCATGCATTGTATTTTGATTGATATTTTATTGACATTCATTATTATTTTGTTTCATGGGTGGTGTTTCTTCTAACCCGTTTTACCAGCTGTATCAAAATAGTAAATACATTCCATTTATTCTGTGTATTATTAGTGCAAAGAACAAGTGAGTTCTTCATGGTTATTAGAATGTGTGTTTCTTCTGTAGCTCTTAGATCTCATGCACACACTACACACAAGGGCAGCCAGTATCTACAGCTCTTGGGCAGAAGAACAGCGCCATCTGGAGACAGGTGGCAGAAAGATTGAGGCAGACTCGAGAACACTCTGGTCCAGCTGCTGGTGTCCTTTGCTCCAAGGTCAGACATACTGCGTGTTTACATGGCCAGTAACGAGAGTACTAAATTTAGTGACTGTGAACAGTAAATATAGATATGCTAGATAGGACATTTGTAATGTTGGGCCTATGCCTGTGCTTAGAATATTTTCCAAATCAATACTGGCCATCCCTGAATATCCCTGTCTTGGCAAGAATTTAGACTTGCGTGTTAAAAGTCTGTTTTATGCCGTGTGATCAGTAATACGTAGACAGACGAAATAACTGAACAAACACATGCAGGTATGGCCTGGCTGTGCTGTGATGCTAGGAGACAAGTCCGAATGCAGGCTCTCACCTACCTCCAGAGGGCGCTACTTGTACATGATCTGCAAACCTTGGATGCTGTAGAATGGGAATCCTGCTTTAATAAGGTCAGCTAATCCTAGTGTGACTTGATAAGTACGTGTAAGTTAAATAGACAGAAATTTTTGCTCAGTGAAATATTTAAAACTTCCTGCCTCAGGTCCTGTTCCCACTGCTGACCAAACTCTTAGACAATATCAGCCCAGCAGATGTAGGGGGCATGGAGGAGACAAGGATGAGGGCTTGCACATTGCTGTCCAAGGTATGTTGTATTTATTAAATGTTTTGGTTTTTTTTTTGTAATTTGCTTATTTCAGGTTGGCTTATAAGCAACGTAAATATAGTCCCAAGCATTTACGACTTGCTGAGACAGGCAGCACAGATCTGATTGTTTTATCTTATCTGATTGATCAAGAGAGATATTGTGCGGTCTGAAGGGTAAAATATTGAAATGTGATTTCTCGACATTTAAACAGTGCAAGAAGAAAATCTGCTGATAGCTCATATATGTAGAGATGAAGACAATTTAGGAAACAGTTATACTGTATATGCAGCTGTTATACTTTCAATAATATTTCAACTTAAAGCCTCTCCAAATAGTAATAGTAACCAATAAGGTTTTTTAAGGTTGTCTTCTGACCAGGTAGCAATAATATAAGGTCATGTTTTGATCGTGTTGCAGTAAAAAGTGCAACTGCATTTCTGTAATCAAAGCTTTCTGATTCTGATGTATAACGTGTCCAATCTACTAGCTACAGTTAAGTAAATGTATGTTTTAAGATTCAAGGTCACAAATGTGACCGGATTGCTTTGTTTGCTTGGCCCTCTTTAGTTGCATCATGATTAAGGAAACTAACAAGTATGTAAGTGGTTTTGACCACACAAATGGATGTGGATTTGGTCATAAATCAGATTTAGTAAACAGTTTACATTTCACATGCAATGAAAACTAAACTGTATATACCAAATGCCCCTATTTTGTGTTTTGAAGTTAATATGTTCAAAAGGTTTTATAATGTTATGACACAAATAGAGAGATTAAGGACTGCTTTCTGAATACCTTTGTGTAAAGACTAAGACATGTCTGATGGGATTGCCTCCTCAGGTGTTTCTCCAGCATCTTTCACCCCTGCTCTCCCTGCCCACATTTGCTGCACTGTGGCTTACCATCTTAGACTTTATGGACAAGTACATGCATGCTGGCTCAAGTGACCTCTTGGTGAGAAATCCATTAGGTCACACTGTCACCTCTTAGTATTTTACCAGTAAAATCTGATACTTGTAGTGATAGTGATGCAGGTTTTGTGATTAAAGTTTTGGCTCTCACCTGGCATTGAGCGTGTCATTGATACTATATATGAGAAAAGTAAAAAGAAATACATTGGAAAAAAAATATTGAATGTGCCAAAACTGGACATTACACTATTAAAACAAATTGGTTACCAAAATATGGGTAAAGTTCTATCAAAGAGTACCATAAATAGAAAACTTTTGCCCCTTTTGTGCAGCTGGAGGCAATTCCAGAATCCCTGAAGAACATGCTGCTGGTAATGGACACAGCAGGTATCTTCCACAGTGCAGACTCTCGCACAGGCTACTCTGACCTGTGGGAGATCACCTGGGAAAGGATTGACTGCTTTCTGCCGCGCCTCCGAGAAGAACTCTTTAAACAGGCGGTCATGCCAGGTACATATTTTTCACAAATGCACATGCATTCATATAATTTGGGTCTTTCTGGTTGTGAATGTAGTCATTATTTTTTCCTTGCTTCTGCTGTGCCCTGAATGCGTGCAGAGCCTGTCACTAATCTTCCTGTAGAGCCTGCTCCACCTCCTGCTTCCATTTCTCCTGGCTCCTCCCCTGTGCCAGTTCCTGCACCAGTGCCAGCCTCCGTTACAGAGCCAAAGACTCCCAGCAGACCCGTATCACCACAGGACATGCCAACACAGAGTGCCAACGGTGAGCGTTGCTTCAATCTATCCAGATTTTAGGTGAAATGTTGCCATTATACAGCATAATTACAGAAGCAATGGTAGACAGGTCTATACCGCCATCCGTGTTGCTGTGAGTATTTTATTTGACAGTGAGTTGCAAAATATGTGAGTATGAGCATTACACTTTGTTTAAATCCCTTACAGGGACTGACAGGTCATCTCCAGTGCCCCCCTCCACTCCACCTGTTCCCATCACAGTAAAGAGTTCATCTGAGTCACCGGCCCCCCTCAGCCAGTCTCCTCTGATACTCCAGCCCTTAGCTTCTCCACTACAGGTGGGCGTGCCTCCCATGTCTTTGCCCATCATTCTAAATCCTGCCCTCATTGAGGCCACATCACCTGTACCCCTGCTACCACCTCGGGCAGCTGAACCTGCTGACACTTCAGAGGTCAAATAAAACACTCCAGTTTGGCCTTGGTTTTCTAGAGAAGGACAGTGGAGCACTAAAGACCGTACCACACCACTGAGCTCTCTAAGCATTAACCTGCTTGCCTCATGACCAGCGGAAACTAAATGAAATATATCAGGCCAAGTTTTTTGAAAAGAGAAATGGAGAGCTGAAGAGAAAGAAGAAAGATTTGCATGCTCCTCATTTCCTTCCTGAAGTGTACCCACACAAAAGTATATTACACCCAAAACAAACATCCTTTGTTAATCCAGTTTGCACACATATTTATTCAGACTATGCATGCACAACTGGAATATGAAGGACAGGTCCACAGTGATGGTCTGATCATGTGGACTATTTCTGTCAACCAGAAGTCAGATTTAATATATGAGTACTACAGTGCTTCAGATTAGTCCTGAAATTTACTGGGACAGAAATCACGTAAAATAATTTATTTGCTATAGGTTGAGCATGGTGTGTACTGATTTTACAAATAGAAATACACTCATTTCTGAGGTTATACGGATAGCACTGTGTGAGGACAATAAAACCATAGAAATAGATCTAGCATTAACTCACCACTCAAGAGAATTTAAACTGTATAGTGCATATAGAGTAAATTAACATAATTTATATATTTTTTCCCAAATCTTTGGTTTTATTTGCCTGTTTCACATAGATCATGCCATTGTAACTTCAGAAATGCTTGCCATCCATATCATTTGTAAAACATCTGCAGTAAAATAAAAAAAAAAGGAGATGAAGTACATTAAAATTTTCTGTTGATTTAAACCAGAGCAGACAGGATCTACTTTTTGTCACATCTCTTATGCCAACAACATTCCAGAATTGTTCCTAAGTCGGGTCTGTCTTAAGGTGACTTAAATTACTGAATGTGCTCTCCACAGAAATGTGCATGTCAGTTTTTATCACATTTTGGTTTTTATTCCTGATAGGTCTTCAAAAAATATTGTGAAATGAGTACAGTATTGGTCATGTTGTGCATTAGTTTATATTTCTCATTTTGGTGTAAATCAAACCATTTTGGTTTTAAAGTCCACTTTTCCTAGAACCGCAAATAAAATCAGAAATTCTGAACATTAATTATTCAGTTAACATGTAGGAGTGTAGAACCCATCCATTTTAGCTCTCAGACTGAATTAAACCTAAATTGCTGAACACAGTGCATGGTGCCTGAATATCAGAATAGAAGGATGCAGTAACTGCTTTTTGTTTTTTTTTGTTTTTTAAACATGGAGCCATAGTCTTTATGCTTCTTTTAGGTTATCCATGACCTGTTCAAAGCTCAGCTTCCTGTTGTAAGTGAGAAATACTTTAATACAAATACAATGTCCTTGGTAGCCCTTAGAGTACATATGATATGTACTGAATAGGAATATCCAAGGCAATCTCTTGAGCAGCTGAAGTTTTGAATCATTCAGGAACTTTTTTTCTGCCCCAGTAAAATCACCTGTGCTTTTTTGTTTTAGAAAAATCAGGCAGTAATTCTGTAGTCAGCAGGAAATTATATCAAATCTGTATATATGAATAAAATGTACTTTTTACTATGTAATAAATATATGGTAAACAACTGTTTGTGTGGTGATTTTGATTATGAAGCCAGCGTGCTCTGTATACTTAAATTACAATAACAATAAACATGGGTGCCTGCTTTGCAGAGACCACAAACATCACACTAAAAAGCAACCATTCTCACATCAGTATGTTAAAAACAGACTCAGCATTTTTAAACTTTCAATAGAATCCAATGAGCAGGAGGTGAACAAATGCCCATTGCCTTGTTTTAAGTGTTTGGTTGGGTTTTTATGCATGCATAATATATTTCTCCTTTTCCATTTGTATGACTGTGGCGACTGTCTCATCAAGTGTTATGAGAAACGTCTTTAGTTTTGAATCTGGAAATCATGTTTGCATGTGGCCTACCTGATGTTTTTTTAATTAGTTTTAAATGAATGTGCCTGTAATTCACCCTGCTTTGTTTAAATAACAACAGTGAAGAGTTGGTGCTTCCCTGTCACTTTCTATATTGCTAAAAACTTGCTCCCTGGAATGGAAACTTTGATTTCACCCCTGTTTAGTACTGTACTAAGCCAATTTAGTTACAAAGACAAACTTGTTTGTATTGATATGTGGTGTAAAACATCTGGTTTTATTGCAAATCAGAATGAGAAACACTTTTTTTTTCTTAGTAAACTAACTGTATCAGAAACTACACAGGAAATCTAGCTGAAAAACAATGGTCAAAGTCTTTGTACAACATGGAATGTAAAAACAAGAACAATCTAAGAATAGAAATGGCAAAAATTAATTTTGATCTACTCTAAATGAGTGTCATAAAGAACAGTGTAACATAAATGCGCACAGTACTTCACTCACAAACATCCTTTTTTTTTTATTTTTTATACACCTTCTGTTCTGAATATACTCACAGTACCTTCAGTCACACTACCAACAAGAAAACAAGCTGCTGTCAATAGCCTGGATGCTAATGACTGTCAGTCCAGTTTATTTTCATGACAAAAAAATTATGCAGTACAGACAATTTATCTGATGTACACTGAAACAGAATAGCATCCAGGCTATGAAACCAAGAAACAAAACAAACCCACAGCTGGATGATCATCACTTGCTGTCCATCTTGGCCATTTCCTGCAGATATATCCCAATGCTCTCACTGTCAAACAGCACAAAGTAAATGTTTTTCAATGAGGAGGTGGTTGCTGAAACAAAATGGTTTGAAATGGCCTTCAGTATCAGCTGGGCTGCAGTTTGCTTTGGGAAACCATTTCTGCAAAAGATGAAAATACGAATTCAGTGATAAATTTGGTTTGTATATGAACATTACAATTCTCACATGAGTCACTATTGTCTTGCCTTATACATAAAGCAGGAAACAGATCAGTCAGTATTGCCCTTGTATTTGGATTACAAGCGCTAATTCTTTATATAAAGTGAATTTCTTCTCCACCCATCTTGATTACAAACCCACAGCATTCGGCAGGATCTCACGGCCGTAACAGCTGAGACAAATCTCCATTTTCTTATTGTCCTTTTCGTCTCTTCTCCTATTCATTCAAAAGAGCTTGCAGAACGGAGGAATCTGCCCGCCACTGCAGGTGGGGTTTTCATAGAGTTTGTTCACCTGTTAAGGAACATTCATTCTCGGCCACAGAAACAATTTCTCCAGACATCTCAGAAAGTGTCACTTTCTATACTGCTGAATACTTGCTTCCTGGAAATGAAACTTTGATTTCACCCCTGTTAAAGTTCATCTTAAATCTGTATGAATTAAAATAATTGGTACTGTACTAAGCCAATTTAGTAACAAAGACATGGCTTTGTATTGATATGTGGTGTAAAACATCTGGTTTTATTTCAAATCAGAATGGAAAAACACTTCTTTTCTTAGTAAACTAACTGGAAATCTGGCTGAAAACCAATGGTCAAAGTCTGTACAACTTGGAATGGAAAAAGATCAATCTAAGAATTAAAAAAAGAATTTTGTTCTATTCTAAATGAGTGTCATAAAGAACAGTGTAACTGAAATGCGCAAGTGGTTTGTGGCTAGTAGTGTTGTCAAAAGACCTGGTACTTTGGTACCAAGTCGGTACTAAAAAACTGTAAATGTTACGGTACCAGGTTTTCTGAAGTACCGGGAGTACCGAGCACCCGGTCAACCCGGTTCTTTCTGCGACCAGCGGTGCTGTGCAGCTCTGAATCCGCTCGTTGAAAAGAAAGTAGGAAAGAGCTACGTGTGGGAGTATTTTGGCCGGAGTGTCATCAAAGTCTTATGTCAAAGGAGGAACCATATTTAACGCCTCAAATACCATCACCCAGATTTAATGAAAGAATTAAAGCAGATAAGTTTGAGTTTTATTTTATATTTAGAGCTTTTGTTTAAAAAATATACCCTATTTAATTTGAATGGCGGATTGAAATAAACTTTGCTATTTGCTTAGTTCATCGACAGCATAAATGCGGCTAATGCTAACGCGAGTAGCAGGATAACGTTTCTTCATTTACTATTTAATGCTCCTGCAGCGTAAAATACAGGATATAATAGCACTATTTTTACACACCAGAGGCTTTAAATGACCTGTGTAGCCAAAATATGTGTGTTAGAGAACAAATGTATGGTTAATGTTTGAATCTTTAAAATCTGTCCAGTTCTGGGTTATAAAATGTTTTTTGCAGTTTGATTAAATAAAGGTCCAGTCAAATACAGTCCTGTATAGTTTGGTAAGGCTTTACAATAAGACCATTCATTTACATGATTTCAGATGTTTGTGAATGTGTGTGAACGTTATTTTATGCAAGCACTTTTAAATATACTATTTTAAATTAAGAGAAATAGCTGCAGTATAGACATGGGACGATAACCGGTTTCAAGGTATACCGCGGTTTTAAAAAGTCAAGGTATCAAAACCGCAAAAAAAAAG
>JBBMFX010000141.1:12182422-12223295 GCA_037832545.1 Rhabdalestes septentrionalis
TCCTGTAAACAATTCTTAGTCTAGCTTAGTTTTTAGGCCTAACTGTTCATTATTAACTGGGGTGATATTAAATCATGACTATGAAAACTGATGAAAGAATCGGTCTCGACTCGGTCTTGCTTCCTCAAAGACTCGGTCTTGACTCGATCTTGACTGCATTTGAAAACTAATGGTCTCGGTCTCGACTTGGTCTCGACCCTTCAAAGATTTGGTCTTGACTCGGTCTCGGCATAGGCGTTCTTGTCCCCATCTCTAGAAAATGGGATGTACATATTTCAATTAAGCAAAAAGTCGGCCAGGGCTATAATCAAAAGTAAGCAAATTAAGCACAAAACAAACAAACAAACAAAAACACATGCTTGTGTTTTGTTTCTTTTGTTTATTCCAACAAATTGTGATGATTAAATATTTGCTTTCTCCCTGGCAGTTACGGATTTGCCGTCGTTCAACATAGGTTTAAGGGCTTAATTTGGTAACCTCAGCCCTATCCAACCTCCCCAAATCAAGTCCAAAAACTATGATGCCTTTTGCTTGAGAAGCCTTTAATAAATTGACATTTCTGTTTACCAGTGTTCCTATTTTAAAAGTGCCTGATCCTGTGTGACAGTTTTTCATGGAAGTTCATGACACACTCTTGATGTAATCAAACAAATGATGGGTGTTCTGCCCTTTCTTTAGAAGCTAACACAGTCATCTCCTTATGGGTGTATGCCACTGCAAATATTCTGCATGTTTTGCTTGCTGCTAATGTTAATGCCCCTGCCTGTGCCAAACAAACCATGGTCCCATATTGCCATGAATTTTGTCATAGATATGCCGATGTTGTTTGGGTACACTATGATTCCAGTGGGCTAGTTTTCCATGTCAAACTGGGAGTTACCCTCAGCCTGCTATCGATCTCAGTCCAATGGTCAAGCTGAAGGCACCATCCAGGAACTCATCAGGTTCCTCTGGGCCTACAGTCATTTCTGACAGCGAGACTGGTCAGGGTATTTCACCTGGACAGCAGTTTTTTGTAGTGTAGGTGTTCATGTTCACTTACGGCTGGGAAATACATTAATCTCAGCCTTTTTTTAAAGCCTTTTAAATGGCAGCAGTTTTAAGTGAACTACAGTCATACATTTGTTGTCCGTTGAATTTAGGAAATGAGTGTATGTGTCTTCTGGTGGTTGGTGTCAGGCTTCAGTTCAACTCTTGCTTGGCCTTACATCACATACTTTGGTGAGCTTCCTGTGTCCTTAAAAATAGAAAGGTGAGTTCTCAAGGGAGCTCCATGGACTGCAACACTCACACTCTAATATGATTAGCCATTTTAGGGAAGCAAATACTGTCTTTGAACACCAGATATGTATATTTGTAAATGAGGCATCCTAGAAATATAATTGGTCCCTCTTCCTTCCACTTTGATTTATGTACAAAGTTATATTATATCTTAAGCAAGCAACATCCCCACAAGCCTGTAATGCTTTAGCTCTTGCTCTCCCAATTGTATACTCATTTTCCCTGTAAGTTGTGTAGATATTTTCTCACTTTAATTAGGCCCTCGTTGCCCTCACTACTTTCTGTCATGAGAATGACATTCATGAACAATGCAATTAAACAAAGAGCATGAGATCTGACTTGAATATCGAGTGAGCACATGACCCCACTGGTATGAAACACTAAGCTTTATGTCTAGTGTCATCATCAGGGTCTTAAATAATCTATTTTTACCACCTTGGTTTTCAGCATATGAAACATAACTGAAGAAGGGTTCTGGGACACTGCAAATCTGTATATTTACTGCCCTTGGAAAATCAATACCTTGAGTATGATATTGACTCACCTCCGTGGCCCTAATAGTAAGTGTGTTCAATCAATAGCCCCAATCACTGATGGGAACCCACCATGCTGTAAAAACTCATTTCTGTCTATGACACAGGGGCAGGGTAGGGGCAGAGGAGAGTGGTTTAATTTCAAATGCCAGTCTGGGCTATTTCATAAAGAGTGTCCAAATTGGTCACACATCATATATTCTGCTTGCCATTTGAGTCAATTACATGAGTGCTGGTTTGGTTTTTGCCAATATCCTCATCTAAGAGACATCCTGAAGGTATCAACACATGATTTCATGATTGGTCACCTTCCATCTAAATGTAATTGATAGGACTGAATGAAATGTTTCATGACATTCTAGTGATGTTGAGAAAGCTGTGCTGGAGAGTTCGTTCATTTCCACTGTCTTCGTGGTTTATGCTATATAGATAGTATTATGGCAAAACATTTCGTTTTTTACTTTTAATGGGGTTTAACAACAGTAAAATTTGTGCAGACTGCTGTGTTGCTGTCAAGTGTAACAAAACATATTTTGTATTTGTATGCATGACCATCAGCACTACATACAAGCAATACTGCTAATGTAAGTATTAATACAACTTCCTACAAAGGCATGCATTGAGGGTTTGCAGTAATAATCCCATAATCCCAGTAATAATCCAATATGCAGAACTATAACAATACTATAAATGTACTGTGCTAGACTCAAAAAGGCAGTATGATATTTTAAAATACATAGTATAATGGTGAGCTTCATGTGTCATTAAACTCGTATCTGTACTTTTCAGTTTACACTGAACTGCAGTCTCCCACAGTGCTTGAATAAAAAAAACAGATGTTCCTCTGTATAGACTGTACTGTAATTCATGCAAGCACATTTTCTTTGGTATGCACATTTTCTTTTGGGATGCATCTGCCAGAGATGCCTCACAGGGCAGCAGTCAATCAGTAGCAAATAGAAATGAGGGAAGCTCTCGGATTGGCTAATTTTAAACCTCCTACTTCTGAGTACTTGTTAGTTCACCATCCCAAGACACACTTTCTAAATGTTACACAATAAGTAAATTATATTTTCTTAATGATTTAACACTAAAAGTCATGAAAATGTACGTATCACCACAAAAAATCCCCCCAAAATGCAAATGATATATGCAGTTTTCATACATTTGTGGGGGGTTCCGGGAACAATTATTAGTTAACTTCTGAGAAAAAATAATAACTGAATAACTGAAGCCATACATTTTTAACTGTTAGTTAGTGGGGGGTTACTGCATTTCCTTTCATGGCAAAGTTGTTCCCTAATTTTATTAGCCTCTTTCAGCACACCACACTGCAAAACATTATTTGGGAGTGTTTAAAGGTACACACATCAAAGAGCTGAAGGTGTTGACTTGGACTTCAAATTTCCCATATTTCAATCTGGTTGAGCATATGTGAGATGTGCTGTGGGATAGACACCTTTGCTTTATAAACTTAATGCTTAATGGTGCATATACCACAGCACACATTCAGGTGTCTTATGAAATCCATGCCCCTGTGGGTCTGAGATATTTTGGTGGCAAGAAGTAATATTCTCCATTTCTTGGCTTTCTGTAATTGTTCCGACTTCCTCCTGTTTTCTTGTCTTTGTCACTGTATACATTCTACACATGCCTTTGTTTGTGTGTCTGCTTTAATGTGTTTTGGTCTTAATTCTGGCCTAGACATGTCATCTTGTTACCCAGTTCCCCTTTGTCCCCCTTTTTCTTGGTCCCACAATGTTTCCCACTGTCTACTCCAGGGGTCTCCAACCTTTTTACCTCTGAGAGCTACTATTACTAAATGAAAATGGTAGAGAGCTACTCACTTTTTTTATTGTGAAAATAAGTTTTCAGCCTCTTATTTGTATGGTGACCTGCCGCAGTCATGGTTCTTGACCATCTCCCATCATCTGAAACTGAATCTGAATCCGAATCCGAATAATCACCTTTGACTCATCAACCTTGAATGTTTTATTGACAACTAATGGGCAAATGGAGCCCATAACCATGATTTCCTTGCAAATTTATGACTGTATGTTCCTTAATCATTTGCTCAAGTTCTGTAAAGTAAATGAATGTAAGACTCCTTTTCTTGTGCAATGATTACCACCCACGCTAATCCCAACCAGCCGCCCCCCCCCACACATTTACAGAATGGATATGGTCTAAACCTGAAATTTGAGTCTGATGACCACATTTTGGGGATTTATTGCCAGAGAATCTTTCATGGTAAGGATTCATCTCAATAATTGCCTCAATAATTTCTGTCTTTGTTAGTGGATTCTTTATACAACATCTTGTTAATGATGGTTTTTGTATAATTCTTGTAAACCTGCCTACAAATCTTCATGTTCTGTTTTGCTTGTGTTTTTTTCATCTTGTTTGTTGTCCTTTAGAAAGTACTATGCTCATATTATAGGTGTTAACATTATGTATGTTGGCATTTGTGTTTTTTGTTTTTTGTATTTTTGCTGCTACTCAAGTGTAGGATTTATCTGGGCCTAAGAGGTGGAGCAGAGTTTGCTAAACTGGTGAACACCTTTGAGGACATCCTCAGGGCTATGCAGAAGCCCTGAAATAGATTTGGCCAAGAATCAGCCCAAAATAAATGGTGTAGAGGCTGCTGAAAAGTGCCATACTCTGAGCTCTGTGTCTCAGCAACAATAGGCAGGGCCACATTTGTGCCGCCCATCAACCAGGGGAATGCAGACAAGCAGGAGTTCTGTCTCAGAGCACAGCCAGTGTGGAGAGCACTTCGTCACGAGCCTCCTTGTCTCCAGCAGGCCTCTGGTCATTTGTGTTGGGGTTTCTTATTTTTTGTGTTAAGCAGAACAAAGAGAATGTCTTTAAATCATTTGGAATTACTGATGCCAGATGCACCTTAACCCTAGTAAAAAATCCACAATATTTCATGCCACCTGATTCAAATTTCAGATTTAATTAGGCCATAGCCATTCAGTAAATGTGTCAAGATAACAAGTAAATAAAACAGGGGAGCAACTTACCCTGGGGGGGTCTGAGGGCTGTAGGCTATATTAGAATTGACATTTTAATATGGGACTAATGAACTAAGATGAAGCAATGTTTAGGCAGGAACCTATTTCTATATTTCAAAAATGTCTTTCCTCATGATAATTTCATCGATTCCCTTTGAAGAAGGCACAATTCAAAACAATTGGAGGTTAGGAGGGGAGCCGGAGAGAGCTAATTATACTATCCTGAAAACAAAGACTTCCCTTCTGAGCTGTGGAAGGTCCTCCGGCTTGAGAATTGGGATGGGGGTTGGTGTATTTAACATGATATACATGCTATTATGGGTGTCAAATAATATGTGTGAAAACAGTTCATGCTATAAATAGTAACATACCCTACAATGAACTAAGCTACATCCACCCTTGAAAACTGGCTAAGAAACTGCCATGAGAAAACATGTACTTTCTTGTTCACAGATTATATATCAGCTTTATTACAATTTACAATATAAGTAGGCATAACCGTGTCACATCTACCCTCTCTCTCCTGGCAGTGAAGCAGGCACATTCGCAGACTTCCAATCACAAAACTTATATTTTTAAACAAGTATAAGCCTAACAGAATGCAAAACCAGGCATACCAGTATCAGAGTTGACCCACAACTAACACAGAACACAAATCCCCTTAATTCCATATACTCAAAAACCCAACCACCGATGAACAAACTCAACTGTGCTGTGACTCAAATCATACAAAATATCAACACTTCAGAAAAGAATTTGCTCTTTGCTGTAGGCCCCAGTCCATCTGCCCAACAGGCTGTTAATAAAATGATCATGTATTGTTATACATTTTGTTTATTATTATACAATTTTGTATTTTGTACACATTATTCAGTTAATTTCCTTTTGGTATCTAAATGCTTAACACTGATATCCCATTTTGTTAGGAACACATACCTGGGTTTGATTCCCGAGACTGCTAATCACCTCTGGGGTACACTGAGCAAGGTACCATCCCCACACACTGCTCCCTTGGTGAATGGATTAAATGCAGAGGAAGAATTTTGTGTTGATATTTAAAAAACAATTCTAAATATATGATAACATATATAGTAGAAACATTCAAAAATATTATTTAGACCTCATGAGCAGCTTCCGTACTGTACAAAACAGGCCAGCACTCAACTGCTCTACTTGTATTTATTGATGTACTATGACTATTCATTTAAGGTGTATAATTTTCTGAATGCAGGTGAACATATATTTGACACAATAGGCTTTATTTCATTTAAAACACATGTTGGGTATGCACGGAAATATTAAAACCAAAGTTCTCTCCTTTGTAGTTTACAGTATCTTGTGATTTATTATAATTTAGGGATTACAGGAGCTCTTTTTCTGTTATCGCTGCAGAATGCCTCTTTGCCATTAATCTAAACCCCTCTAATTACCATGGGAATTCTTTACAATTCATTAGCTTGCAGTCCTACATAATGAGCAGATGCAGCCTCTTTTGTCTGTGGTATATAAATAATGCAAGGATGACCTATACTAATAAATACTGCTTTTTGTGACTCAACGTTCATTCATGTCACTTAATTCCAGCTGCTTGGTGACCATTGCTTGATTCTCCTCACTTTTTCTCCTAAGGTAGTGACTTTGTGATTGAAATGTGAATATTTAATACATATGAATTATTCAGATGATTGTAAATAGCTTCCGAATCCTTTTTTGACCTCCTTGCCAATATGTCCTTGTTGAGAGCAATTTTCCCAGGGAGCTCTCAACAAGATATTAACAGACGGTGCGAACAGGCGTCTGCAGAAGAAAACACTGAACTCCTTTACCTGCATGGCTTCTGCAGTGAGATGAAAAGTGCAGTGGGAATACTGTAGTCTTGTCACCCCACTGGAACCAAAAGATACATTGAAATCTGTTTTGGTAGAAATAACAAGAATGACCTTAACAAAGGTAAAAACAATAATACATCGATGACAACAAATTATATTAAGTAGTTAAAGAGGTCTTGTTAGATGTTCCTAAGAGGAGTACTGCTCTTGCTGTCATATCAGTTTTCTCTTTTTTTAAACCTTGTAAGCATTCAATGATAAACCATGCCTTCTCTTTGGAAATTAACTTTATATTCATGATCATGGAATCACATGATTAAATGATATTATCGATACTGTTAAGTTATGTGCTATCCCCAAACATGTATTGTATAAAGAGACAGTAATCTTTGACAGTAAACCAAAGCCAGATAATGTGATAAAAGTGGATATAGCATCGGTGACTTGCTAAAAAGTGGAAACCACAGACATTTTGTGAGGGATTGTTGTCAGTAGGGAGAACCAACGTGGTACAGTTATCACAGAAGCTCCACACACAGTGACGAGACATGCAGGAGAAGAAACAGTTACAAGGATGATGCAAAACAAACTGCAGAGGGACCAGAGGAGCAGGATGGAGAGAAAAATGTTGTCCTCACAACATCAGAAGGAATGGACTAATGGGGGATTGTGGAGCTACTTCACACATAACAGAGAAAAATAGATTTGATTTGGGTCTTTTGACCCAAGGAAACATTAAGTGGAGCTAGCTGATGGATCCAAGAGGAACAAAGTGGCGTTGAGATGAGGTGACACAGAGGTGCTTCTGCTGGACACAGTTGGAAGACCTGTAACCATCACCCTGGGAAGAACCATATTCATCCCAAACTATCCTCAGAACATCCTCTCTGTGAATGCAGCCACAGCTGATGGAGCCAAAGTGGTCTTCAAATAGAGACAAAATATACTTACGAACAGGGATATCATCTTCTCTATGGAGAAACATGATAGACTGTACTACTTGAGAATGTAAAATGACTGCCAACAATTGACATAATGTCCAGGGATAAGGTGAATTTAACATGGCATGAGATACTGGGACACAGTGATGTTGATGATGTGCTAAAATTACCAAACGGAAAAGAAGGAATTAAGGTCAAATCAAACTTATAGACTGTAGCATATGCACAGAAGAGGAATAGCAAAGCTGATGCAAAAGCTAATGCACCCCTGCAGCTGGTCCACACCGACCTGGCAGGTCCCATTGAACCAAGTGGTCAAGAGGGACATAAGTATGCCTTTTATTCACAGATGATTTCTCAGGGGCAGTGTCAGTTAATTTCCAGAAACCAAAAGTAACACTACATTAGCAACAGAAAAATTCCTGGCAGACACAGCAGCATATGGCAGTGTCAAATGTATCAGACCACATAATGCAACAGAATACACATACTTTCCAGTCTCTATTAAGGGATAGAAGTTTAAGGCGTTAGACATCATCACCATACTCTCCCCATTCAGAATGGTATGGCTGAGAGACAGTGGAGAACTCTTTTTGAAATGGGAAGGTGCTTATTATTAGAGAAAGGATTACCAAACACACTTTGGCCTTATGCTGTCCATACTGCAGTACATGTTCCTAACAGATGTTACAATGACAGAAGCAAAATACATCTTTCTTTATGTTAACTGGGAAAAAGCCTGATCTTTTGAGTCTGATTGTTCTGCATACTAGCATGATTAAAAAAAATAACAGGACCCTAAATGTAAAAAGGGAATATTTGTGGGTTACAGTAACAAACGCTCAGCATACAGAGGGGCTGTCAAAGCAAAGACTAGTGAAATTCATTAGAAACATCAGTATTGACCAACAAATACAAACTGATGAATATGATACAGAAATCCAGGGATCAAAACTGTAAAGCCATTAATGACAAAAGGGCCACAGAGAGAGGAAAATACAGAAAATCATCTCCCAAGTGAAGAAAAATGGAAAGAAAGCACAGGTAATGCATGATAAATTTACTGAAAACAAATCCATAGTAGAGAACAGGAACAGCACAGACACTGACAATAGACACAGCCAAAATCAAAGCTACCCAAAAAGAGAAAAGAAAGCTCAAAAATATTTAGGGAACTATATTACAGACACTAAACATCCCATAGATGAGGAGGTATGCTTAGAATAACCAGATGGTTTTGAAGAAAAATCAGAGACAAGTAAGAAACTAGTGTAGAAGCTAAAAAAATCCCTTCATGTTCTCAGACAGTCTGGGAGAAATGTGCAACAGATACCCTGTCATTAAATGTATTTTGTCAGGCAATATAGCTAGAACAATTGTGAGAAATTAATTGTGATTAATTTTACAAACATACATAAATAAAGTCAAATTTCAGATACATATTTATTTTAGTGAGCGCTCAAAAACAGCATGACACTTATTTTATGCTTATGCAAGTTAGATACTAGATACATTAGATTATTTTATACATCCAGTTTATATTAGGCAGACCTTCTATATGGATGCACTTTGTAGGTTTACATGTAGTGTCTGTAGAGCATGTGGCATTGCTCAATTTAGCAGGCACCCTCTACCTCATTCAAATGATGGGACAACTGCTTGGAATTGATGTTATGTATTTGATAGTTTAATATGTTATTTAGATGGTAGATTTTTCTTAAATGTCAGTAATAGTTTGTTAGAGTTTGAGTGCATCAGGCGCACCTTATGGTCTTTAACACAATGTACAAATACTGGACACATATATCCCACATAGTAAGCAAACAAAGCATGAAAATTGTGGCCCTGCACAAATTACACCTGGAGCTGTAGCTGCAGAATGAGCCCTCAGACCGCAGCATTGCTTCATGCCATTGGTTGTTGGAGGCCACCTCACAGTCATTGTATGAGTAAGCCTAGGTCCAGCAAGTGGGTAGAGGTCCATGGTAGGCTACAAGTTGGCGGGCTATCCCATCCATCCTGCTCACCAATGTTTGCTCCCTGGACAATAAATTGGTCTACAGCCAGTTTCTGGCTATGTTCTCTATATTACTCAGATGTTAGATCTTTTTTACAGTAGTAGTTTGTTGAGTTTGACGAGTGTATCAGACATAGCTAAAAGTTTTAAATATGCTGTACAAATACTGGTCACATAAAAGCAAAGAAAGTATGAAAAAGCAATGCCAGATGTAAAGCGAAAAAAAAAGTAGCCATGCACAAAGTACACCTGGAGCTGTAGCTGCAAAACAAGCACTAAGCAGCTGGTAGCCTAGTGGATAGGGCATTTGCCCTGCGATCAAATATTTGTGGGCTCAAATCCCAAGACTGCTAAGCACCTCTGAGGTACCCTTGAGCAAAGTATTGTTCCCACACACTGCTCCCCAGGCGTTGTGTTCCTGGCTGTCCACTTGGTGAATTGGTTAAATGCAAATGCTAATTTTGTGCTCTTCACACTGTGTGCTTTTGTGTGTTTCTGACACAGCCTCTTAGATTAGCAACATGATAACACACAGCTCTGATCACAATTTTGAGCCAACTGGAAAGTGGGGTATGGTCGTCCATGTGAACTGTTGTTATAATGCTGTGCTGGTCTCCAGTTATGGCTCACCGCTGCTGGAGTTTATGAGTGTTAGATGTTGACCATTTTATTTACTGTGTGATTTCACCACGATATTTTGCCAATACAAAGAATACACATTGATATTTTCTGCCCTAAACAAAAAACTCACTCTCACAACTCACCAAGTTTGTACTGCTTGTACATTTGCACAATTATATTTATTGCTGTAAGTTCCTATTCTGCATTTTTTGCAATCTGCTGCAAAGTACAGTATCTGTAATAATACTGTTTTTATTCAAACTAGCACTGTAGATGCTGACTGGAACCTGAGGTGGGTGACAGGAACCTGAGGTGGGTCAGCGTGTGTGGAGAAAAGCTGAACTCCCTGCCCTGAAAGGTGTGTGTGTGTGGCTGTCCTAACTCGATGATTATTAGCGCGGTGCCTCCACTGAAGACTAACTTCACTGACTAACCAGTGTGAGCAGGCGTCCCCAGAAAAAGAGTAAAACATAAGTCACAAACACAAATGTACATTTAAGGGAACCCAAAGCGGGAACCCGGTATATTTATTAACTATGTCTACTCCAAAATAACTTGTAATAACCCCGGTTCACCCTCCCCACAACAATATTGAAAACCCACCCCCACAAATACCCCCAAACACACACTTAAAACAATAAAGAAAATAAATCAAAGAAACCAGCGCTGTTGGGGCCCGTAAGAAGACATGGAGGAGTAGGTTTTATTTGGTGAGATCTGCCCTGGACCTCCGGCTCGTCCTCAGACTCTAATCACAGTTTGTCCGGGTACACAACGCGACAGAGCCAACACAACATCAACGTGGAACTCCCCTCTCACTGTCCGGTCCTTGACGCGCGCAAACGCCGTCCTCGGCGTCGAGCAGAATCTGGCGTCGGCAGCCCACGGAGAAGCAGCAACAGCCCTGGAACAACAAACACACAAACTCCCGGCTGGACGCTCCGGCACAGAGGAGGAAAACACTCTCCGACAGCCTCGCGCGGGGGTCCTCTCACCGGGAAAGCCAGCAGGGGCAGACACTCCGATCCAGCCTCTCCAGAACGAATATCGCTAGCTGATGACAGACTGGAAACTCGCAGCTCACTCAATGCACCTCCACTCGCTTCGCTATCCGGACTCCGACTGCCCGCCAACAGGGGAAAGAAAGCCCCTCCTCCATTCAATGTTCGCAGGCTTTTTGAGTTCTTAGGGCTGTGATTGGCCCATTTTCAGTCCCGGGCATTGTGCGGCTTGTAGTCCTCACCCAATACACATAACATAAACTACACTAGACACACAAGCTGTACAACACAGAAATACACCCATTTTTACAAGGTCCTACATATGTATATGTGACGCTATTTTAACTGAAACCTTTACTACAAGACCAATAAAGTGCTAAATGTTTTCTCAGTTTGTCAATGGAGTTGCTGAAAAACAATAACCTTTAAGCCTGTAGCTTTAAAAGCCTCCAGAAGGTGTATTTAGATGCTCTATTCAGTGTTTCAAATAAGTTATGATATCATAATCTACCACAATTCTGTATTTATAACCTATGGAAAATATAGGGGTTTAACGATACACGCATTAGTATTGAACTGTTCGGTAGGAGGCTTTCGGTTCGGTACGTTTCACAAAAAGTACTTTTATGTTTGACATAAACAACATTTTATAGCGGAAAATTGGCGCTGTCGTTGAGGGGATGGAGTCACCTTGAGAAATTTAACACATCCTTGCAGAATTTTCCTTATCATTTATTTGGAACTGAACTTCTGGGACTCAATGCTGGAACTAAGCTTAGGTACACAGGACTAACAGGATTCACGTCCATGTTAGCCTGTGTACCACTAAATCAAAACACATAAAACCTCCCCAAAACACATTCCCAAACACACAACAATAACACCACAATAACAAAAAACAGCAACAATTAGAATGTCCCTTGTGGGAGCAGTGCATGCCGTTTCAGTTTTGCTTTTGCTTTTGTGTTCGGTTTGGATTTTGACAGCAGGGCTTGCTTTAGTAAAATAAAGGAACCAGCTGGGTTGTATTTGGGTTAATAGGTGTGTTGGGTCTTAGTTGGATATATAAAGGGTTTTCTGTTTTGTCTTAGTTGCTGGTTAACTATGTTTATATTCCTCTTTTTAAGAAAAGCTTGACTTGCATTCCTTCTTTGATGATGGAGGTAGGGGTTGCCAATTTATTTTTATCAGGAGCTGTTTGGTTTTGGTTATAAAGGTTTTGTTTTATTTGCTGGGTTAATTTGGTACAATCCAAGATGGCGGCATATATGGTTTGATGTGTGTTTGTCCCTTTACCTATACTTATTTGTTTGCTTTTACGCTCTTATATGGAGTACATTTTTAGTAGATTCTATGATTGAGCCTTTTGACTTTTAATTGAAATATTTTTTATTGGATTATGGACTACTTTGTGGCAGAAAAATGATTAAATTTAAGGCTAGGTTTTTACATCAGTAATCCACTTAGTTTAACCAGGTGCCAACAGCCAGCAAGAATCCGCCCTGCTAGCCCTCCAGGCCCTAGCAGCCCAGGTACCATCTCCAGGCTCTGCTTGGATTTTGAGGCCCTCCCCAGGCTATTGCAGCCCAGCTTCCATCTCCAGGCTCTACTTGGATTCTGAGGCCCTGTTGCCTCTTCAGGCCCTAGCAATCCAGTTACCATCTCTAGGGTCCAGGCCATAGCAGCCCAGCTACCAGCTCTGCTCTAGGTTCTGCTTTGATATTGATGCCCTCCTAGCCTCCCCAGGCCCTAGCAGCCCAGCTTCCATCTCCAGTTTCTACTTGGATCCTGAGGCCCTGTTAGCCTCTCCAGACCTTAGCAGCCCAGCTACCCTCTCTAGGCTCCAGGCCCTAGCAGCTCAGCTGCCATCTACCATCTCTACACTCCAGGCCCTAGCAGCCCATTTTCCATCTCCAGGCTTTATTTGGATCTTGAGGACTTGTTAGCTTCTTCAGGCCCTAGCAGCCCAGCTACCTTTTTTTTGGAGGCCCTGCCAGCTCCTCCTGGTTTTGCTAACATCTTTTTGTTAACATGGCTCTTTTTTTAATGATGCTTTGCTCATTGTTTTTGCAGGATCTAAGATCAAGTGATTTTTATGGGGTGAGTACATCTCATAACAGTTGTGGCTCTTTGGACATGGCCTATGGATTCAACTGTTCAACCTTTGTGCATTCCCCTCTAATGCCAAAAGAGTTGGCAGAGGACATAAATCTAGCCTGGTTTCAACCCAGAGATTTACTTCGGCTTCAAAAATTTTTGATTCTAAATGACTATTTTGCATTTGATGGCAGTCTTTATTGGGAGTCTCATTTTAAAAACACTATAGATTCCTCATGTACTGATGGCAAACAGAGATGGTTAATAATTTTATTGCTGCTTTTATCTGGGAAGCCAAATCCAGGTTCTGAGTTGCAGTGTATTCCATTGCCATCTGATGTGAAATCCATGTCTGGTTTGAGTGTAATTCACCTTAATGTTCCTAGATTGTTACCCAAAATGGATCAGTTTAGAATATGGGTAAATTTTACATATGCAGATATTGTTGTGTTATCTGAAACCTGGCTGACAAAATCAATCACTGATATGGATATTGGAATGATTGGTTATAACGTGTTTCGTGCAGACAGACTAAGGAAGGGTGGTGGGGTTGCTATTTATGTCAAATCTAAATGTAATGCAAAGTTAGTTTATTCAGAATCAATCTGTAAGCAGCTGGAATTTCTGGCAGTGAAGGTGGAATTGGCCAAGGGCCTTTGTCATTTTGTGATTCTGTTAATTTTACACAGTTAATCAATTCTCCCACTCGTCCAAATCTTAAGTGTCATAAGAAATCAACCTTAATTGATTAAATTTTTACTAATGTTCCACATAAATTTTCTGCTGTTGGTGTTTTTTGCAATGATTTGAGTGACCAATTTGTGGTTGCTGTTGTAAGGAATACTAAGATGTCTAATGTAAACCTCGCATAATCTGTAAGAGGAATCTCAAAAAATTTTCATTTTTGCCATGATTTGTTTTATTGTGATTATAGTAGAATAGAGTTGATTCCCGATGTGGAGTCAGCCTGGATCTTTTTCCGGGATAGTTTTTTGCAAGTAATAAATAGACAAGCACCACTAAAGAGATACAGAGTTAAGGCGCGGGACAATCCCTTGTTTTACTCTGAGCTTGGAGAAATTCCTCATGACTGTAATTTAGCTTAGGCCAAAGCAAGAAGAACGGGCTCTTCGTCTGATTGGCTTGTTTTTAGGCAGTCAAGAAATAAATGTTCTTCTTTTATTAAGAAAGCAAAATCTGACTTTTATCTGTCAGCCACTACAGATAATTTAATTGATCCCAGAAAATTATGGAAGGCTATAAAATTACTTTCTCTAAATGAAGATATTATTAATGTTCTTTTATTGTGAAGGAGTCTGCAGAAGTTCATGACAAGCTGGAGATACTGAACCATTTTAATGAGCATTTTATTCAGTCTGGTTCTTTGTTTGGCATTGCTTGTCCTTCTACTGTGATACGTTGTAGAGATGTACCAATCTCTACAAGTGTCTTCAATTTCACTCCATTCTTAGTGGCTGACGTTCAAAAAGCCCTAAAAGCCCTACTTCTTAAAAATAGCTGCTGACGTACCTTTTTAATCTTACTTTAGAGAGTAATTCTATTCCCAAAATATGGAAATCTGCATTTGTTTGTCCATTATTGAAAGGGGTGACCAGTCAAATTTAAATAATTACAGGCCAATTTCTAATTTGTTTGTTTTGGCCAAAATGCTTGAATCCTTGGTGAGTGATCAGGTGAAAGACTTCCTGCATGTAAAGGACATCTTATCCCCAGTTCAGTCAGGTTTTAGAAAAAACATAGTACCATCACAGCTGCAATGAAGATGATAAATTATATCTCTGTTGCTCGTGACAAGAAGCAGCACTGATGTCATGATGTTTTAAAGATTAGGCTTCTTAATTCGGGTTTTTCAGAGAATACTGTCTCTTGGTTTTTCTTAGTGACAGAACCCAGTCTGTTAGGCATGATGATGTTCAATCTGGTATTTTACCAATCCTTAAAGGGGTTCCACAAGGTTCTGTGTTAGGCCCTCTATTTATATAAATAACCTTGATTGGCATGTGTCTGATGCAAACTTTCATTTTTATGCAGATGACACAGTTATTTACTTCTGTGCACCCTCTCTTAAACAAGCCATTGTACTTTTACAGAATGCTTTCACTGTGGTCCAAAACACTTTGCTACAGCTGAAACTTGTGCTAAATGCAGACAAGACCAAACTTATGCTTTTCATGGACCCTCGGAATAGACTACTGAATGTCCCCTCAGTGATTACTCTTGATGGGCTTTTGTTTATTCTGCGCCCTTTACATGGAATTTGCTGCAGAACAACTTAAAACTTAGTAAATTGATTCCTTTGAGTGTTTTTAAGTTAAAAATGAGATGTTTTGAGTTGGACTCCCTCAAATGTCATTGTTTTTAATTGAGATTTCATTGTAAGTGTAAAATTGGCTTTTAAATTGTTTATTAGTTTATTTGTGTGATGTAATTCAGCTGGCTATCTTGGCCAGGTCCCCCTTGCAAAAGAGATTTTTAATCTCAATGGGCTTTTCCTGGTTAAATAAAGGATAAATAAAAAAATTGAAAAAAATATATAACTACTTCTGCGGGACCCAGGAACTCCAAACACGGCTCTGGATGATGTCTGAAGCATTGTGAAATCAGAAAAAAACAGTGGAACTTCCATGAAAGGAGTTCTTTTGCTGCGGCGACAATTTATGAAAGATCCATGCCACTGGAGTTCTAATACGGTCCTATAACGTGAAACCAGTATCATTTTGAAAAATACTGCAAAAGTGTTTGGTCATTCTGCTCAGCTCTACATTGGGCCAGCTGTTGGCCTAGTGATTAGCAAGCTGCCCCTGCAATCAGCAGGTTTTGGGTTAAAATTCAAGGATGGCTAGCAGTCCTTCTGGAGTACTGTCCTCACACTCTGCTCTCCGAGTGCCTCCCGTTGGTGGCTGCCCGCTGCTTCAATTAATGACTGGTTTAAATGCAGAGAATATTTTCAGATTGTCCACTCTGTGCTGTGGTGTGACTGTAAGTGGTAACTTTACTGATACTCTCACTAATCCAATAGAACATCAGCCATAAATCAGCCTTCTAGAGATTCAGACAATGCCGAGGGGGAGTTGTACTGGTAAGCAGTGCTACCATTTCCTATTTCACAATTGTACACTAGTTAGAAGTTACTTTTATTTTGTAGTTTTCTTTTTTCATTTTCTGTTCCTGTATTCTCTGTCTGAACAATGCATTCACTTTTCGGACAAGATAATGAGCCCTTTTTAGAAATGTCAAAATAAAGTGTATAATTTGGTTTTAACTCACATTTTTATATATAGGCTATTTAAATCTACTTAGCTCCTCGCTATATTAGCTATTCTTGAGTGCTAACAGCTAGATAATATTTGTAGGAAATAAGGTATGGTCTCTATCACTGTTCCTCAATGACCAGACGGTCCACATTATGCTGTATCCCTAGGTGTTGAGAGTTGAGCTGGAGCAAAATTAGAACCATCTGGTGGTCCCTGAGAGTCAGTTTGTGAACCACAGGTCTATGTGATAGTCAGGTACGTCATATACACACTAGGAGACGACTAGACTCAGCTTAATAATTCACAGTGATGTGTATTTCTGGCCATCACAATACCTTAATGTGTTCTATAAATCAGACCAGGCTCCGTATCTCCCCTTCACAGCAACTGTTCTAAGATAAATTAAGCAAGCTTTCTGACCTTTCAGAAGCACTGTGTGTGGGTCACTCTAGATCAGGGATCTGATATGCCGGGGTAAGTGAAATTATTTACATGAAGAATTATGTGGATGTCAAACTGACTTTTATGCCCTCATTTGTGTCAGCCGCCCCTGCTAAGAAGAAAATTAAACTGGCCATTGGAACGTTGATAACAATCACTAGATACTTGCTAGGATAGCTAACACTAAGTTTTTACTTAGCCTCAATGTGCCATAATATCATACACTATATGGAAAAAGTGTTGGAACACATTTTTTCAGGGTTTGACCAAGTCCCCTTAAGGGCAATCTTGATGCTTTAGCATACTGAGGCATTTTGTACAGCGCCTTGCTTCCAACATTGTTTGGGGAAGAACCTTTTCTATTCTAGCATGACTGTGCACCAGTGCACAAAGAAAGCTCCAGAAAGACATTTTGGATATTTTGGGTGTGGAAGAACTTGACTTGCCTACCCGGACCCTTGACCCCACCTTTGGAATGAACTGGAACGTAGATTGTGAGCCGGACATTCTTATCCAACATCAGTGCCTGACCTCATAAATGCTCTACAGAATGAATGTGTACAAATTCCGATGAAAATACTCCAAAATCTTGTGGAAAGTCTTCCAAGAAGAGTGGGAACTGTTATAGCTGCAACCAGAGGGACCAACTCAATATGAATTTGAATACAATGTCATTAAAGTCCATGTTGGTGTAAAGGTCAAAGATCCTAAAGCTGCTGTCCTTCTAGTGTAACTTCAAGTTATACTCTTGTCAGTGGTAGCAACAGTGATTGAGGGGGTGGGACTGAGTTAAGGGTGTTATACAATGAAGTTTCTGACATGGTTAGGAGTACGGATAAGGCAAACTGTGCTGAATATTCTCATGTTTGTGTTGTTAAAGCCATATATATTTGTAATGCAGCATGTCCTGAGGGATTATTAACCTCTGGTCCTCTGGGTGGGATTTCCCTCCCTGTGAGAGTAGCTGAGCTAAAGGAAGCATAGTGTTTCCTCTGCTGTATGTTTACATACATCTATCACACACAGCTAAGCATAGATCCTGTTCACTCACACTGCTTTAAACTTTATATGATCAAATATGGTGCTGGAAGAGAGTGTAGGGGACTTTTCAGGGCTGTTTTCAAGCTCTAAGTGAAACAGGCAAATGCATAACATACACTTTAAGAGCAGAAATAAGAGTGTTATTCCTTAAGATTCACTTCAGTATTATTCTTGCACATTCAGTCCTGTCACATTTTTGTTTTGTGAATACAGCTTTCCAGGGGTGGAGATTATTTGGGGTAGGTGGGAGTTACGTGTCCCATTTGAATATTTTGGAGCAGGATGAATTCTCCCTCCAATAATTTACACTTAACATATTCAAACTTTCCTCTTTCACAGTGTGTTGTGATTGATTTGTTTGATAAATGTGACCTAGAATGTACGCTTCTAAAATGAGATATATATTTTAAAAAGCTAAGCAGAGAACAGCTTGGTTCTGTCATGTCGAAAATATGTGATGAAATATGTGATGAAAATATGTGATGTATAAGGCCAGCATCTTCCATGGTGCTTTGTTTTATTATTTTAATCTAATTTTTCTTTATGTTATGCTTCTTGATTTATTAATATTTCATTTTATTTCTGTAAAGCACATTGATACAAATCAGTTTTTTTTAACATAACTCTATATGAGAAAAGTGAATTAGTAAAGCAGGAAAAAAATCATTTTATCTGTGAATTAATGATGTTTCTGTGGTTTTCGTGCTATGATTGAGGTTTGTCAGTCTCTCCTTTTGGATTCCATTTTACTCTCCAGTATCAGGTGATTCAGCCTTACAACACAAGGACTGGGATCATTGTGTACTAGAAGTACTTCTAAAAGCTCCAGAACCACACTTAGGTGGCACAGCTGAAAGGCATCTGGAGACGTCATTACTGTTTTTTTGTATGATGATCTCCTTACTCTGCTTTATTTTTGTGGAATATTTAGAGATTTTTTTTCCTTTTTTTTACTGTTTTATATTTTTATTTTGTCACACAAGCGTAATTACAGTAATTTATTATTACTGAATAAAATCTAGAAGCTTTAAATATATATATTTTTACAAGAAAAATAATGTAGTCTTAATACAAGGTAATGCTAATGGATTCAGTCAGTTTCTTCTGTTCTTTTTAGCATTACATTTTAGTACAATGCAAGCTGGCATTTTCAAATCATATAATACAAAAAATAAATAAAACATAAAGACAAAAACTGGGCCTGCTGTGATCTTTTGTACTGTGGGTCTTGGACAGTACTCGGTCCAAGTCAAATACAGAAGCAACTGGTGAACCTAATTTTTGCATTCCCTGAAAAAACAGAGTCAGAGGAGACATATTGTTTTATTATGCTTAAATACTCTCACCATGTCACATCATGTGATTTAGACCTACATGCTCGTTCATGTTTTAACATTGTTTATTTATTCACACTCTGAAAATACTACATAACTTATATACTGTACAGACTATACTGCTGGAAAGGAATTGACATTTTTAGTCCTATATATTTAACTATAAGTGATCTCATTCAACATGAATGTTGCGTTAGAGGTGTCTTTTTTCAGGGAACACACTGTTCTGCCAGAGTCATGATAAAAACCCCACTTGCAAAACCAGGCCCCATCATGCAGCCTCGGCGTGGTCACCTTGGCCAGGTATTTTTAGGCTTCAAGCAGCAGACGGGTGGGCCGGATTTTCTTGTTCTCTGAGACTGAAAGGCCCCAGAAGAGACCGTCCCAGAGGACTGTGCAGAGAGAGCCCCCCTCTGTTCAGTACCTCCCCCCGTGTGCTCTGGCCGAGCATGAGGCAACTCAAGAGAGTTAAAGGGAGGCAGAGGGGATTATATTGAAGTAGCAAAAGAGGGAGTGAGAGACGTGGGGTTGGATTACGCTCAGACAGGGCTGTCGTGTCAAAATAGGCCCTCAAAGTGGCGACAAGGCCCAGGCCACCGACCTTGCCCTTTTGCCAAGCACAAAATTCCTGGCGGGTATTTTTAGAGATGGCATTTAAAGTTGGCAGTGCATCAACTTCTAGACTTCTACAGTATTTCCTGTTCCTGTTGAAGATGGAGGTCTGCAACACAAACACCCACAGAGAACATGGCATGGCTAAAAATAAAGATTTCTCAGCTGCTTTTTATTTCACTCCATGTTCTCTTTCTAAATCCCAGATTGAGGCTAAGGTCTTCAGATATTAAATGTTGTTTCATTCCGTCAAGGTTTTAGAAGTCAGTATGATCCAGCTCTCAAAACAAGTGATATTACAAAAGAGCACTCACACAGATTCACACACTATACTCATTTTATCATATTCAAACACATGCATTCACATACACATTAACATGTGATGATTAACTTGGATTTTTTGCATAAATTAATTGTTAACGTCTATTCAGATTGGTGTACTGTAAACAAGACAGTAGATACATTCATTATTCATACTTTACATGTAATGTAGAACATTTAAATAACCTCAATAATTAACAAAATGCTTTTTCACCCATATAACATCTTGAACATCTCCACCCGGTATAAATTTTTAAGACACAATTAATGGCAAAACTATTATGAAATGGTGTCTCTAAAAAGCAGTGTTTTCTTAACCATTTCTGTGAGGTAGCTTTGGTTCCAATCACTACCACTGTGAATAATTTAAACTTGGCAAGTTGTACTTCTGTTGTACTTCTCATTAGTTTTGCGTACGTCTTGCTTGCTGTAGCCGAATTACAGAAAGAAATTAGCATAGGATAAACAGTGAACACACAAATAAAGGTTCTGTAAGTTGTAGAACCAAAAAATTACACATGTATTCGTTCTCAGCCATAATAAGGCCTGGATGAAAAATGCAGCACTCATTGCACTTTATTATAAAATGCCCATCCTGAAATTTCTGTATAAGTATACAAAGTCTTCTACATTAAAATTCAATTTGAAACAGAATTCATTTCCTTTTCTTTAGTCTATCAATAATTTCATGTTCATGTTCATACCAAAATCTGCCACATGAACCATGTGGCAAAGGATCACAAGCTCAGCCCTGCCTGAAGTCTGCCCATTCAAAAATGTCCATTTGGATAAAATGTGAGCTAGATGGCATAATTATAAATAATATTTAGACATTTATGAAACTTATGACACACATATTAAAACTGAATTAAACAGAGATGAATCAGTACCTCCTCATTTCCTGTCATATTTGAAGTCTATAATCAAAGCTGTTCACTTCGACACTGACATATGTCTGTCCAGCTCATTATTTTCCATCGTAGGAGACTGGATATGATCCATTTCCATTCCGTATCTATCCACCAGTAGCTTGTCACTTATCATCTAATGACTGTACTGCATTAGAAGAATACCCCTGCTTCTTTCCAAGCTATCTATACTACAGGGGATAAATGACTGGGAGTGTGTGAAGTACATAAAACAGCTTCCCTGTTAACAAGGCACACTGAAACGTTTCCTCAGGTCTGTGTTGACAGAGCAGTTCTGAAACATATATTCTTATGTGACAGTCTAATTAGCAATGAAAGGGTAAACATGGAAAAGGGTTTCCGATTTTATAACCTTGGGACAAAGTCATGGAAAGTTCCTCTTCAATAAAAACAGCTTGCTCAATGAAATCTTGACTTCTTGGGCATAAACACGTTATTCACATTTCAATTTGTAATGAGGTCTTTTCCATGACCTCATGTTTACAAATTTAAACCTAGTCTTACTATTAAACTTTGGTGTGAAATGAATTACAATTCATATATCAGGGGTTTATGTTTATAAATTAAGAATACGCAAATCCAGCTGGTCTATGATCAACAGAGTGAATTGTTTTCCAACAGAATTCTTGCAGACCAACAACAGATCGTTAGTTCTGTTCCACCTGTGTTTATGTTTGCACACACATCTGCCTTTGACATGAAAACACGCTTTAACACTCATAATCCATCTAAATTATCACAGAGTGCAGCCTGCAAACTATCTGCCAGTGCTCATTTAGGACCACTGTGGCAGGATATGAAAAGTTGGACTCTTTGGCCTAGAGATCGCTCCATGCCTGGAGGAGCGCGTGTCACTCTGCATGTGTCAGAGCAGGATTTGGGGCTTTGGAACTGGCCCACTTCCTGCGGCAACGCTGCGTGCATCTGGAAAAGGAGTCCAGCGCATAAATCAGAGGATCCAGTGAGGTACACTACCCTGGGCTGGCAAATGAACTTTTGTCATAGAAACGGGGATCCATTGTAAAAAAAAAAAGTGAAAAGTTATTGAGCAGCAGCATATAGAATTGCCCTTACAAATGCAGATGTTTCTGGAAGCGAAGCTCCTTACCCAGCGATGCCATCTGTTTTAATGCTTAGTATACCTTTTCTACCTACCCCAGCATTATAACTTTGAGCACATTGCAGGAACGGAACAGATCAGCAGATAAAAGCTGATCAAAGTCAATGAAATCAATTAAGATTCTAACATTAGAAATGAGGCTTCAGACTTGCAATATCTGTGGAACATTTAATTAGTTGCATTTCTTTAGGAACTTCGGCCTTGAAATGAACGGGCCCAAGTAATGTGCTAATAACTGTTTACTGCAAACATAATCATCTGCCATTTTATTCTTTTTCTCTTTGTCAATCTGTGCGGGATAAATAACATCAGGTTTACTAACAAGTCTCTCAACAAGTTCGTATGCTGGTATTTAGGCTTTTTATTTATTGGCTGAGCACTACTGATGGACAGTCACCCCAACAACATCACATAACAGTGTTAGATTTCAAAGGCATGGCGACATGCTGGCCTCTCATGTGTGCATCCCTTTGAAGCCCATGTCTAGTATCCGATCCAAACAATACTCAGTAAATATAGAGGCTTTAGCATCAGGTATTACCCGCAACCTCAGAGCAGGTTTTATGTCTCTCCACATTAAAGGGCGAGGACCGTTCTGCAGATAATCCTGAAAAAAGGGAGGTCATTCAGAAAAAAACTACAGAGCAGTCACAAATTAAAACATTTTCTCATTTTAAGTACTTTATTATCACTTGTTATTCAACACTTATACACATCTGGCCCCTGTTATCTCAACACATTTTAACATTCTGGGTTTTTCTCTATATAATTTGCATTGCCCATGATACTGTGTATTGAATATTTCATTATGAAATATACTAGGTAATTACATCATGTAATAGGACTAGGAATTCAATATTATTTTATTGACTGACATTAAAAACATTTTCTTTTTTAAAGTTCCTTTAAATTAAATATTTTTACCTCCCAAAGTGACAGTATGTAGCTAAAACACTTTATGTTAATTTAGTGCTGCCTAGATTCAATGTAGATTCTGGCCTGCCTTCTTTTAGTGTGGATGGTACTAGCTGAGCACCAGCTTAGCCATTTCTGCATATATCACTATAAACACTGATGTCATTGTTCCTGACCCGGCAGGGGACATTCTTGTATGAGAGTGCTGGCCCTGCGCACTGCCCACACACACAAAAAGACAGGGACATAAGCTCCACTTACTGGTTCTGCCCTCTTTTTTTAGCCATGACCACCCCCACAGCACATTGAAACCAGTCTCAACAACCTCAGGAGCCACACTGGGAATGAAGGGGGTGACTCGCTGACTGTGTAATCCAAGAGAAGTCCTTGACCCCCAGGGGGGGGAGTGTTTATATATGCACTGACCTGGGCTCTAGGAAGATGGTTCCAGCAGACCCCACTGTGGCCATCAGGTATGCATCACCCCTATTCCTTTAAAGGCTCTAAACGAGTGCAAAGCAGGCCTGCTGTGGCATTTTAATTTGGCCTGAGGGCAAGAAAAAAATGGGAAATGATGCACCTGTCCCTCAGCTACCCCAAAAAGGGTTTGTTACATAAACATTTTTCCAATGTTGGGTGCACTGCATTCTCTGATTACATTTTCAGAGAAGCTACTCCCACCACAGCTTTGTTGTGCTATCCAGTTAGAAACAAGACTTACTCAAACTGGGACACAATGTTGTGTCATTACCATCAGCACTATTTTTTCATAGAATAAACACTTTCACTAGGCTGGTGCACTCAAATTCAGTACCTTCAGGTATGGACCAAAGCTGTTTCCCATGCTTTACACACCCATAACACAGCCTTTCAAAAAAACAATCTACCTAAAAAAGTTATACAAATACACCCCTTTCCCATGAGGAAACGGATGTGGTGATACTTTGGACCTTCAGGACCATGTGATGCCTTTGAGGATGCAATCATATCTGTATCTGGACTTTGCAATGTACAACTTTTTTTAACAACGTGCCAGAGCCGTTCTTTAATTTGACATTAAAATAGTACATTTGTGCTTTAGCTTCTTATTATATATACTTTTTATTTGACCTTTTAGTACAATACCTAGCAACTTCCTTAAAACTTTCCCCTTCTCCTATAAGTTTGCGGAGAGGTTTTCTTACAACAGTGATGCTAAGTATATGTTTAAGATTAAGTGTTACATGATTAATAAAGACTGCACGCAGTCTTATCTGCTGATGAAGGTAGCTTAAGCTAGAGGGAGACAGAGTGAAAAAAGCTGTTTTTGCATGTCGTTGTGTAACACTAGATCAGATAATCCATGCAGCTAAATGTCCTGTGTGTACTGAGGTGAAGTACTGAAGCGTCTGGCCACTATAAAGGCTCACAGGCATTGATTTATGAATACAGCTGCGGATTTGTGGCAGAGACACCTGTGCTGTCCTCTATCAGCGGCCATTCCCACACTGTGAGACCCCAAGCTAACCTGGGCAAGAATTTCACCCCACAGGCCCCATTGAGGTCAAAAGGTGTGTGTCTTACAGACTGGCCTCATCAGGTCTTCAGTCTGGTCTATTCTGAACCTTGATGCTGTACATAGTCCAAGGGGTAGAATGATACACACAAACAGTGTGACTTTTACCAGCAGTCTTCAGCATGGTCGTAACAGTGCTCTCTTTCATAAAAAAATTTGGCATCAGTATTCTAATGCATCGCTTTTTGTAATATTTCATTTCTTTGGCTAAGAGAAATACTAGATAAATTCTCACATTCTCGTGCAGTGGTGTGATTTGTAGTTCAAGTCGAGAGGTGTTTGGCCCCTGTTGCCCTGCAGGAGGCCGAAAGTATCTCTGCACTCTTCACACACTGACATGTCTGACAGGGAAAAAAGCATAATTTCCTCATATTATGCCTATAAAGGCGTTCCATAATGTATTCCAGGCATAAACAGCACTGTTTATATCTAAAAGTTCAATTTGCACCTTTGAACTGATGCATGGAAAGCATGATATGAAATTGTGCTATGATCAGACACCAGTGTGCCAGTATATAATGTACATCAAATGTAGAAGTAATTCATTGTAAGTAACTGAGTTACTTACACAATTAATTGCTCAATTACGTTATAGTTGAAATTAACATAAAATATTGGTCGATATCGATATCATAATTACATTCATAGTGTATAGAATAGCATAGTAAAGCAAATGTAATAACTCTTCACATGTAAGGGTTAAACATCCAGCATTCATTTGCTATGTTTATGAAGCTCTCGGAACCTGTCTAATTCTGTTTAGCTCCTCTAAGCCCCAGCCATAACCACAGCAAAAGCATTCTGTGTATAGTAAGATCAGACAGGTCCACTGTTCCAGTCCCAGCACATTTATTAAATGTTGTGAAGATATATAGGAGTCAGCCAGTTAGATTTCTTTGCCAGGATCCTTGTTTTTGTTATATACATAATCCTCGGCCTACCCATCTGGAGCACATCCTGTGGTTTTATTTACCATAAAGTGGAAACGAATGCTCCGTAGTTCAGTGTCAGATGCAACAGCAGCTGTAGGTAACCCACAGTATAATAACCGCAGAGCAGTGCAACTCAAGGAACCGTATTTACTGCAAAATGGAAAATGATTGAATTGTAGTGTAAATTCCAATGACCTGGATTGATGGCTTTTATGTATAACATTCAAATTGATTTGGGTTTGTTCAGTTGAGTTTCATTGATGTAATCCTGTTGTTACTGTACTATCCAGTTGTTATAGAATCACATTCTGCTACAAGGTGAACTGTACCTCATTATTATATCCAGCAATACAAAGGGTAGGTAAATAACCAAGTAGTATAAAATAGGTGCACACAAATGAAAGCTGGGATAGGACATGAAGAGTGTGAATTAAGTTAGTAAAACAATATGCAAGTAGATGATGCCGGGTGCCAACAGGGAAAATAAAGTTGACATATACTGTGCAAAGCTGCAAACAATATGAAACAAATCTGACAAGCTGCTGCATTTTACTGCTGCATTTGTCCTTCAAGTTGCATCTATTTGTTCAATGACAACAAAAAAATAAATATAAACCAATACTGGAGTGATTTTAATTTTATTTCTTTATTTCTTTATGTTTTGAGAATCACTTCATTATTGCAAACATTTCTTTGACGTCAAATAATGAAGAAGAGCGAGTCAGTAGTTATGGGTTTCAGATCTGACCTGATTGCCCAGTCCCTCTGTCTGTCTGGTCTACATCACATTTATTTATTTCACTTTGTGTGTTCCTCCTCCTTCAAAATGACTAAGACAGATACGTGGAATCTGGAAGAGGTATATCCTCTGAAAAACAGTATGGTGGCCACACACAGATGTTAAAACGGTTTTTGGATGGAAGTTGTGCATGACTAATTTAACCCACTGCTCCCAAATAAGAGAGGAAGCTTCAAACCGTCCTTAGACTCCTGTATAAATCGGAAACCAGTCAATACTTGTTTATATTTATTTTTATAATTATACATTTCTAAGCAACTACAAATTACACTTTTCCAACCCCTCTTCTCCCTGCCACATACGAAGCCAAGCATTCAAGCGACAGTCATTTCGACCCAAACTGCACATGTTCATTTCATTCACAGATGACATGTGCACTGTCTGTTATAGTCACATGCATTGTGTATGGATTTCCCAGCAGGGTGACGATGTCAGTGCCTTTTCCTTATGTTCCTGTGCGCTTTTCCCCATCTCTTCATTCGGTCTCCAGAGCACCCGGCCACCGCAGCGCTCTGCAGCAAAGCTCAAAGCCTCCCAGCTTCCCTGTGCTATAATTATGGCCTGGGTAACATTTCAAGGGACATGCTCACTTGAAAGCTTTTCTTTTTCTTTTTGAAATGATATACTGCCTGTCCTGTGGCCCTCAGAACTAAGAGGGAGATGAAAGGTCCGTGCCAAGAAAGGCTCTCTGTCAGAGATGCTACTGGCCACAGAGAGCGCGTGACGTCACTAGAGCTCGACCAACGGGCAAGATAACATGGGTGCACCTACATAAATCTGATGACTTTGAGTACAGAGAGTGCAGCACAGTGTTTGCTTGGATGCCATGGTGCTAACAAGACTGTAGGAAATAACACTTACACAAAGTCTTTAATGTCATGCACTGATCTTTTAGCAGGTGCGTGATGCCTATTTTCATCCTATTGAAGATGGTTTAAAACTTGAAAGTTTCAAACATAGCCAGGCTAAATATGAGTTAAATAAAGAAATGTGGAATTCCAGATAAAGGTGTGTTGTAGACAGCTATACAAAACAGCCTAACATTAACAAATTGGAGGATGTTAGTCAGTTTGAATGGCTGTGTAAGATAAAACCTGAGTGGTCTATCCAATGGTATGGAGGGCTTGTGTGGCCGAAGGCTCTCTATTGGACACCGGTGGAACATATAGCACTGGCCTCCGGACTCTGAAGACTCCTCGGATCTTGCATGCCAAACATGTCATTGAAGAAGGTGTGAATATCTCTCCCGATGAAGAGATGGGAAATACAGGCTTGACTCATCAAGCTCACCAATTCCCATGTAAAATCACAACCCCAGTATGCTCCAAACACTCCTTTGGGGGGTTACAGTGTCTCACTTCCTGTTTATGTAAGTGTTCTGAGACCTACATGCACCATAATCCCTTGCCACATATTTGAAATGGATCTTGTGGAGTAGTATGATGTGTTGGCACCCTTCGTTTGTCTGATATAAGGGAGACAGAATAAAGACCTGTTCTCTTTCTATAGTATAGAATTAAGATGATTTATGTTTACAGAATAAAAACATGTTTTTTCATTTTCAGATCCAAATTTCCAGAGTACATACTGACTACAGAATCATTTGTTGGGTTGATTCCATAGAGGTTGTTTATTTACAACAGCCTGAAAGTGAGATTTAGCTTGTTAGATACAATCAGAATCAGAATCAGAAAACTTGATTGATCCTAGAGGAAGTTGCTTAAACTGTCTCAAACATCACATGAAAAATGAAAAAAAAAGGTTTTTTTTTTGTAGAAGGCAAACTGGTTCACTGAACAATTTTTATTTGAACTATTACACTGGTATCATTAGAATATTGTTATACAAGTTATGCTTTTAAGAGTGCCTGTTTACACTTATCTTAATGTAGAGGCAAATGTTAAACCTTCATCCTAACATATTATCACCAGTTCTGGGCTGTGTCTACTTGTGGCTGATCTAAGAGAACATTTCTGCAGGAATAGTCCCACTGCAAGGTTTCCAGCTACAAACTTATGAAAGTGATGACTAGGCCCCCAGAATCAGATTCCACAGCCTTGATCTAAAAATATTTATAGCCTTTAAAACACATTCTCATGATTAATTTCTGTTTGTGTCAAATTAACCCCACTGAGAATTCTGTGGCTTTTGAAAAAGGGTTAAGGCCTCTCTTGATGTTTTTTGTTCAGTGAGCAATGAAAGGTCATTAGCTGAATTTGGCTCCTTCATTTGAAGGTGAGTAACTGAAGGGAAATAGTGGAAAATATGTATCATAAGTACTGTGGCAGATGTGTTGTAGTGGTTATTCGGCAGGTAAGCCAAAGTCACGGTCTGTGAGTTTGAGCTCTGGGTTTGTCGGCAAAAACCAGAAGAAGTCTTTTAGAAAATGGGATATTTGTATTTTTGTCAGAAAGCTGTGTCAGTCGCTGTTAAAATATGCTTTTTTCTGTTTATACTCACTGTTTTGTCCATATATCAATTAATAAACGATACATTAATAAAGGCTTGTGTTAACTATCAATTATTATCAATTATTACAGTAGTATCAGTTATTTGGAATGTATTGTAGTAATCAAACAAATTAAGTTTAATTAGATACATTATAGATATGTTTAGATTTAAATATATTTTGGAAGAAATCTAATGCTTAAGTACAAGCAAAAATGTTCAAGATAATGTAGGATCCTCCGATAATACAGAAAACAGATCAAGAACAACACAAGTTATAATGATATTACAGGCAGGATGGACAGTGTTAACTTGGTAGATTAGCTGTACTTGAAACAGGCAATGAGGATTCAAACTTTGTCTTAAATCTAAACAAATTACAAGTTTGATCAAAGAGCAAACCACATAAAAAGGACACATATTTGTGCATGAAACCCATTGCTGTAGCCAGGCTTAATAATGAGTTCACCAGAGGGGAGTTTTTCCCCGACACTGTGGCTGCAAGTAAATGTGAATGGCATAAAAGTGGGCCCATGTCTATCTTTAGGGCATGGTTCAGCTATAGGCATAATACTCCTAGATGCTTGGGAACTATCAATTACAAGGCTTTAGCACTCCAAAGGGCTAGTTGTTCACTCCCTTTGGAAAAGGATGTTTGTGTTGTCTGCCTACATTCTGGACAAGTGTTTCCTGATTTGTGCTGAGAAATTTCGGTGAGCAGAAAAGGTTTTTATGGAATGATGAGTGAGCTGTTCCCCGTGGACACTAAGCTACATATTGGCCAGAACCAGAGTTTCGAAGCAACATTTTACTGACCTGTAGGAAAAGCTTCTTCAGTTTTGCTAAATAAACTAGCAAATGTTGAAAGTATCCGTCGTGAACGGACAGCCTTTAATTTCATGTTGGCATTTAACTGAACAAATATTGGAAAGGAATTGTGTGGACCGGGTTTATATAAGAGATTTAATGTTTGCCGTGGGCCATATGGTAGTTACAGAGAGGAGTTCTTGTCCAGTTGACTCACACTCCACCACCACTGCTGCAGAGTTCTTAATGAGTTCCTGTGTCCCACCCAATCTCCATCCTTGATCTCCACCCTTTTGTGTTTCTTCCCACAGTAGCCGACGTCATACTGGGCTTCAGCACCAAGGTGGCTGCTAAAGCCATCAGGCTCTGCTAGTTAAGAGACAATAAATCATATTGTAATAACATACGTCAGCAGGTAAGAGGGGGGTAGGTGGGCTTTTAGCTACCTGCCATAAATCACCTACAGGCTGGTTGCTGAATGTCCATGTTGGTGTGGAAGTCAAGTGGTAATCCACGCTGCCCTAGGGTCTGCCTGAGCACTGTGTAATTTAGTACTGTGAGAAAGTTTAAGGGCATTCACCCTCCTTGCCCTTCACCTCAATACAAGACTTTTTACACATCTATATTGCTTTAGAGCTCTGGTGAGTAACGGCTCTGGGCTGTTGTACTTCAAATGCTGACACAAAATCATCAGTCAATTCAAAGTATTAAAAAAAAAAGCGTTTTCAAATGGATGCCTATGAGAAATCACAGCATTTTAGCATGACTGATTCCAGTTGAATCAAGCAATTCAGGATAGGCTCTTTCATAACAGCTCTTCCATATAAAATCAATGATTCATTGCAGCTTATTAAGGGTTTCATCCATCATATACAACACATTTGCTCCTTTAAAATGACAAATGGATAGCATATGCAATTTTTCTCTTTATTACAGTGGAGGGGTGATAAAAGACTCTTTCCTTTTGAAATTCTATCATATTTCCAGCATCTTCTGGTTTTCTTCTAACCTGTTTTAAGGCTTTGAGGGTAGTAGAGTTTCTCCATGAACTCACTTTTAGGGTATTCTTTCCAGCATCACTGGCTTTCTTTTCAAGAGAAATATCACCTGCCAAATTGTAGTAGTACTGTTCTAAAAGAGATGCGTTTGACAAACTACTACACAATAAAGCCCTATGTGCTTTTTAAGAGACATTCAGCTCCTCCGTACATTATCCATCACAACTCTATTATTTATGCCAGAAAACATGTTTTGTGGTTAATAGTCCAGTTTCACACCAAAAGAAACAGTTCAACCGTTATCTGAGCAATTTAAAGAAAACAAAATCCTATGCAAGGGAAATATGTTGTTTTTCATATAAACAAAACCCCATGTTGGCTATCAAGCGTACTCCCTTGCCTAAAATAATTCTCCTACAATGTTGACTTATGGGATTAGAGAATACAGAACAAGCACTCTAAAACCTTTCATCAATACAGAATATGTCTAGAGGCCCGGGCAACAGACTATGAACGCCTTAGTGTACCAAAGGAATAAACCCCTTCTGTTTTACTTTCTTTTTATACCAAACCAAATCTTAAGCGACTGATACCAAAATATTCCATATCTCTTCTTTCACAAAGGTTCCAGTTGTTTTAAACTTCTTTCTATTTGCCCTAACCATGGATATGGACATTATCTTTCATGTATCCATCATGTATATTTTCTAATGTTCCCCATGTTGATGTTTATGTGTCAATTCATTTTTATACCCCAGTGGATTGGTCATAAATGAGACAGTCCTGAACATTCAGGTGGATTTTGTTTATAAGAATTTATCAGTAATTGTGGCATACATTGTTTTCCTAGAAAACATTTTCTTCGGTTACATATTTCTAGTAAGAGAATGAGCTTGTTCGCATAATGGCTATACCCATTTTTCCGCAAGTGTTATTATTTATGATGCTGACTACTTTTTTTTTTAAAGAACGTGTTCATTGCTGCAGAGTCATTTTTAAACCATATAAATGGAGGAAGAACTCTCATCGCTGCTCCAATGGCTACTGCCCCAGAGCACACAATCTCGCTTTGAAGTCTCACCTGCAATCACTTCCTCCTTCCACAGGTGCCCGCGAGAGCAGAGGACAGCTTTATATGAGGACGGGCCAGAGACCCAGGGGTCTGCCTCATAAAACCATGCTTTAATCCAAACATTCTATATCACCTATAAAACCATTACTCCAGTTCACATCTGCCCTGCATGTGAGATAGACTGCTGAGTTCTGTGGGAGGCAGATGTGTTTGCGCATAAATGCTGCAACATTAGAGCTTAAAGCAGGTGTCAGGCTGGCAGGCCGCAGGAGTAATGATGTTAATTAGCCTGGATATTTTCTTGCTATGATCTGTTACTGTGGGTTTACACATTCCTTCATAGGTGAGTGCCATATGCACGCAAGCGTTTAAGAAATAAACTTAACAGAAATGTATAAGTCACAATACAGCATTTAATATCTTACTTAATTTAAAAGATTTAAAGGGACACTATGTACAGGAAAATCCTAGGTCACTAAAAGGAAAAAATAAACATGTGAAATTGCTCTCATGCATACACATAAGTGCTGTTGTAGGTGTATATAAAGAGAGCATGTTTTAGTTTTGGGCTAAACATATTGGGAAACAAAACATGCCCACATTACTTTTCACATGATTTTAGACTCCTCGACACTATTATTAATAGCTGGGGAATGACCCACAGCCACAATGTCTCTGCTGCTGTCAAACCCTGTCATAACAGTGTTCCTTTCTGGTCTGCTGTGACTGACGTATTTTGGGCAGCAAAGAAATATACAGACCTCACATGCAGCACCAGCCTTCACTGGAACCAGACACAGTGAGAAACAAACAAGAATGAATTTAAAGTTAAGAGCAAACACCTGCTCTAAAGGGTGGTCTTATTTTCAAAAACTGTGTTTAAAGTGTCCTGGTGTGGAAAGTGGGCAAAAGACCCAAAACAGTTTACCCAAACAAATTGCTCATTATCTAATTCCAACTGTTAATACATAATATCGCCTAATGTATAGTGTGAAAATGGACACTGAGTGGACATAATGTAATCTCTCTGGAGGTTTGAGAGACCAGACCAGACCGGTTTACAGGAATGATGGATGTTAAGTATAGAAGCACACTCCTAATGTTAATACCTTAGTAGATCTAAGACCTTGAAGTGCATCTTATCTTTGGAATATAGAATACGATGAAAATCTGATATGTGGAAGAAGTGAAATGACCAGTTTTCTATCTATGAGAAACATATTCTCCTTGAATAACAGGCAGCGCCTCAGGCAGATCAACAATACCTCTGTTGACATCCACGCTCACCAGCTGTTTTCACTTTTGCTTTTAAAGTAGACTATTTAATGCTTTAGCATGCTGCTCTCAAGCTGTGATCTCTCAAATAATTGATGGATCGCATCCAGGTCGTCCACCACTCTGAGTCTTAGAAGGTCCCCGCGCCACAGCTGAGACCAATCACAGCAACACAAACCCATTCAGCATTTACCTCATGGAGTACAAAGAGCACTTCGCTGTGCTCTTCTACATAAACCAGGCTCTGGGCAAGCACACAATTAGCCAAAGATATTGCCCACATAAGGAATGCATTTAAGAAGGAGTGACTTTTGAAACAGGTGCATGATCTGATACAGGTTTGACCCTTGATTCTGGTCCTGTCACCAATATTCCAACATCCCATAATACCTGGAGCAAAAGCATAACATATGCCAAAACTTAAACAGAACTGGCGGAGCTCTCAATGCAGGGCAGAGGTACTAAATCCTACAGTTTCCATTAACAAAAAACGTGGAAATATGCTGAAATTATGTTAAAAACTAGACTATAATGTCTAATCCTCAACCTTGCACCACAGAAGAATTGGAGTACAATGTGAAAAAGTGGCCAAAAGCCGCATATGGGAGTATTTTGCTTTTTTCTTTAGCAAGCAACAGAGAGGC
This sequence comes from Rhabdalestes septentrionalis, assembly GCA_037832545.1. Lineage (NCBI taxonomy): Eukaryota > Metazoa > Chordata > Actinopteri > Characiformes > Alestidae > Rhabdalestes > Rhabdalestes septentrionalis. The sequence goes on from JBBMFX010000141.1 coordinate 12,216,278, forward strand.
TATTAATAACCTAAAATGTTCAGAAGCAGACCAGTACCTTCACAGAAATAAGGCTGGACATGAGGTTGGATGGGTTTTAGAGAGGAAGATAGACAAATATATTACTTTAAAAGCAGCCTGAAACAGTTCATACTATTTTGCTTGAATGGGCACAACAGAGACAGGAGTGGTTAGAAAAATAATAATTGGCTGATTCACCTCTAGCCCAAGCTGCAGATTCACTCAGCATATCTGTGATCCTGCCAAGCGTGTTGTGACTTACTACAGGCAATGAAAAGCCCATCTAAATTAAATTCCCCTTTGGGAAATTTGTTGAATTTTGTGACATCTAGCTCCACATTCCCACAATCAGAATACAGGGTGAGTGAACCTGATTTTGAAGATACAATTGGTTAAGACACCCTCATTGTTAAGTATTGCATACACACATGAATGTGAATGGTTTCATTTTTATTACACTGTCAAATACCATCCAACTGAGCAAGACATAAGGATATGAGGAGCACTGACATTTGAAGCCAAATAGCCTGTCACAGAAATTCTGGCAAAATATTGCCAGCACACACATCCCTCCAGTAAATATTGGAGCTTAAATGTCAGAAAGAGTGACATCAGTCTTTGTTCTATTATTTTCTCCACAAGTAATTATTTTGTATGTCGCAAAAGTATATTCTGATTGAGGTACAGGACCAAATCAGAAAGTATCCTTATGTCCAACCTTACATATCTCATAGGATTCAGGCACAGAACACATGCAAGAAAATGGGGAACAATCCTGTAATTCATTTACAATCAGCAATAAGCTGGAAGTGTTTTTGCAGGGGGACTTTGGAGGGACACTACATAGAGGGCTGTTTCTGAACAGTAAGCTTAATCCAAATTTTCCACCCCTCTCTTAAAGAGTCTTAAGAATGGAGTGGAGCAAATGACAGTGCTAAACTAAACTTTTTCTAAACTTTTGTTTTACTAACATGTTATGGATTACCCCCTTAAATTGCCAGGACCTGCTGTCTGGTCCAAAAAGAACCAGACAGCAGTTTCTTTATTGATCTAAAAATATTTCAAGGGTTGGCTAAAAACAATTAATAGATGTTAGGGCCTGTTTTTGGTCATGTTTTTATCACGATTAAAAATAATCTGTTCTATCTCTTTGGATAAGATACTATATTTTTAACATTTCTTTACTGTTCCAAGGAAAAGGCTGAGCAGAGTTGACATAATGGATAGGAGGAGGTTAAGGGGTGTCAGAGGTCACAGACATTTCTGGGTCATAAGTAACCTTTAAATTAGTTACCAGCTGTGACCCCAAGTGTTGGAACAACTGACATGATTGAATTGTCCACTTAAGGAGCTGTAGGTGTCAAGAGGAGGAGCTAGCTACTCTGATCGAGGTACAGGTCCAAATCAGAATGTTTCCCAGTGAAATATGTTCATCTGCCTCATGTGAAACCTTACATATTTCATAGAGCTCATGCACAGGATTCATGTATGAAAATGTAGAATAGCAATATAAAAGGGCAACACATGCTCTTTTATGCACAATGAATCATGAAATAATTTCTTGATAATTCATATAATGTGTTAAAATAATCTGTCTAATACTGTTCATTAGGATTGACAATAACACAGTTCCCAGTACACAATGGGCCTGAAATACAGTGTTTGTTGCAATCTTATTATATACAATTTTGGCGAGATCGTTTTCTTATTAAACGGCAGTGACTGAGCTGATAAGAATTCCCAATCCACAAAAATGTTTCTTAGGTCTATGCCTGTAAAAGGCATCAGTGACAGGGCCTTTAGGCTTTAACCCCTCAGTATACTGGACTTTAAACAGGGTGCCCTTTCTCACATATCAGACTGAAAGGCAGGCCAGCATTTTTGTGATGTTTTCACAACAAAGTGGAAAACCAGATCACCGGAGACCTGGTGGGAAAATAGCATTCTGGCTATTGACAGTGTCTGTTTATGTTGGGTTACATCAGCAGGAGGTGAGTGAGGTTACAGGCCTGTCTTCAAGTGATGTGGCAGAACCACAGGTTATTCACAAATAATCTCTAAGCAAAATCTCCATGAATGGAATACATAACCACACACTAGAATCGATTCAGAGCAGGACTCTGTTTCAAATCATTTATTTTATTTTATTTTATTGTGAGTAAAAGCTTTGGGTGACGGGTGAGAGAGGGATGTGTGTAGGCAAGATCAAGCGAGAGAGAGAATGAGCAAAAAATTTGAAAGAGATAGAGAGGGGGGTGTAGACTGTGAATGTGCAAAAAAATGACAAGGAATATATTTGGATGTATCTTTTTTAATGTCCAACTCCCTCTGTCTTTGTCTTTCTCTGTTATACATGTGGTGGATTTTTGGTTTGCTTTTAGCCCTGAATAAACAACACAATGCGTGTGGGTTTTGCACTTGTAGTACAGACCGTTTTAACATGGAGGTTTTATCTTCTATAGATTAATGATTCTCTCTGGCCTAGTAACAAGAAGCAGCTCTTACTGTAAAACATAGTTTCCTTATAAACATGGTTTCCCCTGCATGCATACAGCAATTGAGAATATCAGAATGTACAATGAAGGTACTTTTTGATTATTTCATGGTCTCCCAGAAATCTTGTTTATTAGGAGAAAGTATTGGTTTCATAGGGAAAAACAAATGTACTTCTTTGACTTTACAGAAAGGTGTTCTCATTATCCAGCCCTGTTTATTAGGAGGCCCAGTCTAAGCTTGAGATCCTTGAATAAGAGCAGCTGTCAATCTTCTGCTGGGACTGAAGTGCTTTACACAGCAGGGAGTTTGGGGTCATGGAATTTGGGATGCTCCCACCACTCTTGCCGTGATGGGCTTTGCAGGTTTGGGAATGAGAAGAGAGATGTTGGTGGGTGAGGCTGCGTGACATTTAGACCACAGATAGGATGAATGAGGCTGTGACTGGGAAAGTGATCATGAAATTTGATAGGAGATGTAATTGAGGTGTCTTCCTTTTCCAGTTCATCTCTCTATCCCTGATCCTCTGATGTTCTTCTATTGTGCCTCACCCTGTTTTAATCTTTACTTGGTCTTTCTGCACACGTCTCTCTCTCCACAAAGAGATGACCCACCAGCTGTTTAGCAAAATTTTTACTTCTTTCTCCCTCAGCCTCACTCTATTCCCTATACTGTCTTCATATCCAACCATTCCTTCTTTCTAGCTCTCCTAAAGGCTCTGGTTACACAGAGGATGTGGATGTGAGATCAAGAGAGGTGGGTGGACGGCTGCTATTGATAGCTAGATCTACTTACCACAGGAAGGGGATCAGTATGGCTGATCCCACAGTGCGTAAAACTGTCACCCACTGGATGATGGTGATTAAGAGCTACCATTCATAAGGGTATAATGACTGGAAATGAGATAAAACAGTATGGCCTCATTGCATTCTTCAGGTATTTAATCCTTTCTGTCTTTTTATTTAAATGGCTTTTCTGACAGGTTTTCAAAAGAACAATGCCGTTTTAAGTCAGTAATTGACATTCCTGCATTGTTCAGCACAATTTCTACTAGTCATTATGTCTTTCCTCAGTTTAAAAGTGTTATTTGAAAGTTGTCCTTGAAAATTCTGTATTTTAGCACTTTTACCTTTATGGATCTGTTGATGGATTTCTCAGAATCATAACTACATACCAAACAGATGAGCACATGGTTAGTATAGCTGCAGTAATTTATTCAAATACACAGAAACTAACCTTAATCCATTCTTTCAATCAGTTTATACGAACTCCTGCTTTGATGGAATGAAAACTTGCAGCCACAAAGGCCCTTTGCAGAAGAGTGGATACTTCTGAAATACTTCTGACATACTACTCAAAGAATATATTCAATAGTAATAACTGAGCTATTTACTTGAAAGAAACAATTATTAGGTCTACAGTTTAACCCATGAAGTTATTATTTCTGGTTAAAAGTAATTATGTAAATATATAATCAGTTATGGTGTAAATCTCAATAATTGTATTGTCACATGCACCATTCATGTGGCACGAGGCCCAGAAGTTACATCGTCACAGGGTAGATAAACGGTTACACACAGCACCCTGATATTCAGTACCAGCTCGTGTTCAGCCAGAATCTACTGGTACCATGAGTACTCTGGTCTCTTCTCCTCTCTTTATATTCTTGCTGTTTGTATGTGTAAGGACATTGGCTCCCATTGGGAATCACTCTTGTGTAGGGTCGGTTTACCGACTCTCTCATGTGTATCCACGATTGGGTTTTTCCTCTCAGCTCCTCTGTGAACTGTGGTTCAGGTACATTCTTGACTTGTCTTAGAGACGGAATGTCCAGAACAGTGAACTTTTCACTTCTCTTCGAGTTCCAGCCTGAGTGCTACCCCTCTAACAGGAGCCGCATTGCACCAGAGTGGGCTACCACGGTCCTGTGGTCTGACACAGATACGAGAGACTCCTATCCAGATTTCACCCACCAGCTCAGGGCCATGTTCCAAAACCCAGATAGTAAGGTTGACTTTTGCCTGTACTATCTGTGACAGGACATGTACCATCTGTGGCAGGACAATCGTTCGAAGTGACTAAAAACAGCCTTCTAAAAGGGGTTGACTCCCCACCTGAAGTATGAGTTCCTGACACACTGGAGGGCATCATTCAGCTGAGCCTGCACGTCGACCTGCACATGAGCTCTTGCCCGAGGCTAACCCCTCGTACCCTGCTGCCAGTGAGTCCCCAGCCCAAGACAAGCACCACTCTAGAGTCATCTCACCACCTGGCCAGACCTTCACCTCTGTCAGAGGCCCACTGATCAGGAGCAAGGGAACCAATGTAGATAGGGCACGGTCCCTGACTACTACAGAGAGGGAATGATGCTATCGTGAAAGTCTCTGTGCCTATTGTCTGCCCTCTCTGTCCGGGAAACAGTCAGACAAGGTTAATGGGGAGGAACTCACCTGGCCAGCTTGCAGCCACCTCCTGTATACTGACTGTTTCCTGCCTCTCTCTCCAGGTACACATCCAGTTGGGTCACAAACGTAGCATTGTAGCAACTTTATCGATGCCTAGGCTGCCCAACTGGGTGTGGACCATTAGGCATTATCTCAGCCTGTTCCCTTTGCCACTGTTTATGGTTGTCCCATATCATCTAGTCCCATCATCCACCAGAATTGACCAATCACCATCTTCATCGGCGACCACACTGTGAACCTAAGCTTCTTCCTAACTCACCTTACCTCACCTCCACCCATCCTGGGACACCCATGGCTCCCCAAGCACAAAGCCCTTATCTCCTGGACCCAGCACATAGTCCTCCAGTGGGGTCCGACCTGACTCAAGGGAGTCTGAGGTCCCCCACTTCAACCTTGGAGACTATTGCTGTACTGTACCATGGCCTGGAGGGGGTCTTTAGTTAACCTAAGTCTATCCAACTCCATCCTCATCGACCCTACAGCCTTGTTCTACATGACATGCTGGGTCGTTGGTGCTTTGCCTACCTTGATGACCTCCTCATCTACTCTAAGACCTTAGAGGAACACACTGAGCATGTCAGGCCAGTCTTAATGGTGCTGCTCACCCATCAGCAGAGAAGTGTGCTTTCCACCAGGGCTCAACCACATTTCTTGCAACTTCTTCTCTAAAAAATTCAACCCCACTCAGCAGCAACACAAGGTAGGGGACTGTAAGCTGTTGGCCATCAAGTGTGTCGCAAGTTTCGGGGTGGCAGTGACCTGTTCTAGGTCTGGACTTAACGCCAAAACCTCATGACTATCCAACAGGCAAGACAGCCCAACCCCAAACAGGTGTAGTGGGCACAGTTTATTGAACACTTCCATTTCACTCTATCATAACATGCAGGGTCAAATAACACCAAGGCTAATGCCCTCTCTCGTCAACAGTAAAGAGTCCATAGGCAGACCCTGCGACTGTTTTGCCATCTCACTTCATCCTGGCACCTCTCTGGTGGGAGGTAGAAGATCAAGCCTCATCTTCCACTGGCCACAGTCCATTTGAGGTATGCAACCCCCGGTGTTTGAACACCAAATACTAGAGGCTGATGTAGTGTCGACGCAACAGATGGTCTCCAAGTGTCATTGGCTTTGGCAGTGAGCCCGCATTGCCATCCAGTGGGCCACCGCATGCTTCTAACACAACATCGCTGCCGGCACCTACCAGGATGATTGTCCCACATCAATTACACTGTTTGGCTCTCCACCCACAACCTTCACCTCCAAACTGATTCCAAGAAGCTCACCCTCCGATTAATTGGACCATTTGAGATTAATCCTGCGGGTGGACAGCCAAACCCTGGTGACACCTTCCAGCTCTCTTCAGGTCAACATTTTTTCATGGCTCCCAGTTTAAACCCATGTTCTTCTTCCCTCTTTTCTGTCTACCCAGGAACCTGCTCCTCCTCCGCCTAGGACCATTGACGGTGGTCCTGCCTACACTGTCCTCGTAATGCCATTGTCAAGGTACCCAGTATCTGGTCAACTGGGAGGGCTACACTGCCGTGCAAAGGCAAAAGTCTGTAACATCAATTTTGGACGAAAATGAGTTATTACCATTTTTGGGAAAAATGGACATCAGTTTTATCATGTAGCAAAATAAGTTAGTGTTGTTGTTTTTTGGTAAAAATGAGATGTTGATTTTGCCGTAACTTCCAAAAAACGAGGGAAAACCAAGGCAGAATACCTTACCTTTACGCGCTGCACTCTAGAACACTGCAATTACGTTACAATGAAGTTAAGGCAGTTTGGCTTTGTTTTGCCAAGCATCAAATAAAGATGCTGTTTGCCGCGCTGAAGTTACGGTGTTATTTCTATGTGCTGTATGTAACGGGAGCATGTTTTCCGCAAACATTAACACCAATAAACTAAAAGGAAAATTATTGCAGTGGCTAGGATAGTGGTAGCCTAGCTAGCAATGCAAACTTGGGTTAACCTAGGTTACACATAAAATACAACCGTTCCTGACACACAAACTATAGCGTACACATGATAGATGGTGTGCAAGTTGCAGGACACTATAT